>JBAMIG010000010.1:4017988-4028911 GCA_037177335.1 Kiunga ballochi | reverse complement strand
ATTTGGTTTCTGAAAAGTGGATCAACCAGAGATGAGTAACAAAGCAGCATTTTACACTGTATTTGTATTTACTGAATATGTTATTGACCTTGTGATTCAACAGCTCATAGCTTCAGCAGCAACTTGCATTTGATCCACATCTCTTTTCCAGTGCAGCTTCGGTTCATTGATCCTTGATCGGATCATGTCAACACCTTCATTCTGCAGCAGATGGGCTGCTTTGTTCTGCACCAGTTTTAATACAGTGCTCCCTTGCATCTGTTACACGTTCATCTGTTTTCCCCTGTTTTATCTATTCTATGTTATTTATCTACCTGCTTTGGGGCCACAGATGGAAATTAGCTTTTTTTTTTGCCACAGTCCAGCACATTTACGTTATTCTGTTTTGGTGCCTAAACGACTCCAGACTATTTGGGGGAACAGATGGGTTTATGGTACTGTGCCTGATGGTTGTATGGATTGTTTTGTTTGGTTTTGTATTATGACTGGACATCTAAACTCGGTTCCACTCAGTCAAAAGGACATTGTTCCAGCAGTATTGACGTTGAGAAAATGGACTCCAGATTGTCTGAAAATGGTTTTTAAAACCATTCCCAGACTGATGGGCTGCGACTTTATCCCATCTCAAAAACTGGCTTATCACAGGCCAAGCTTTAAGGCTAGGTAATTGTTCTGCAGCACACACATATATGTGGCTTGCTTCCGTGTTTGAGATAGGAAATAGAGCTCTATTAATCTTAGTCTCGGCACATTTACAAGTAGTTTTTGTTCACTCATTGGTATTGGGATAAAGGGGACATACCATGCTTTTTTTAAGCCCTTAAATACATGTTTTTGTGCACTTTTAAGTGTTTAGAAATGCAGAAAATGTAAGTTTACACCGTCCCGATCCTGCAAATATATCTCTATATTCTTTGTCTTATTTTTCAATTTTCATAATTTTATCTTTTGTTTTTTAAATCTATTATGTCACAGTATTTGCTGTGGGTCTGCCAAATAAGGTCATGGACTTCCACGTAATCAAATTTGTGAATCTGATTTGTAGTAAACTTACCATAATTTTTTTTTTCTCTGCAGGGAGATTAGCGTATCGCTGTTATCAAGCTACAAACATGGCAGAACAGGGTAGAGATGAACTTCCTGTGACCTGGAGGGGGCGGGGCTTAACATGCCTCATTCACATTTAAAGAGACGGCACCAAAACGAGTTGCTCTGAAGACGCACCTCAGAACAGGGTTATAAGGTGTGTGTGGAGCGAGAATAAGCAGGAATTCAGACCAAAGCGTTGCTGTTCTACTTTATACAGACAAAAATTATTAATTTACATGTTAAAAGGACATATTTAAAAGCATCATATATCACCTGAAAATTGCTTTAAAATGCTTTTTTCTTCATCAAAACCAAAGCCTCGAGCATGACTTAATGTTTGCTGTATGTCCACATAAACCATTCATCTTTATGGAGATTGGGCAGGTTTATTTAGCAGAATGAGCAAAAATCTCAGCGGCTACATGCGTCATGCTCACACAGACATGCCCTGAAAGGAGGGATGCAAATTAAACAATCTCCGAATTAGATCATGATTAAATTTACACCGATCTTTGTGATCAGCATGAAATGTTTTCAGTCAATCCATCAACAGAGTTGGCTGTGTATCTGTCAGCACACTCCACTCTACCAGTTAATGCTAATGCACCTCTAAGCTGGTTACTGGCTGCAAAGAACACATGAAAGGGAATAAATGAATAAATAAATACAATTACCGGCCTGATAGATGAAGCTGAACTCACATTATCTTCCCAACTGTAAAAAGGAGTCAACAAAAAAGAGCTTATCATATCAGTAACACGAAAAGTGGTTTTGATTTGGCCAAACTGATGATAACATCATTTATCAATCAGGCAGGAATTTACTCATAGTGTGCAAAGAAACGTCTGAAAAATGAAACTTCTCCCTTTAGTTGTAATGTTCACATATAATGCTATGATTTGATTGGATTTGTTGCTACATCCAGAAAGTCGTTGGTATTTTATTCATTTGTGCCATCTTCACTTAATCTTCACCAGGAACACACACTCTGATATTTACACATAGTAAACCTCGTAAGTTCCCCTCTCTATGTGTCCAAATGTACTGAACCTAGCTTTGTATTTGCAGAGGTGTGCTAATGTTTCATTATGCAAGTGCAATAAAGACATACATCTGCATGGACACGTAAATTTATAATCTCTTTGAGTTTAACGTCCCTGATTTAGTTTTTTTTTTAATGTAATTTTTTTTTCTTACTGGCTGCTGCATTTTGGTTGAATTTTTACTAAATCAATAATGACACAGTCTAATATGTTGTGTTATTCATCTCAAGTTGAGCTGACCAGATTTTAAGCTCCATTAAGGACCTGAAGGCTTTTTTTCTCCCAATAACATGAAATTTAAAAGCTTAAAATCAAAGGAAATGTACTTTCAGTACTTCAACTATACATCTGCACACACACTGTATGAAAAATGCCTATTTTTTGCTTACACTCTCATCCTCACACCCAGAGCCACATTAAAATAGAATGGAAACGCATCAGAGCGAGGACACATGAAGCAATGAGTGTGTGTGTTTGTATGGATGGAGCACACACTGCAGCTCCTGAGTCTAACAGCCAGCTCCACGGACAAACAGGAGCCATCAGTAACAACACCTGGGCTAGAAGAGGAACCGAAAGGCAGGAGTCTCAGAAAGAAGAGCGAAATGTTAGAAAATAAAGAATGTAGCCATCCACATGGTGTACATAAGAGAAAATGTTAATAAATAATTTATCAGTTACAAATCTGTTGAAAACTATGATTTGGAGATGAAAAAGTCAGTCAGTCCTGTCTGAAAACATGCTGGCCTGAAAGTCAGACCACCTCACCCTACTTGGGTCTAAACGTGAACTATTTAAGCTCACTTTAGTCCAGCTTCTGGACCATTATATCTCCCAGCAGTCCAGTTATCTAGACCATTTACCCCACTTTTATTCCCTTCTTTAGGCTTCAAACTTCATGGACTAAGCTTGGACCGGATCAGCCACATTTATGATGGTGGAGCCTTCCTTGGTCCTGGTTCCCCTCAGTTGGGACACAAAGGGGCAGGAAACACCTCCCCCTCCCCCCATAATACTCATATGAATTTATAATTGCTGTAGCATAGGTAGGCCGACTCTGATAGCAGTGCTGTCTTTAAATAAAAAAGTGGATAAACAAAATAGCCACTCCAATGTTGAGCAGAATCACCATGGCAACCAGGATGGAGCTGTAGGCCTGCGTGGGAGAGAGAAAAGAGAAAGTGTCAATAATAAGAACACAGAAAGCTCACACACTTGAGGCTGTTTTCATCCATAAAGTACATTCAGCCCAGTCATTTATATCCACCCATCTGCCCTCTCAAACAACAACAAATACATGTAACTTCTCACGAGCCAGTAAACATTACATCCTGTCTGTGATGTAAAAAGGTACAGGCCCAAACTACTGTTTGTGAAAGCGCTAAACAGAACAAAATAAAGATCACTATATTTGGTTTTGTGCTCTTCAGCTATCCCACAGTTAGTTGCTGGATGACAAGCTCAGTACGACACTGTGGCATCGGAAAGATGCAGCAATACGCTCATGTCTCAAATAAGTGATGGCGGCTTTGGAGCTACCTAAAAAAAACAATCTGAGGATTGGTTTTCAGTTTATCACGTAAGGATTGATGTTCTAAAAAACATGGAAAAAATGTTGTTTTTGCATTTATAACACGTCTGCACATCCTTGTGCTTTGCAATGTGGGTAATAAATATGGCTGCTGTGTTCATTCAATACAGACTCAACCCTGGAAGGTGCTGCTTGGTGGTAAGATCAGAGTGTGTGACTTTATTTTGTCACTGTGAAGCAGAGGTAGCAAATCTAGATGCCATAAAGTAAACGTCCCGTCATGTTTTTGGATCTCACATTTAGAAAAGGTGGTCCTTCACAGGCTTGTTTACCTGGCAGATGAACTGTGCTCACTAAATTCAGCTGGTTTGGTGACTGGTCAGATCAGCTGCCGGACAGGATGTCTACTTCTCAACTGGGAATATGCACCTTTCCTGCAAAGGCTACTTTTGCAGATGTAACAAACCCATAATGGCTAAGTGTCAGTAAACTAGTAAAAGTTAGAAGAAGATCTGGAAAAGAAAAATCAGCTTTTATTGATTCTCATAATAATCTGGATTACACTGCAGGCTAATATATAGGAATCAAGCAGATGAACATCAGGATTTTATTAGAAATAAAATAAATTTCTCTAAAATAGCAAGGGGTAAAGCAAATCCCCGCTGACATCGGGCGAGAGGCGGTGTACACCCTGGACAGGTCGCTAGTCCATCACAGGGCCAACACACATAGACAAACAACCATACACACTTACTCTCACTCCTATGGGTAATTCAGATTCTCCAATCAGCCCATCCCCAAGATGCATGTCTTTGGACGTGCCGGAGTATCCAAGAACATGCAAACTCCACCCAGAAATATTATTACTGGTTGGACCTCTCCCCAACCAGCTCGAACCCACAAACTTACTGCTGTGAGGCCACGCTGCTAACCAACTGTACCACCATGCAGCCCACCATTGCTTCCCTCACCTTAAAATGTACCCACGACTCATTTACAGGTAAGAAAAGGCTTGACATTATTTTCACCTTAGTTTTGTGTCTCCCTATTAAGCCCTTTGCAGATGACGTTTCTTGTAAAGCATGAAATAACTGGGACCAAACAAAAACAAAAAAAAGAAAAAAAGAAAAAAGAAATCTTTAAACTAAACCAGAAACATGACCAAGTCTCACAGATCAAGACAACTAGGAGCAACAAAAGCACCAAGAAATATAAATGTAAACTCAAGTAAAACTTTACTGAAATGACTAAATAAGCTTTAAATGTAATAAAGCTCTTTTAAATCAGGACAGAAAAGGTGGTTCTGCTTTTAGCTTTGGTCAGCACTGGGATGATGGTTTGTTCCTTCATGTTGTGTGACTGACAGTAAAAGGATTTAACCATGATGCTGGGTCTTTCTGTGTTTGCATGTTCTCTCCAGCTACTCCTTCCTTCCACAGACATGCTCTGTTTTGTTGGCCCCGTGATGATCTGGGGATGCAGTGCCATACATTTCCTATACACAAATAAATAAATGAGATCTGAAAAATGCAAAAACTCCCTGCAGTTTGTAAAACACGGTGTTATCTGAGGGACAGGTTTGTCTCTTTAGCTCCAGCTCAGGTTTAATGCTCAGCAACCTCCTGGAAATGTTATATTTCCATTTCATTCACTTAATGTTTAGATTATTTATTTTATATCATCTATCTAAATGATGAATAAACACTACATGGATGGTGTGACACGGCTGTATTTTACAGTGAAGTAAAAAAAAAAGGTGGAATTTGCATTTTAAGATAAATAAAACAGTCCAGTTGGTAAGGGGTCAACTTGTTCTGAAAGCCTTCAGCAGATGCTTGCTGACAACCTGGCTCACCTGGATGAAGGTCGGTCTTTCACAACACCTGTCCACTCCAGGTGAATTTGAGCAGCGGAGTCAAGTTAACAGTGAAATTATCCCATTTCTTCCCATTCAGAAGCATCAAAATTACCAGACAGCAGGTGGATGCAGATTAGAGCTGTGCTTTTTACATATTCACACATCTACATGTGAATGTCAAACCTGGCATAATAATTATTTTATTCATTATTGTGATTTTTTAGGTTTATACATACAACAAATATCAGTAAGAGTAAAAGCCAATAAGGATATAAAAGCAAACAAAACAAACAAAAAAAAAAAACCCTCATATTTTTAACACTTTAACTTTTTATCCCCACCAATTATATCCAAATAGTAGATTCCAGCAGTGGCATGTCGAGAAACATTTTATTTAGGGGTCTGGTGTCACTGGGAGGTGGCACAATTAAAAAAAGAGGGTGGCAGAAATGAATGGCCCAAAAGTTTAAAAGACAATAAAGTTTTGTTTTTCATCATCTTCAATGCCCAGAACCAAATCAAATAAAAGAGAGACTGTTGGAGAGCGCTTCCTTTGAGGACTTCAACTCCCACCTTCAGCAGAGCTTCAATCTGAGAGACTCCTGTGGGAGGTGCTCTGGGAGTATGGGGTACCAGACCCCTTTGTATGAGGGGATATGATCCCTGTTTAAGTGGTGTCAGACCACCCTCTGCAGAATACTTCCACATTATTTGATCCTGAACATCAGGAAGCTAAAATCCTGTGCTGTTAAAATTCATGGTTTGGTTGCACTTCTTCTCTTCTTTACACTTTAAATATTACAAATAGTTTTCATGAGAAAAGTTCATTTAACCAGGTAAAATATTTTGCATTCACACTGCCCTGCAGGTTTTCAATGTGTCCCTGCTCCAACACGCCTGATGTTCTGAGTCAGGCATGTTGGAGCAGGGACACCGGAGCTGAACATCACCTTTATCGTCACTACTCCCCCTCTCTCTGTGTAATCTGTCCTTTATATCACCCATTTGCTGAAATGTTTTGCTATAACACTTCTTTATCAACCAACATAGGAAACAACCAACCAAAAAAAAAAAAAAAATCAACCTCTTTGCACAGCAGTATACAGATTACTGTTTTATTTTGTAGCCACCAGCAATGATTTTTCTCTTTATAACAAATTTTCTGATAGATCATCCAGATAAATTACAATGAAATGGAAAAACCAGCCCAGACCATTACACCCAGTCTCTGGTAATAATACATGGCAGTTTCCAAAGATCCTTAAAATTTGGTGATATATGAGTAAACGCTCTGAGGCTGCTATGTTCTTATCTTTTTTTTTTCATTTGTTTGGTCAGAAACTAAAAATCTAATAATTTTCTTCAATTTCCAATATTTTTCCAGTCTTCATCCGTTAATGTCAGCTTAGCCTCTTTCTCCCATTTTAGTTTGATAGTACTAAGCTGGTTTAATCTCTGAGGCAGCTGAGGTCTTTCAGCATCTTCCAGATAACATCCAGGATGTTTTATGAGTCTGTGGTGACCTGCACTATCCTCTATGCTGTTGCATGCTGGGGTACCAGACTGAGGGGAACCTGTCTCCAACAGACTCTAACAGATTTAGAAGACCAGCATCATTATGGTAAGGAACTGGGCTCTCTCATGGTGGTGTTAATGAGGTTAATGGTCTTAAATTTAAGAACAAAACAGAGAAACATCTGGAGCTGGTAAGCCAGAGGAGCTGGTTCAACACAAGACTGATTTCACCACAGGCAGTAAGGGATGCATCTTATAGATATATGTATGTGTGTGTATATATATATATATATATATATATATATAAATCATTTACTTTCATATGATTTATGTAGAATTAATTTGGGATCTTTTATTTTGTTTTTTTAACATTTAACCAATATCTGTATCAATTTTGCCTGATATATCAATTTCCAATACTACTATCAATCGATACTGTTACATGTTAATATATATTTCATTGTGTTTTATCTTACCTCAGAATTTTTCATGTTAAATTCCCGGTCAGTATCCAAGTGCTTCATAGATATATTTGTGGTCTCAAGTTGTAATTAAATGTACCGTTTCTATTGTTTTCATTAGTGTATGAATGTGTTTGGCAGAGAATAAGAACTATCTTTTTGGCTGACTATTTTTAATAGAACAACGCTTTGTCTTTTTATGTGGTGGCAAAAGCAGCTTTACTGCTCCACTGAGTCACCTTTTCACCCCTGAAGGTCCATTTATGCTCCTTTACCTACATAAATGAGGATGTGTGTTTAAATGTGTTTTAAATGTTCACATATATTGCTGCCCTTTATGCATCTTTTATGTTGCCATATTTGTTACTAGTGGTCAATGCTGAGTTCAGAGTTCACAGAGGAAGATGAAAAAAAGCACAACATTTTTTCTGTTCTCAATGTCTCCTTCCTTTTCCTCTCCTTCTCTGGTTCTTTGCATTGTTTGCTAAATAACGTAGCAAATCTGCATCATTGTATTTAGTTGCAGGATAGAAGTAGTTTCTACAAACACTGCTTAAGGAAAAACTCAAATAACAAGATCAATCATTTATCAGAATGATAAATAGATCTGTTGGGATCTGCTAAGTTAGGAAGTATGCCCAATTCCCCAAGATGCCACTCCATCCTGGTAGCAGGCACTTCACCCTTAGATGCTTCTTATTCATGCTATAATGGTAATTTGGGAGATTTTCTCAATAATAGGGCAGACGCCCACATTAATGTTCATAACTGGTCTAAAATTCTGCATCACAGAAGGAAGATGGCAGACAGTGCTGGTAAACGAGCTAATCTTTCACCAGTATCATGTCACAAACGTCTTTAAAGCTGATCAAAGCAGGTTTTGATAATGCGAGCAACGATTCATTGAAAGAAGTTCTGCGGTGACTTCAAATCCTTGACACAAAGTGCAGAACAAAAGCCTCGCTACCCTGTTTGATCGTCATCTGAACTTTGAGGCACAAAGTATCACCAACAGCTTTTTTTCATCTTAAGGAACACTGCAAACACACAGTGATATCGCTCCCATGCAGGGACTGGTGTGTGCTTTTATCACTTACAGGCTTGACAACAGCACTGCGATGCTTTCTTTTGTGGCCCGCTGAAGAAGCAGCTTTGGCTAAACAGCAGCGCAGCCAACATGCGGCAGCACAAGTGCTCACCAGGGTCGGGATGAGAGGCCAGATTATTCGCACATGCACCTGTTTAAAGCTTCCTCTGTGGCAGGTTTGTCACAGGCACCGTGAAAGATGTGTCCTGTGAAATTTATTCATGGATGAAGCAGTGGGCTTTCAGCTCTGAAATCTACACATCTGTGATATGGCTCATGCAGGAATGGGTTCTGGAGGCGACAGCAGGTGATGGTAATCTTACAGACATTGTTTATCTTGTTCTGGAAATCCACTGCTTATACTGAAACGTAATTATATTCCTTTGTATGTGTTTATCTTTGTTCTCTTTGTCATCACCCATTGTCCCTTTGTGCTGCATGGTAAAAGACTCATCTGGGGAATCATCTTCATGTAAATATGTGCCATTGGGAGGCACAGAGGCTCATGATGACTACATGATGCCTTTAAGTGTACACGGAGGTGCAAAGCACTCCTAATTTACATGTTTCTCACAAAGTGAACACAGTAGCGTGCAAGAGTTTGTTGTATTGTTTCCATGAAATACACTTTCCTACTGAAAACTTGCATCAGGACAGAATAAAGTTTACCTGACTGAGTGACTGACTGAAGCTGTGTGTGCGCAGCATAATTTTTTGTGTGTCAGAGCAGCCTCAGCATGCACACTTGTCGCACTCATCGTGTATTCATGCTTGTGATCGTATCTGTGCATACTGTGAACCTGTTTTATACAAATCTCACTTTCCTCTCTGCAGCTGCAAACACACACAGGCACCCCACCTCCACCCCCCTTGTCACTGACACACACCCACCGATTGGCCGCCGTTGAAGCAAGGCATACACTGTTCCCTAGCAACAGAGCACCGGTTAACCAATAGGGGGCTTTCTGTGAGGAGAGGGCCAGTTTTCCATTCTGCTGTTACTAAGGTGCAGAGAGGACCGCTGGGGTTGCCTCTGTTCCTGTATCTGTATACGCTATGCATGCATGTGTGTGTGTGTTTCGGGCAGGTTGCAGCAGCCTCTGGCTCCACTAACTTTTCCAGCATCATCGCATTGCCCCAGACTACCACACATCTAAGTGAGCAAGTTGTGTGAGGAGCCAAATTTAGCAGTTTGTACTCATTCAGGTTGAATGTGAGAGAGGACAGGAGTGTGTTTCTCATGCATACAATGTGTGTTTTTTCCACTTTGCTTCCTGTTGCTTTCATTATCTAATGCTTCCACCATATTACCACTGAGGATTAGTGTGGCTGAGGCCATGTGCCAGCCTAACCAAAGATCTAACAAAAAAAAAAAAACTATAAAAAACAAAAAACAGTATAATCCCTCTGCTCCCTCACAGCGCAAAAAAAGATCTTTCTGTATTTCACAAGGTTGCGCTTCTGCCACAGGATTATCTTAATATGTGGGATAACATTGTGTTATGTCACCAGGGATGGATGTATTCCTATGACAGTAGCAACAAATCCTTTTAGTCAAATCAATGTGTGAGTGACATGACAGATATCACAAATGCACCACAGAACAGCTGTCCACATATAAATCCATACAGAAGGCCAGAGAATTCAAATGTAAAGTTGCAATAATCATTACTTTATCATCACAATCAATGGGTGAAATGGGTTTCTTTATGCATGTAAAGAGGTCATGTCACAATATTCACGCCTCCATTTTTATTTAGTGTGTACTAAGTTTTTAGGTACATTGCATTTATGGACTATACCTCTGTTTATAACATGTTCTTAAATAAGAAAATTACTACATAAGATTAAAGTACAAGTTTACATATAAAACTCTTCAGCAATTGCCTTAAACTCAAAATTACCAAATATATGAGATGTCATGTACATCCAAATATGTTTGTTTGGCAAAACCTGCAATAAATCCTGTTGGTGTGACCTCATCAAACCATGTCGTCACTCACAGCAGGGGAATTATTTGCATCTAATTTGCCACAAAATTGATGCTAAATATTATGTTCCTGAAATGATACACATTAGTAAAAGTGTGCTATTCTAAGTAAATGTATGCTATTCTACCAAACTTATTGAGCTCCTTTCCTTTCTGAGTGCTCAAATCATACGGAACTTGCAAACGTTTACTCTTAAACAGTTTAAAACAAGTTGAATCACTATATGATAAAAACTTTGCTGGAAATTGCCTAATAAATACCAGGAAGCAGCAGATAACAGTAATAATTAATGAATAATATTACATTTGTTCAAATAAAGAGCTCATAATCAAAACATGGAACTTTTTT
>JBAMIG010000010.1:3995324-4008359 GCA_037177335.1 Kiunga ballochi | reverse complement strand
CCCCGACAACATAGCTGCTGGGATCATTGGAACACACAAACCCCTCCACCACGGTAAGGTGGCGGCTCATGGAGGAGTGGATCAAAATAAAGTAAATCAAATGTCACATTTAGAGTTTCATATAGAATCTAAGTAGTGTGTAAATAGTGATTAGAGCACAACTCCAGTATTTTGTCAGACTCTCAGACTTTAAACAATGGCATCAGTAGAATATGCCGCTGTGTGCTCTCTGCTTTGTTCCCTTTTTCCCATCTGATATCCTACTATATTTCAAACACTTCTGGTAATTTCCTGTACGTGTCAGAGAGCTCTAACGTTACAATCTGACAGGAGTTCTTCCTGTGGGCCCTTTGAGTCTAAAAGCCTCTTGCTTAATGTTCCTCTTTTATAAGCTGTTATCAGAGATGACAGGATGTCTAAGATTGTACAAGGTCTATGGGGGCAGCCATGACGGAATATTTCTTCATTAAAGATTAGTTGCTATGGTAACAACCCCCTTCACATTTTGTGTAGGCAGAGTCTAAAGGAGTTCATAACACTGTTCTGCTAAACAGGCAGAGGTAGATTTTTAACAGACTGACCAAAATGTTTTGCTGTACAAAGGGATGTTTACTACTGTATTATGTGTTTTTTTTATGGACGTTTAAAACAAATTATTACCTCCTAATAAAAGGAAACTTCTAAGCTCAGCCCCAGTGGAAGTAAATTGGAGTTGGATGACTGAAGTGTGAAATAATCATCAGGTTCATCACAGTTCATGAGTCACACTGAACTAATGAAACAAACCACCCTATAAATTGAGGAATTATGAAAGTAATGTCTGATGTGGAAATGTGTAAAAGTAGAAGCAAAAAACAAAATAAAATTACAGTTTTGTCTTGAATAAAAAGGAAGTTATCTGCTGATGTTGATTGTGACATTGTAAGGCTGAAGGATGCAGGAAAATAGCCCATTTCACCTCAGAAACAACATTAAATTCAGAAAACAAAAGTGAATACTTCACTACAAAACTACCTTATGTTCATGAAGACTACCATATTTTATTTTTTACTTATAAGTTATAAAAATAGTAGTCTATGTGTGGGTTTTTGCTGATTAGTGATGTAAACATGACTCCAATCCATGGACAGTGAGCTGACTGTAAATACAGATTTTGTCTCAAATATGAACATCTAAAGTTGTTCATAAAATTATAATTCTTTTAAAACAAAGCTGTCAGTAGCTAAGAGCTTACTAAGCTAACAGGAGCTAACAAATGTAAGTGGACTAAAGCTAAAGCGCACCGTTAGCTGGCAAAAAACCATGTTTGCACTTTACTTTGCCTTTCGATTAAAAGGACATATCAATAATAATGCTGAATTTTAAAACTAAGTAATACATAGATAGATAAGCTATTAAAAAATTAATCCCCTCACAGTTGTACATAAAGTAAACTTGACCCATTAAAACAAAAATGTTTTTTGCACCAGAAGTAAACATGTTTATTCCTGCTGTGAGGTTGGTCTTTTTAATACGGGGGTCTACAAAGGAAAGTTCCTCTGTTTTAGAGCCCCCAGTGGCTGATGTGGGAACTGCACTTTTTGGCAATTACTGTATAGGCTTTTGTTTTTTTCTAACGAGTTTACCACTTAGTAATAACTAAAGTCTTATATCCATAAGACACTGTCACATGCATTTAATTAGATTAAGTACCTACAGTTGTATTTGTTTCCCTTTAGCCACTCTTTTATGTTGTATGTTATCAATTCAATATTTAAAAATGCAAAACATTCACATTTTGTGAGAACTGCAACTCCTTATAGCAGCTGATAACAAATATGCACCACGGTTATAATTTTTCCTGTTTTTAGAGCAACTCTTATGTTTGATCTATTTGTTGCACTACTTAATATTTAAGTTGTGTATTGGCCAGAATCTGATGACACGACATGTTTCCCAATACAGAGGTAACGATCATGTGATATATTATGATACTATAAACAAGGTGATAAATTGGGAATTTATTGTCTGAAGTTTAGTGGTAAGAATAGTATCACAGGATAGTAAACACCCAAAGCTGCTCCAAACTTTAAGTCTACTTACTAAAAACAGGGGGTCCATATTTCAGTGCAGCATAAACTAAAAACTCTCTATATGTCCAATATGAAGAAAGAAATTAAAATCAGTGTAAAAATATAAACAGTCATTTGAAAAAAAATATATTGTCACACAAAACAGTTATTTTTTATATGGTGGACACAAAGAGAAGCCAATAGGAAAGTGAGAAAAGTAACGTCTGGAAGACCTTAAAGCAGACGTCCATTTATGATGCACTGTGGCTTCATATGTTTAGTTAATCATGTAAAGCTTCTATAATAAGGGTTATCATGGGGGAGCGATAACATCTGGTGAGAATGCATCTGGATATCTTCCCCATGTCCAGCTGGGAGGAGGGTCTGTGAAAGATCCTGGATTAGCCAGCATGGCAATGTTTCGTGATGCTGCCGGATGAACTGGGAGAAATGGCCGGACCAGCTGGATGCAGTGTTTAAACAAACTGGAAGCAAGAAGAGCTTTCAGAAAGAACCGTCTGATGCCTCAGAGAAAAACATTACCACTGCTTTGTAAACTTATGCTCTCTAATTACATCATTCTTTGTGTTATGATTCTTCACTGATGTTTTTCTCATAAATTTTGTCAAATGAAAGCAGTTTTCTGTCTTTTTCTGTTTCTGGCTTAATAGGATGAGCGAGTATGCTAGCAGCACCGATCGCTGGTGTTGCTGCGAATATGAAATAAAAATAAGTTGCATGTGTATAAACTTATTCAGAAAGTAAAAGTCTAAACCTTGAATGATGTGCTCAAGCTGAAGAAGCCCAAATGTGTGTTTTTCTGATTTTTCTAAAAACTGATCCAATGCAACTATACACTTTAATGTACTTTCTGTTCTATCCTGTTTTTTCTATTCTACAGTCATTTAGCAGACACTTTTATCCAAAGATAAAAGATCAGAGAATAGAAACAACATAAGCCAGAAATCAAACATCAGAGGACAGAACAGAGAAGTTACAACAAGACTGCTGTAAGTTTGCTTTGTCATATCCAGAGGACGGGTTGTTCACATTCACATCGTCAGAATAGTAATAGAAGGGATAAAATGAAGCATTTCCACATTGCATGCGGTAGACAAAGTTATAATGCAAGATATAAAAAGGAATAAAATTAATTATGAAGAAACTCTTTTTTCTGAAAACAGGTGTAAAAGAAACAGTAGGCGATATGATGATGATAATGTTCGAGATACAAAAGCAAACATGCTGCTGCAGTAAATGTCAGTGCTGATACTTGTTGACAGAGATGCCCTCACAATAACATGACATGAAAGGGTTGTTTTTAGTAGCATGAGGAAACAGACAGAGAGCAGAAAAGATCCAAAAGAGCAATCACTGTCATCCCTGGTATGTGTGTGTGGTCTGCAGAGGTGTACAGTATGTGTCATAAAGCCAGCGTGTGCACGTGTGTCACTAAGGATGTTCATATGTGCTGGATACCTGCAGCGCTCTACAGGTGTGACTGACAGAGTCAGAATCACAAAGCTGGAGGGTGGCTGACACTGACCTTTATCACAAACCCACACAGACACACGTGTGATACATTTTTATAAGCCCTACATGTATTCATATGCGTCCTGTTAGATATGAGTCCACTCAGCTCATAAAGGTTGGTAAATGTGTGTATTTATGTGTGAACACACCGTTTCCAGGGTGCTGGAAGGAAGGGGAGAACTGCTTGGCAGTGACCCTCGCCATGCGACTCTCCTCCTGGGCTTTCTGAGCCGCTCCCACTGCCGCCTCGGCTTTACCCTGCGCGTGAGCCGTCCTAAAACAAAAAACACAATAAATGCAGTAAAAAAAGATGACATGAAACTCACTCTTTTAGCATTTAAAAGTTAAAATAAAAACACATTGAAAGTGATCAAAACGCACCACGTCTATCCATAAGAACTTTAAGCTCAGGAACAAATGCTGTAGTGAATTCTGGTGTGCTTGTGTTTGACCAAAAAAAGACCAAACATTTAAAAGACTTGTGTAAGTAAACAAAGTCACTTCTTTAAACTTACATGGTGAGACTTTACTGTTCTCTACTGCATGTACAAGCAATTGTTCTTTTACGTTGCCCAACCTTTGCATTGATTAACCTTGATCAACACTGATTACTTTGACATTGGTTGTCCTCATTGTCAAAAAAAATAACTAATGGAAAGTTTTAATTAAATATATACCCCCTTTTCTCCACCTTAAAATGCTGAAATGCAGTACGTTGCTAATGTGTGGATTCTTCAGAGGACAGCTTCAAAGATTCAGAGATACATGTTTCTTTGCATTTATCCGGAGCAGTAGGCTACATCTTTTATTGTTCCCTCTACATTTAAACTTTAAAAATTGTGACACTAAATCAAATATTTTATCACTATAAAAGCTCACATATGGTTGTGTTTAGCATTGATGGGCAGCTGGTTCGACCAAAGACAAAGTTTGATTTTTTTGACGCATCGTTTGACAGCTTCAGCATGCTAAATGCTAGCTTTGAGATGCCAGTTGTTAGATTTATGTGTTAGTTGCTAACAATTTAATTTTATTAAAAAATTCACACGATTGTAGCAATGTTAATGTTATAAATTAAAACACCTAGTCAAATACATCATGTTTTCCAGTAAGTTTCCCAGTTGTTGGGTTAGCCATAAATTTCCAATGTGGTTAAACACAAAATCACATTTTCTATCACTAGCATTGTTTATAATCGCCATCGAGACATTTTGACAAGAATATCTAACAATTTTTAATTAACCAGATTTTGACCTGGTCACGCTACAACACAACATAATGTATTTTCCCCTGGTAACCAAAACCTTTTTAAATAAAAAAAGCACTTATTCTTCTCTAAAATGCATTTTTTATTTTTAACTGTGATTTTTCTTAGTAAATTGCCAACTGCTTTGTAATAACATTCACTTCATCATTTTCAGACTTGCACGCTTTCTCCCTCCAGGTATTATTAACAACATGGACATCACTCATATCTGGGCTACCTACCAATGTATCTTGTTGTAGCTGACAAATTTCATTATTCAAGACACTGAGTTGGACAATAAGACAAACACGGGAGGATCAACATGCAAACATGATACCCCACTCAGGAGCGATGGGACAACAATGTAGAGGATGATGGAGCGGTTCTGTTTAGAGGTGCTGCAATCTTTAGCTAGAAAATATGTTTAATATTACAAAATAAATCATCTCAATGTCTCTGTGCCTGATAGGCTTTTCACATTCTTTGTAGCCTTCTTTTCATGTCTTTTCATCCTTTTCTTTCTGTTTTTATCTAATTGTCCCTTCTGTCTTAACAACCACCCCCATTTCCATCTGCCTCTCGTTGTCCTTCCATCTTTTCTGATGATATCAGACCTTTCTTTTACACCCCTCTTCTCACCATCTTCGCTCAGTTTCCATTCCTCTTCCCTAATCTGTCTAGCCAATGGCTTTCCACTTGTACACAACAGTCTCTCCATCCCTTCCTTCCCTTTCTGGGCAGTAACAGTCTTGATGCAGTGTTGCATGTCGATGCCTATCGATTTCTTTCCTCTCTGCTTCTCTGTGCCAGCACTGTTATGCCAGGCCCACAGCATAAACAACATCATGTGAGTGCCTGCCTGTTGGTTGCTGAGGTGGTGAAGTGTAAGCAGGAATCATAGAGACTGACTTTCTTTTTATCTTAAAGTATGCCAAGAACAAAACTGCTTCCTGTTCAAGTGTTAAAACAAAAAAATGTCTCGTCTTTTCCTTCACAACTTCCTGTCCCATTCCTTCCTTCAAACAGGTACATCTCGTTTCTACAGGAGAGAAATGAGCTGCCTGTTTAAAGACAGCTTGATTACACAACACAGCGTCCTGTCTAAAGGAACAAAAGAGCTGCAGATGGAGAGCAGTGGGAGAGAGGAGGAAAGATGAAGTGGGGTGATGCAGCGTCTTTGACAAAGGAGAGGTGGAGAGGGTGAGGATGGGAAGGCAGGGGAGAGACAGAGAAGAAGATGGAGTTAAAAGGTGTTACATAGTTAACATCAATGAATCACTGCCTGGTTAACTGTGGGACAGCATAATTACAGCATTGTCCACAAGTCTGACAACCTCTGTATGAAAGCAAAAAAGAAGGAGGACAAGTAATAATGTTTTCAATACGATAGAGTTTTGTAAGTCAACAACACTGAAAAAGCAGGTATGACACAAAACCATGGAAGTGTAGAAGATAATACAGAATTTAAAGAGTATTTTAGTGTATTTTATAAATATTGGATTATGTATAATAATAGATAATCCAATTAGTTATTGATAATTTTAACATTCCCTGACAAACCCTCACTAGATACTTTATTAGACTCAACTTTGCTTGTCAACACAAATGTCAGCCAATCACACGACAGCAAACCAGAGCAATTAGTCATGTTGCCGACTTCTTAAAGTTTAAACTGAGCATCAGAATGAGAAGGAAATAGGATTTAAGTGAAGTTGCTGATGGAAGTCTTTCAGAAACTATCTACGGGGATTTTCACACCCAACCATATTTAGGATCCGAGCTAGAGTATGTCAGGGACCAGAGGAGAATGAACAGACTGGTTGGAGATTACAGAAAAGCAACATGAAGGCAAATTTGTTTAGAGTTTGAACACAGTATGTCCAAGCAGATGAGCTACAGCAGCAACAGACCACATCAGCTCCAGCTATCAGTAAGGTGAGGTGTCTTTAGCAAGTCTAAAAAGATCTGATAACAAGTATTTGCTACCAGTCACTTAAAAGCAGTTTCATTCTTCAGACTGAAAGACAGTCAAATCCACTGAAATATGAATCTTTTCCGATTTCAAAAATATTTTATTTAAACCTTTCATGCTGACGAGAAGCAAATAAGGGATCTATCACTTCATCTTTGCATAACTTCTGCTCAAATAATGACATTCCAGTTGTGAATCTTCAGATGCAAAACCAAACACCGGCTGTATGCATGGCTTCATAAGCTAAGACCCATTTAAAAAACGTTTGGTCCATCAACACATCACACAATATCTTAAATTATAACGATAATAATCTTGTCTGTGGAATAAAAGCAGATAAAAAGCTCTAAAATCGGGGTTTGATCGGTAGACCACACCCCCTCCCCTGCCCTTGCATTGTGAATTTCTGCTTAACTGTTGAGGTGTTTTTTTTTAGGCATATATACTCTGTGCCCTGTTGGGAGTAAAGTAGCAATATCTCATTTTTTAAATCCTGTTCTTACCTGATTTTAATCGCCCTCCTGCTAAGAAAGAAGTGCTGGTTCTTCTGCACCCAAGTACTGTCCCACTCTGTCATGTGCGTTTCTGTGTAACCTTGGATTGGCTGAACTTAAATACTGAATTTCCCCCTGGGATGAATAAAGTAGTTTTAATTTATTTGGCAAAAATTCTGTCAAAATGCAGAAACAATTAAAACATTTCCCTTTTTGTGCCCTTAAGCGTACATCAGTCAAGTGCTATAGATTAAATGTGCTTGATTATCTGATTATTATCAGCATGAGTACATCTGTAATGGCACAGAGAGTTTTCTGCTCTGCAGAATTCAGGTGTGTTTAAGCACAAGGATGACAGACACCTGAAATAAGATAGTTTCCTAATTAAACAACCAATTAGTTAGTGAAAAACAATCAAAGACAGCTGCAAGTTCCTAATTTCTTCCGGTCATTTTCTGGAGGAAGTTTGGCTGTAAATGATGAGGTGACCAAGTTCTTCTGGGTTTTGACGTGAACTAGCAGAAAACGCAGAGATTTCTGATTTCAATATGGCTGCATCTAGTAGCACAAGTAACTGTTGTCTTTCTGTAACTTCTTCCTATACTTATTAGGGTGTGAGTGTAAATAGGACTGAGGTGCTGTCATCATATTGAGTATTACTTTGTTATGGGTTGTTCATTATATATTGCAAAAATCTAGAGCATTTTTGGAACAATATTATAATATAATTTATCTGCGTTATATAGCTCTTTTTCAGACATTAATTAACTTATGCAATCATACTTGATGATGGTATGCTACATGTGTAGCATACTGGGGCACATTGATAGAAACACCAAGCAGCTTCTCCAATTACCATGGAAACCATGTTCATACTTCAGCAATGCAGACCCAGCCAACCTTCCAGTCATTGGACAACCTACTCCACCTCCTGATACACTGCTACTACAATAGTTAGATAAAATATTCGCTGCTCGGTTGAAAGAAAAAAACTCACCACCTGAATTCAACTAAACAAATAGGCACAAGTCTCCCATTGGATAATTAGTTACTGCATCAGCAATTAACTTTCAGCTGGCAACAAGTTATTTAACCCCAACTGGTGCAATGACTCGCTTCTCATTTCCTTAACAACCATGTGGGAAGACACATCATGTGGCCGTGGAAAAGATGTTAGTTTGTAAAAGGGTTTAATTGTTGGCATGCATCAAGTAGAGAAAACATCCAAGGAGATGCTAATAAAACTGTGTTAAGACTGTTCAATGTAACGAGGGCACACATCACCTTTCAGGAAGAAATGTGGCCAGAAAAAAACCCTGAATGATCGCAATCGGTGATCATGTAAATAATTAATGAAATCAAATTGAAAAACAACAGAACTTAGGGCTATATTTAATAGTGAAAATCAGAGCATTTGCACACGCATAATGTGAAGGGAACTCAACTGATTGGGACTGAACAGCTGTGTAGCCTTAAAACACCACTAATCAGTGAGGCTAACAGGGAAAAAAGGCTTCAGCTTATTAGGGAGCATAAAGATTGGACTCTGGAGCAATGGAAGAAAGTGATAAGGTCTAATGAGTCCAGATTTACCCTGTTCCAGAGTGATGAATGCATCAAGGTATAAGAGACGCAGATGAAGTGATGTAGACATCATAGGACCTACAAGCATGTGGGGGCAGTGTTAGGATGCAAGGTTGCTGCAGTTGGTTGTGTCTGTGCTGAAAGAATAAGGTCAGCTGATACCTGAAAATCCAGAATGACCAGTTTATTCCATCAAAGGATATTTTTCTTCCCCGATGACACAGGTATCTCCAAGATGACAATGCTGGAATTTATCAGGCTCTTATTGTGAAAAACTGGTTCAGGAAGCATGACACACATGGATTGCCCGCCACAGAGTCCAGACCATAACCCTATTGAGAATCATTGGGGTGTGCTGGAGAAGCCTGTGTGCAGACATCTGCAAGATCTTGATAACATGAAGTTAATGCAACACAGGATGGAAATAAATGTTGTGACATTGCAGAAGCTTATCAAAGCTTATCAAAACCCAGCGAATGCGTATTGTAATCAAAGCCGAAGGCGATCCAACAAAATATTAGAGTGAAGGATTTTCTCTTTGGCCAGGTAGTGAATTTATTGCAGCCACTTGAACTGGACACCTTACAGCCATTGATCAAAGCAAAGACTCTTCTGGTGGCCGTTCTAAAATCAAATGGGAGTCCATCTGTTTGGTAGCTAAAGATGCTAAAACTGGCTGAAGAAACAGCAGATCTGCAGCAGGATGACTGGAAAATAAATAGCTGTTGACACGATCCAGTAAAACTATAATGAACTGAAGCAACACTAGAGTGGACCAGAAGTCTTAAAGCATGAGATGTTCACAGTAATTAACCCCCATCCCTGCAACGCTCTTCAGCGTCTCAAACCTTCGTTCTATACTTGAATGTTGATTTGATCAGACGTGTTCTGGACATGAACCAATCTCTGCCTCCGTCCTTGTTTTGACCATAAACTGAAGAGCAAAATGGAAACTTGTTGGACGGATCTTACCATTGCCATCTTAGTAGTGTCATGCATGCTGTCACTCCCAAAAATGACTAAATTGTAATAGAGCTGGAGTTGAGAGGGGTGCTGTGAGTGTGGGGGTGGAAAATGGACATCTAACTGAGTTGCCTGTAGCTCAGAGCTAACTGAGCTAATGCTGAGCTAACAGGAGCTAATCGGGTTAACGGAGGTAGATGGGCTATAGCTAAGGCGTGCTGTAAACCGGCTAAAATCCAGGTTCATAATTAAGAATTAACATTTTAATGCAAACTCAATATTCAGAATTACTTTAAAATATATATATTTTTTTTAAAAAAGACATCAAAAACCCTTAACTGCAGCCATTGACACCTTTTCTTCCATAACCACTACTTTGGTTGTTACAGTTATTCACATCGATTATTTTCCTTGATTTGTGTGTTTGTGGTCAGCAAGCAGGTCTGTAGCCATTCACGCTGTTCATGAACTTTTTTTAAGCATCTCAGGAGGATGAACTGCAGCACAGTCGCATCCAGCCTGCAAGCTCGGCTAAAATTGGTTCATGAAACGAGACCACGATTCAAATACACTAGCAAACAGACAGACTCAAAAAGACGAGTCAAGGTGTTGAATGAAATGCTGTGCAGAGATATGAAGAGGCCTGTGCATGAACAACTGAGGTAACATAGTAAAGACTGAAGCAAAAGCAACACTGTGGGACTGATAACAAAAGCAGTTCTTCAAGTTGTTGATTCTGTTTAATATTTGAGGCTATATTTACCCATTTGGTGCCTTAATAAATAAAATATTAGAAGAGAAAGAGATCACATTTAAATTTTCACATGTACAAAAAGACATTTTGCCAAGGATCAGAGGCAGAAAATAGCAGCGAGAGAATAAGAAGGGAGGCCAGATCACAAACAAAGCAATTGATAAAAGATAAGGAGAGAAAAGAAGAGCAGTCCAGGACTCGTGCTCTTAGCTCCTCCATCATCTCTGTCATTTTCTGAACTGGCTGATGAGTATGATTCACATCTCCGAGCTTTTCGGTTTGCATCACTGCTAATCGGGTGTGTGGACTTACATTACTCATGTTGTGGGGACATCAATCTGTTCGCAAGTTCTGTTGACTTGCCTCCATTTCAGGGACAAAACAACAAGCCATCCTACAAGCAGAGATGTACGATCCAGGTGCCATAAAATAGATGTCCTGCCAGGTTTTTGGATCTACCTGTACTTGTAAAACAGGTGGATTGAATTCAGCTGGTTTAACTGGTTGAAACAGCAGCCAGACAGGATTTCTACTTTCTGGATCAGGAATGTCCACCTCTGCCTTCAAGTAAATCCACTGGTGTGGGCACAGAGACTGGTTTAAAGTTTGTGTTGAATGAAATGAATAGAAGTGAATGTGATGTCCGCTAATGTGATGGAAACACTGTGTACGTGTGTGTGCCTGTGAGAGTGTGTGTTGGGCTTTAGGCTAGCTGATGAAACGAGGTCACACGACTGCAGCGAGTGGCTCGTCCACAAAACAAAGTGAGTCACTGGTGTATTAATCTGCTAACTGATCACAGGTAGCCCAATGACACATCAGATACAGCAGCGCATGCGACAACTGTAATGAGGGCACATTAGCCTGGTATCGCAAAAATACACACACAAATCCTGGATCTACTGTAACATTAGGCATGTAGAAAGCATGTTCCAATTTTTCCCTGCTTTGGAGAAGAAACCTCACCTTTGACCTTTCTGCCCCCTGACATGACCGTGTGAAATGGGACAAACATTTTACAAAGCCTTGTTTGAGCAATGTAGTAACACACACACATACACACACACACACACAGACACACACCAGGAAGGGAAAGAGCCAGCTCATCCTTGAACCAGTTTTCTTCACTTTGCTCCAAGAAAGAGAATTGCAGCAATTATCCCATGACTGTTTCACCTCTTCGGGTTTCTCCTAGTGTTCCACAAGGAAATACCCTGCTGTTCTGGGACACACAGACAGAGACAGGCTGTCCTGTGCTGCACTGCTGTTTGAATCTGGGTTAGGTATTTCTGTGGGTGTGTTTAAAGGAGCTGAGAGCAAAAGCCAGACTGAAACTGCAGGAACGGTTGGAGTTTAACGTTTAATTTCTGCCATTTTCCTTCCTGGAAATTCACCTACCTGCATCCTACCTGTTCTTTCTGCACAGAGCAAACACTCTGCTTTCAGGAATTAGTAAAATCTGCACGTTAGCGCCTGCCTGCTCCTTCTGACAAGATTCTGCAGCATAAAGTTTTCAACTTTATGCTGCTTCTTTTTCAAAGAGCAGATCTGAGATGCTAAAAAAACACACACTGCGGTTTTTGAATCCAGTGCGAATCCAGAGTTTGGCTGTTTCTGTTTCCAGGGAGACAGCATTAATCTGACTATGTCACTGAGTCAAACAGAGAAAAATTAAGTCTGAAAGCTAGGATCGGATACTTTTATCTCTGTTTTACATAATATATCATTTTTGTACACATATTCTAAAAAAAGACTAGAAATTTCTGCAGCTCTGAAATGATTAGAAGCACACATACATCTCTGTAAGCGATGCATTAAGGGAGACATCTGTCCAATAAAGTACAGGTTAGAAATAATGCAATGGATTGAATGAACAGCCATGTTTCTGCCAAACTCATTCTTTTTGCAGTCAGTCAACACTTTTTGATCAAGCGCTTTGGTTTTATCAAATTTCCACTAAGTGCCCTCATATGCTCCTTTACGTACAAAACTGAAAATGTCATAGGTTGCAGCATTCATAACTCGATGCCTTAGGATATCATGTTTGTGAAATTAATTTATCCACTAGTGTGTGTTTCAGAGTTCAACGTTCCCTTCTGCATATGGACACCTCTATAAATTTGCTCACAACTGACCCAATATGGGAAATATGCCTGTTTTTGCACAAAGGCCATTCTTTTGTTTTCCATATCAAGTTACTGATAGTTAAACCCCCTGAAATTTTTCCCCCAGATTTACTGTATATGTGTGAATGACGCACGAGACGGACAAAACATTCAGTCCATCTGTCTCTGTCTTCTGCTTCAAACATAAATTGACTGGCTAGACTATCCTCCATCGGCATCACCAACACCCCCCTTTACTGGTTTAAATCATATCTCTCTGGCCGCACTCAGTTCATACACTTGAAAACAGCTTCATCCCACTCTTTCCCCCTC
>JBAMIG010000010.1:3941739-3957223 GCA_037177335.1 Kiunga ballochi | reverse complement strand
AGATAGATAGATAGATAGATAGATAGATAGATAGATAGATAGATAGATAGACTTAAATAATCCCCATAGGGAGAAACTCGACTCGTCCTGTAGCTCAACGTCCAACAAAAAAACCAATTTATAAATAAGTTAATAAATTGTTTGTTTGTTTTTTTAAAAAGTTAAAAGATACTAGCAAAAAAAACGAGAGAGAGAAATACTCTCTCTTCTTGTAAAGAGAGAGTGTGTGGTTTATACATGTATAGCCATTCAGTGTTTTTGCCTTTGGGATATGGCAGAGAGCCAGTTTCTCATATTTTTTTTATTTTACTTACGAGAGGAACCGTTAACTTTGCTAGCTGAGCTAGCTGCTCTGTGCACAGATCGGGGCTATAACCAGTGGTGTGCACTCAGGGTAGGCTGTGCATACCAAGGCAAAAGGGATAAAATGAAAAGAAACGTTTTAATAATTAATTCATTTTCAATTTCAAATTCATTTTATAATTATTTTTAACATAGGTTCTCATTTTACAATTTCTTGAAGCCTGTAAAACCTATCTGCTAGTAAGTGATTGCATTCATTTAGGCTAGTACTCAGTTCAATAATGGTCTGTGTACGTTTACAGAGAATTAGTGAATTGGTTCTACGGTCTCAACTTTGCTTGCGGGCTCACAAGTAAAATGACTCCCCTAGAGAGGCTGAAACAATTTGCATATCTTTCTTTTTTTAGGAAAAACATCAACTATTGAATGATCGGAGACCAACACCTGAACTAATAGAACTTCAGCAAAAGAAGGGTCAGAAAATTGTTTGTACTTTTCAGAGTGAATGCGTGTGTATATGGCTAGGCTTGTGGTTGGGTGAGGGCGCACAGGGCATATTAACATGATGTTAGGCGATGTGTCATGACATGTAACATTAACTGGGACAGTCTGGGGGCTGCTGCTGAAAGGTGTTTTTTTAAAAATGTAATGGTGTCTTACAATCTTGATTTTGCTAGATTAGGCAGGCACTGTTTGCTCACATAAATGATTGTGCCCCTTGCTATTTGCAACTGCCTAACTAATCCTAGAGCTCACGGCACATGTCTGGATATAACATGACAGCCCGATGGACCTGGGAAGAAGATTGAGGGGCTGCAAAGCCATGGAGAATGTGAACTGAACAAGATCGACAAGCTATCTGCACTGTGCAACCAACAGATCTACCAGAACAGCAACTTGATCATCTTTACAGAGACATGGCTAAACCACCTTGTACTGGATGCTAACGTGGACCTGGGATCCACTGAAGTGAAAGCTGACAGAAACACAAAAGCGAGTGGAGAAAGTAAAGGTTGGGGACTCATCATGTATGTCAACAATCACTGGTGTAATACAGGACATATCTCTATAAAGACAGTCTTGTGTTGGCCGTGTTCTCAAACTGCTAGCTGTTAGCCTGCAGCTTTACAATCCGATAGCTGTTAGCCTACAGCCATACTATCTGCTAGCTGTTAGCCTGCAGCCATACTATCTGCTAGCTGTTAGCCTGCAGCTATACTATCTGCAAGCTGTTAGCCTGCAGCCTATCTGCTAGCTATTAGCCTGCAGCCATACTATCTGCTAGCTGTTAGCCTGCAGCTATACTATCTGCAAGCTGTTAGCCTGCAGCCTATCTGCTAGCTATTAGCCTGCAGCCATACTATCTGCTAGCTGTTAGCCTGCAGCTGTACTATCTGCAAGCTGTTAGCCTGCAACCATACTATCTGCAAGCTGTTAGCCTGCAGCCTATCTGCTAGCTATTAGCCTGCAGCAATACTATCTGCTAGCTGTTAGCCTGCAGCTATACTATCTGTCAAAGGAGTTCAGTCATGTGATCACCATCTGTGTTTACATCCTCCGAAAGCAAACACAGCCACTGCAAATGAGAAGATCCACTCTTTGTTGAAGACTCAACACCTATTCCATGTATT
Organism: Kiunga ballochi; assembly: GCA_037177335.1. Lineage (NCBI taxonomy): Eukaryota > Metazoa > Chordata > Actinopteri > Atheriniformes > Pseudomugilidae > Kiunga > Kiunga ballochi. Next base: position 3,955,289 of record JBAMIG010000010.1, on the reverse strand, counting down.
TTATTTTTTGGTCTTTTATTGAAGATTCTTCCTTTGTTTATGTGTAACCTGCTGGAAACCGAATTTCCTTGAGGGAGTCATCCCAAAAGGATCAAAACAGTTATATCTTCATCTTGTCTTCACGGCAGCAATTGGTTGTCTTATTGGTCTATTTTAGGTCCACATTTTGCCTGACAGACAAAAATTTTACATTAAGAAACTTGAAAATGTTGCAAGCGGGACATGGTGAGTGGTATGGAGGTGAAATGTGGACCCAAATGCAGGCAGAGGCACAAAGAAGATAAACAGGCTTTGATTTGGTAATCATGGAAACCAATCAAAACTAAATTAAATGAACATGAACAGAAAAATAGAGGGTATGAATATGCAGCAAACTAAACGGGAAGCTGGCGAAACTAATGAACAAATCAAATAAGTGAACTAACGAACAGGTAACAAAGTCAAAAAGACAAACCAGGAGAAAATACAATGGAAACCTTTGTCGTTTTTGTTTTTTTTTGTTGTTGTTTTTTGGTAAACACTTTTTCTTGCATTTGGTATTTATGGAAAAAGCCAGAAAATAACTTCATGGAGAAATAAAAGTAAAAATTAAAGTCATACATCTAAGAATGACTGAAATAATCCCACCTGAGCAGCTGGATTAAAATCTGCTGCAAAATTAATATTCATTTGTATCTTTCAATGGGATCCTGAAAGAGGAAGTCAGTTCTGTCTCATATATTACATTTTGTGCAGCAGGAGGCATTTTGTTATTTTTGCTTTATTGAGTCAGCAACATTCTTATTCAATATATGATTATATTCAGTCCTTTGTATATTGTTCTGGAGTATAATAAGCCTCAAAGCTGGAAGGCTCAATAACAGGAGCATCCTATTATTTACCAGATAGATTTCTCCCTTTTCTTCTGAAAACACAGCAGCATTAAACCTCTTGATGCTGCCTGAAAGAAAGTGCCAAGCCTGAAATATGATACGTTGCATTTAACAAATTAAATAATATATTAAGTTGCTGTTTTCATATTTTTTTCTGTACAGCTTCCTCCATTCTTTTTGGACATAATGGATAATTAGCAGACAGATAAGTGATGTAAATGAAAACCATCACTAATAATTTCTGGAATCAATCCAGTTTAAATTTAACTAAATTCAATTCAAATTAACATTAATTCATTTACAGATATTAGTGAAACAGCCAATCTTCTTTGTTGACCATCAAAATGATATCTGGGAGTAATATCATGTTACAATTTTATATGAGATGAATACGTGCACTTGTGAAGTCTGCATTTAGTCCAAACTGGCTGTAAAGTGCAATCTGTGAAACTTTTATGGCTAATAAAGCTGAATCCATCAAATGAGTAAATAAATAAGTAAATGTTTTTCTATGTGTTTCCTCGCTTGGTCCTATAAATTATGCCCATTTTAACCAAGGGTTCTGGCTCAGTTCAGGGCCGGTCGGGACAGTTTTTTGTCTCCCTAAGCAAAAACTAATATTTTTAAAAAAGGTTAGCGGTATAAATTTCAGACTGCTGTGAACCCTGTTGTGCTTGTAAACAGAGATGAACAATATCTGTCAGTGAATTTCCATCCACCAGGATGTGTTTTCCTGCAAAAATGCAGAAATTATGGATGAAAAGAAAAGAATCAGGATTTATTCATTCAAAAGTAACAAGTGATTAAATTATTGATAAGCGTGTCGACTGTGATATAAATGGTAAATGGACTCATACTTATATAGCGCTTTTCCAGTCTTAGCGACCACTTAAAGCGCTTTACACTATGTAGCCACATCCACCCATTCACACACACACACATTCACACCCCGATAGGCTCATCGGGGGGCTAGTTGGGGTTCAGTGTCTTGCCCAAGGACACTTCAGCATGTAGTCAGGGGAAGCCAGGAATTGAACTCCCAACCTTCCGGCTGAAGGATGACTGCTCTTCCACCTGAGCTACAGCTGCAGGCTAATAGCATATAATTAAAACAATGAAATTTATTAAACAATCCTTTTTTGCACTCACCCTCAAAACAGACAAACCATTACAAATGTCAGTTTAACACCATAATGTTTGTTATATTCAGCAGATGTTTGTTGAGAATGTAAATGCAAAAACACTCTTCTTTTCTGTGTGAATGGGATGGGGCTTCAGAGCCGAAGAGGAACGGATCTTAACGGGGAAACTGGACTCAAAATGGTCTGAAAATAATACAAAAATGGTCTTTTATGGCTGGAATAAAGCCAAAAGGCATTTGTGAAGTAGTACCACCAAAAAGCAGCTGAATGGCATGACTCAGGACAGATAGAGGACTAAAACGCTGATCCAAGATTTATTTATTCTTTAAGGCCTAACAATTCACATTTGATACATGCAGTCTCTAAGACATTTTTTAAACATTTTTCCAAGATGCCATCATTCTTGTCATTCTCTGTTTCTCTAACATTTATAAACTGTGTTTCTATTCAAGAAAAAAAAGCTACAATTTGAATTTCCTTCTGGGATCAGAAGTAATTTTCATTTTCATTTCATTACACCTAGAATTGCATAAAACCTTAATATTGAAAAATAAAATCCCAATTATGGCTAAAAATGTTTCCACAGAAGTTTGATGGAAAGTGTTTCCCCGGACGTGACATAGTAGGTCATGTGACCCGTTAAGATGGCGCAGTATGAAGCAAACAACAAGGGGACGAAGAGTTCTTACAATAAATCAGGAAATGAAATGAGAGAGACAGGCTCTGAAAAGCTGTGGCAAATTTTCCACGTGAAAAATAATCATATGTGCAAAGCACAACTTGAAATCGTTGTTTGTCAAAGCTTTATAAATATAACTTTTATTTTGAAAAAAAATCTGTAACAGAAATGCAATGTGAAAAAATGTTAAATGTACCAAAAAAAGTAATGGAAATGCTAAAGACATAATAAAGACATAATACAGCAAATCTGGTGTGATTATGATTCAAATAGGTTGTGACACAGCTATTACATCACATCATTAGCACCCTACCTATCAAGTGAGGATGCAGCTCACTGTGGCTGTTGGGTAACTTTGTACAGCCTATAACAGACTTGTGATAGTCACATGATATGCAATTATGCATGGAGACGTCACACGACCAGCAGTACCAACTTCGTCCTCCAGAAGTATCTCCCAGCTCAGCTGAGTGCATCAGGCTGAGCCCAACATCCTCAGTGACCTATGGAAGCTTTTACTGCCACTGATTGAGCTATTTTGTCATTTGTTATGTAACATACCTTAAAGGATCTGGATTTCAACCATTTTGACCCATTAACCCCGGATGTTACACAAGTGCTGCTATGCCCACGTCTCGAGGGCGGCTCATGCATTAACAGGTTAAATGATGTGTAAGAAGCTTAAGAGAACAGAGGCATCGATTTCCTGTGATGATCATAAAAAGGCAGAAGAAATTACAGTATACTTTTCTTTTTTCAATTATTATAATATTGTCAGATAAAACTAAGCTTTTCAACAAAATTTTACCTCAGACAAACTTGCGAAGTACTCATCTGAGCCTAAACAACAACTGCTATTACCTTTCTGACTCTTTATCCTATCGGCAGATGTCCAAGGTGTCATACAATTACATTAAAATCACCCCCTGGTTTGGAAAATGTCTGACTTGCTGCTCATTCTATAAGTCTCTAAAAGGACCTTAAATGTCCTTCTCGGTTCCTCCGTGCCACCATCCTGTTGTTGTCTTTCTTCCTGCCAATGTCTGGAAAAGCTAAGCCAATTCCAGCCCTGATTACCGTAATACAATCACTGGGAGTTGAGGGATTACAGCTTAGGCCTCTAAACACACTGGTAGGAGAGAGGAAGGAGGCGGAGGGAAGTGGGGAAAGAAAGGCAAGAAGGCAAGCAGGTTAATGGGAGGGCGTAAGAAGAAGAGAGGGTTAGAGCGATTTCTTGACCACAACAATGGGATTACTGCTTAAAGAAGTTAGCAACACAGAAATCTGCCTGCAAATCCTTGACGTCTCCACACAATCAACCACAGCTAGCGGTTCCAGTATTCTGCACATTTATGATGAGCAGAGTAAGACGAGGCATTGTGGCATTTAAATCTGTGTTTCTGACCCAATTTAATGGTACATGACATATATTACGTAGTATCTTAATTTTTTTTAGGTTCACGTAATAAAAAAGTTATATTTTGAACCTCGAATTGATAAAAGAGTCCATCATTTTACATATGAAATCTCTTCTTGACTATTTCACTAAATGTGATAAAAACATTAACAATTTTATGACATGCGTACAATGCAATATGTCCAAATTTTACGTTTTTTTTCACAAATTGACCCAAAATATCTCATATGAGCTCTATAAGGTTAAAGGGTTCATTTATTCATTCTCTCCTGCTTATCTGAAGTCAGGTTGCAGGGGCAGCAGCCTAAAGAGGTAAGCCCAGACTTCCCTCTCCCCAGCCACATTAACCACCTCATTAAAGGGGATCCCGAGGCATTCCCAGGCCAGCCGGGAGATGGGATTGGTCCAGCGTGTCCTGGGTTACCCCCGACGTCTCCTCCCACAGGAACGTGCCCGGAAAACCTCATCAGGGAGGCATCCAGGAGGCATCCTAACCAGATGCCCGAACCGCCTCATCTGCCTCCTCTCCATGTGTAGAAGCAATGGCTCTACTCTGAGTTCCTCCCGAATGGCCGAGCTCCTAAGGGAGACACTGGCCACCCTCAGGAGGAAACTCATTTCGACCTATGGTCACGACCCACAGCTTGTGACCATAGGTGAGCGTAAGGACATAGAGCGACTGGTAAATTTCACTTTCTGGCTCAGCTCTCTATTCACCACAACAGACCAGTGCGGGGTCCGCATTACTGCAGACACCGCACCAATCTGATGTCGATCTCACGCTCCATCTTTTACTCCATCTTATGTGCATGTTCCATGTTTAATTCTCAGTGTTTTTAATTAAAATCAGTCTAGGGTGTATTTTATCCAATAGACTGACTATCTCCAGATGATAAATGCATCTCCCTTTGTTCAGTTATCATGTTGAACTTTAATACCTGCTACGATTTCATTTTTCCATCTATTTTCCTTTCTCAGATTCTTCATCAACACAGGATGGGCGGATAGGATGTTTGGTGATGCAACAGTGAAATAAATCTCATGCATTCATGTTTTTAAGTTCACTTTTCTATAAATGCATGAAAGTTTTAAACCTTTAATTTATACAAAAAAATAATATAAACCAAAAATAAATAAAAAGGTTTTCACAGATGACAATGAATGAATGAAACACTGGAGTCAGTCACATGGAAGGACTGAGGTAACCCAGGTTTTCAGAGGAGCTGACTTAAAAGAATTACATTATTCATTTTAACATGTAAATCATTATTTATTGTCTGTATAAAGTAGAACCGCCAAACTTTGGTCTGAATTCCTGCTTATTCTCGATCCACACACACCTTATAACCCTGTTCTGAGGGTTCAGAGCGACTCGTTTTGGTGCGGTCTCTTTAAATGTGAATGAGGCATGTTAAGCCCCGCCCCCTCCAGGTCATAGGAAGTTCAACTCTACCCTGTTCTGCCATGTTTGTAGCTTGTAGTAGCGATACACTAATCTCCCGGCAGAGAAACATTTAATTGATAAGTTTACTATATATGTCAACATATCAGATTCATAAAATTGGTTACCTGGAAGTCCACAACCATATTTGGCAGACCAACAGCAAATATTGTGATATAAAAATATGTAAGAGAAAATTCAGAAAACTGAAAAATTTGACCAAAAAGAACATAAAGATATATGTGCAGCATCAGGAAGGAATAAATTAGCATTTTCTGCATTCCCAAACACTTTAAAAGTGCACAAAAACATGTTTAACATGTTAGGAAAGGGCATTTTGCATGATATGTCCCCTTTGAAGAAAACAACCAAACACAGCAAATCAGCATAAGACTAGCAATATACTGACCATTTTATGCCTGGAAAGGCAAATAAACTATTTTTCTCCAATGCTTTCCTTGACTAATTGAATAAGACAGTTTTGGATGAAAAGTGAACTATAAAATTTAAATCTGTTTGCATAAAAGTGCTAGGACACACACATACATTTAAGGCATCACGTACATCCATCCATCTCCCTGAACGGAGTTGCCGGGGGACTGGAGCCAATCCCAGGAGACACCCTGGACAAGTCGCCAGTCCATCACAGGACGCATCACATACAATTAAAAGCAAAACAGGACCAAAGATTTCCACAAAGTTAATATTGTACTTAATTTAGAAGACAATAAAGAAATGTGCTTGAAAAGTCTCCAAACTCTTTGGACAAAGATAAATGCAAGCCGACAGCGGTTGTGACTGCAGGATTTTATTAAGACTGCTTTCTTGTGATAATGGGATAATTTATCCTCGACCGTCCTTCAGCATGGATGAGACCTTAGCCATTCCCTTCTTCTTGAACAACAACTCAACTTGTGTTTCTGACGTCAGCTTGGCTCAGATGTTATTGTAAGATCAGAGGGGAGCGTGATAATATTCATTTAATAAAAAGTTTGTGACACATGTGTGGAAAACATTTAATATGAGGAGAACAAATCATTTCCATGACAGATATAGTAATTGTACTTTGTCAGCTTTGTGGTCTCTTTTATCTTCATCACTATTTTCTGCATGTCTCAATACAGTCAAGTAAATAATGGGGGCAGGCTGACATCACACAGAGGAACATCCATAACTGATCAATACACCTGATTTTATTTCAGGTCTGACAGGCTGAAAATAGACATGTCTTTTACGTTTTACCAACCACTCATTCACAAAGTTTTATGTATACACAATGACTATGACCCCTCCACACCAGCTGCCACGACCCAATTAAATCAGCTGAAACTCAGTACTTACTTAGCTCATTTTAATTACCTTGTTATCTTCAGAAAACTATGTTTTTTAGAAAACAATTAAAAACCTAAATAAAAGTGGGCATGACTTCTCAGCTTCCATATAGATGTCCTCCAACCAGGTAGGTTTTCTAACCCAGCACTCCCAGTCTGCCTAAAAGAGGAAGTGTCTTAACAGTGTGTGACATCTCCAAGCCATCAATAAAAGCTCTACGCTGAGCCATCAATAGGTCTGTATAGTAGGTGTTCCTATGCAGTCGTCTCAATCTCAAAACAACATCCAACCTAAAATATGACTTTTTTTGACAGGTCTAGAAAACCGTGTACTGTAGTTCCCTGAAACAGGAGAAGGGGGATTTACTTTTTGACATCCTTGCAGGTCTATTTATATGCACCAAGTTTGGAAAGCGCTAGAAATATTCTTCTATATCTCATGTGTCAAACTCAGGTCCTCAAGGGCCGGTATCCAGCAAGTTTTGGTTTTTACCTGCCCTAACACACCTGATGCAAATGAAATAGATCCAACTTGTCCATCTATTAAGTAATTTCAGTCAGCTGTGTCAGAGCATGGAGACAACAAAAACCTGCTGGATACCGGCCCTTCAGTAGTTTGACACCCCTACTATTCTATACAGTCATTTAGCAGACACTTTTATCCAAAGCAACATTTTTGACCATTTAACCACATTTTCCTAACATACATGTTTTGTGGGTGGGAGGAAGCCGAAGTATCACTGGACAAACCTCCTCAGCCCTTCCTCCTTAAAAATGGAGTATCCATACAGGACAGGTTTGTCCTTCTCACACACTCATTCATAACTGAGGAATCTCTGACGATTACACACTACTTGTCAGCAGTACACCCCCCCGCCCCCCACAATAAAGCTCTTTAGTTATTCATGAGTCTTTTTTTGTCCCAGAGCTTAAATTTAAAAAAAAAAGGTTGCAGGAGGAAAAAGAAAAAGAGGATCTGTGAGGATGGAAGGCAGCCTCGTTCTCATCCATCTCCTTCTATTATTCATCAGCCTCTTCCCTTGTTCAGCCTGCTGACGGAGAATAAAATAGGTCACTGAGGGATAGGCTGGTGCTCACGCTGTGACTGATGTCATCTCTTCCTCCTCTTCCTTTTCCTTTCCCGGCTGTTGCCACTGTCCTGTTGCCACCTTCCCCTAGTGCCTCTCACCATTTGATGATTGCAGCCTTTCCTCAGCTTCACTAGCTTTTTCCTCCCCTTGAATACAAATAAAAGTCAGATGGAGCTAATGTGTTGCTACAGGCTGTCTGCAGGGGGCACGTCACACAATCATATTTATGAATTCCTTATCTAGTTACAGGGGGAGAAGATGCCAGCAGGCAGAGGTGGAGGATAAAAAAGGATAAGGTGGAAAAGGTAGAGGATATTTTAATAAATAACAATAATAATAAATACATTATTAAAAGACACAAAAACTTTATCTCTGCCTGACAGCATATGTCTGATGTGAACTGTAGTCAGATAGACCCTCTATCTTCAGGTCTGCCATAGGTCTTTTTACTCATCCCATCAATGAGGCTTTACTGGTTTAATAAAGGTACAGATGAACGTCTCTGATTGGTTCATCTAAGCTGTTTCCTGTTTCAGACAGGAAGAGGAGACTAATATGGGGGACCCTAAACTCTCCTCCACACCTTTACAAGAAAAAGTTCAAATGGAGCAAAGGATAAGAAGTAAGGAGGATAAGAGAGAATACGTAAGATGGGGGGATGAATGGTTAGGGACAAGGAAGGGAAGATGTTAAGGTTAATCAGTGAGGGAGGATGAGAATAAAGGAGGGAGGAGAGGTGATGGATGGATGAAGGAAAGTTAACAAGGAAGGAGAATAAGGTTGGAAGGAGGAATTGGTGAGGAAGGATAAAAATTAATGAAGGAGGTATGTATGGGTGAGGAGGGAAGGATAGATGACGGAAAGGAGGGACATGGAGTCAGGGGGAAGGAAGAAGGGAGGATGAGGGATAAAGAATGCAGGAGGACATGAATGAATGAATGAAAGAACGAATAGAGAAGGATGAATTATGTTGGAAGAGGAAAGATGTGGAGGATGAAGGAAGGATGTATGATGAGAGTAAGGATAGATGAATAAACACATATGAGGAAGGACACATTCAGGTAGGGACAGATGAATGATGAGAGGAAGGATGAAAGGATGAATGAGAGGGATAGAGGATGAAAGGATGTCTGAATGAGGGAGCTCACCACATAATTAGAGGGGTGACTGAGGCCTTGCAGCTCAGAGTGGGCTAATCCAGCTTTCCCATCTTTACCGATGCAGTTTGACCCTAAATCAAGAACGTTTAGTCGTTTTTACCGTTAAGCCTTAAAAAAATAACTTTTTAACAATAAACTTTGCATCTAATTAATCTTAATGCCACATTCATTATATACGTACGTTTCTGAATCCACCACTCCCCAGCAGCATCCTCACACTGAGAAACTGCTCTGCATAACTTTTGGATTTGAGATGCTGAATGCTGTTTTACACACTGTCACTCAAGCAAGTGGTTATCAACACAATGGCCCATTTTGAATATGCACCATTGCTGATTCATCAAAAGAAAACAAAAAACAACGGAAGAGGATATGATTATCAATGGAAAAGGAGAAAAGAACACTGATTTTTACTGGTTGGAGAGAGCTCTGAGAAGAAACAGGACTCAAAATAAATGCTGAGTTAGGTCGTCTTTACAGGAGCCTCACTGAAAAGATCAACCAAAGTTTAATGCTTCTTTTAACTAACTCTTTTATTTCCATTCATTCATTTCAAACCAACAATCAGGAGTCAGACTGCAGATGCAGCAGTCTAAGCGGACTTTTCTTTCTCACAATGCTAGAACCCCCCTCTGACTCCTCCCATATAGCAGCAGTGTCTTTATCTCAAGCCGTCCTGGATGTCGAGCATCTCATCCTATCGCTAAGGAAGAGAAAAAAACACTCATCTTGTTCCTTCAGTTACAACACAGAGCTGGTCACCAGAGATAAGGGCAGGAACAATAGTTTTGCCTTGTAGCGCCTTCTTCACCACAACAGACCAATGCAGAGTCCATATGACTGCAGATGCTGCAGATACGCATCTTTCCTTCATCAACATCATAAACCAGAGTCTGAGATCCAATCCTTACCGACCTTAGCAAATTGCCCGTTTTTAAATGTATAAACTTACTTATAAACTTTGCTATTCTGCAATGAGATTCAAATACTGAAGAGGAATTCATCCAGTTGTTTCAATTAGCTTTAAATATAGGTGATTTTGTCTGGACATTAATGCACAGAAATGAAAACCCACCAAAGCAAACACACACACACTGTGTGTAAAGCTCATTTATTCACATAGGACAGTGTTTTTATTGTCAATAGATGTAGAATATTTAATTACAGTTCAAAAAACATCCCAAGATCTGATATAAAAGCATTACAAAAGCATTTGCACACATTCACACAGACAGTATTGCATGTCCATCACTGGTCTCCATAGAAGACTTCAGCCATAGCGAGGGCAACCTTGGCAACCTTTTTATCCTTGGCATCAGGGCCCATGTTGGCACGTGCAATTCCGATCCAATACTGCTCCGTACGTTTCTGGTAGTCCGTAACTGTCTCCCCCTCCTGCACGGCAGGGTGGTCTTCTTCATCATCTGGAAACACACAATCAGAATGTGGTTAAGGTAACAGAGAGGAGCTGCATCTCCACCATATCGGATCAGATGAGCCACGAGTCTGCACCGCTAAAGTGTGGAACATAACCTCTTTGGAGCTTTATTTACACTGCAGACTGGTGTCAGGATTACGGATAAACTCTAAAATAACTTTAAAATAATTACCACAATCCTTTAGAAATCCTTACAGCTCTCTGTTTTTTAATGTTTTCTTCTTCTGTCTGATCATCATCTGCAGTAACACTAATGTACAGTCACACAAACTCCTGATGTTGCAGCACAGGTGAAACTTCTGGATATAAAACTGAATAAAGGGACAAATAAAAAGCAGCAAAATCCAACATCTAAAACAGAGAAACACGACACGGGGGTTGAGATATTTCTGGTGCACCGGCTTAAAGATCAGTGCAGCCAGGAAGCATCTCAAACCTGCAGGATAAAAAAAAGGTGCAGAAATAGTTTAGAGGAGCTCTCTGTGGGTTCACTTTTTTTTTTTTTTACTTTTACTTGTTAGTTACCGAAAACGTTTCCATGGTAATCTAGAGGATTTTAAAATAAAGTAGGGAAATGGTTTGTCAGTTTATACGAACGAGCAAAGCTGATATAAAACAAAGTTTGGACTTTAAATTATTTAAATTGATTTTCTCTCATTTTTCTTATTTGAGGTTTAACATTTTAAATTATTTTTTTTCTTATATTGGTTATATATTCATCAGATGTCTTACATGTTTTATGTCGCCAATAGTTTTGCATATTTAGTTATGTGCCACATTTTGTTTCTGCTGTTTGTTTTAAAGTGGTTTATAAATAAAGTTAATCCTGTAGGATTTTGAAATGAGTTGTTCCAGCCAATCAGCATGTAGTGTCAGCTCTCTTCAAAAAGATGCTTTATGTTTGAACAAACAGCACATCCAAATACTCGGAAAATATGAGTTACGGAGACAGAATCAGGTGTTTTATGCATTAACAAACATAAAAAAGGAGATTTATTTTTAAGATGGCTGGTACTGCGGCTGTAGGGATTACTGTGGGTTTTACGGACTTTGTTCTGTTTCATTAAGACTAAAGACTCAGCAGGCTTCCTGCAGGAGGTGATGGTGAAAACAGCATGATGAATTGTTTAGATAAATTTAAGCAAATACATGAAACATTTAACAGTGTTCTTGCAGAAGTCCATTTCAATCCTAATGGCTGAGGAAGGAGACTGATTGGATTAAGTGGATGGCATTTAAATCCCACTTTTAGGACTAAATATCCAAAAATAAAAGAAGAGAAGACAGACAAATATGACATATCAGGGTACAGAATAAGCTCTTGCCTTCCTCCTCTTCACTTTCCTCTTCAGACTCCTCTTCTTCTCCTCCAGGTCCTTTTGCCCCTTCCTCCTCCTCCTCCTCCTCTGACCCAGACTCTTCCAACCACTCCTGCGCTTCTGTGGAGACAAGATCAAAAGTCCAAATGAAACCTCACACCCTGCCTCTGGATCTCATCGTCCTGTGCTTTAAAGAGGAAGATGATCCTGGGCGACACGCTGAGGTGATGCTGATTACATTTTATCTGCGTTCTATGTCTCTGTGTGCTTTTCTGACTCACTTGGGTCCATTTCAACCAGGACCTCCCACTGCTCCATCTTGTGCAAGTCCAGGCAGTAGAAGTCATTCAGGGTGAACTGACGGTCTCCCACCTCGAACATCCCTCCATATAAGTAGAGCTTACTCTGACGCACTGTTGCCATGGCGCTGGACCTCGGACAGGGCTCCACTAGCGGGGCCGAAGCTGATCCTATCAGAGAATATAACCCGAAGTTTAGTATTTTTGTGTGTTTCTGTTTATGCATTTCTAATCTTACCATCATCCTCTTCTTCCTCCTCCTCCTCCTCTTCTTCCTCTTGGGAACCAGGAATTACTTCCTTGATGGTCATCACTGTGCCGTCCTCGGTGACAATCTCCTTGACGACCTCAGTGGGTCCTTGAGATGCATCCTCCTCCTCCCTTTTTGCATCTGCCCCTTCATCTTCAGCTCCTTTCTTCCCTCTCCGCCGTTTCTTCTTCTCCATCTTGTTTCCCTGATCGAAGATACAAGAAATTAAAAGCTACCTGTCTGATTGCAGGGTTCACTGGTGGGTTCAGTCCTACAGCTGCAAACCAGTTCCACCTAACAGTGAGGATATGAGGAGTAATTCTGATTTAAAAGATCATTTACTAAATTTACAAAAAAACAAGTTTTTCAGCTGTAATTATCTTATTACACTATTTGCTAATCATATAAACCCAAACAAACACAAACAGTGTTTTAAAGTTATTAGAATAATGACTAATAAAAACTACTGTACACTAACTTAATTAGTCAGGTATAAATTCTCAAATTTAATTCATTATAAATTATTTCAAATTATGCACAAATCTATCAGCCGAAATAACATCTTAATATTCAGAAACTATGGAAAGTAATTAAATATATAATATTGTCATTAAATGACACTGTGTGAGTATTAATCTTTGAAATATTTTGTTCCTATAATTTTCCGTGATTCTTCTAAATTAACTTTTTTCTTTTTAAATAATAAAATTAATTGAATTTGTGTGATTTACTTCACATCTTTGATGTATATATAGCTGCTATTTGTGCTTTCCTGCCATCATATTAAGGCCAAGCAACAAAACAGATCTGGATTTTAGTAAAGCTATATAATAAAATATTAAATATTGAGTCAATGACCCACAATTTGTTACATTTATAAAGCTTGCTTACGCAAAAAACAGGCCTGAAAATCACGTAAGAACTTTACTAAGCAAAGTTTGGCATTTAAAAAATAAATGTGACGTAGAAAAGTGTGCACCTTTGAACCTTGCATAGTAACATTTTGGAGGGATAAAACCGGCAGCACAGCGATAAGATCATACATTTAAGCCACATTAAACCATGTTTGTAATCATTCACATTAGATTTTGTTTCATTATAACCAAAAACA
>JBAMIG010000010.1:3875352-3912109 GCA_037177335.1 Kiunga ballochi | reverse complement strand
TGTGTGTCAGTGTGTGTGTGCGTCAGTGTGTGTGTGTGTGTGTGTGTCAGTGTGTGTGTCTGTCAGTGTGTGTGTGTGTGTGTGTGTGTGTGTGGTTTAATAAAAACGGGTCACCATCAGCAGGGCTGATGTAATTTCATGTCGTTTTTCCACCATAACCTGTGACGCTGCGCGCGTGGACATAATGTACGCTACGTTTTGCGGAACTATTACACCCGCACGTGCTAAATAAATGTAGCTGTGTAAGGGAAGTGTAATACTTCCAGTAGGCAGGTTGAACCAGGAAGGAAGAGTTACGACATGCGCACATAATCTTTAGACATTGCATCAGAGTAGCATGGTTCGGTTCGGTCCGAGATACTCACGGATGCAGAGGCAGGCGACCAGCTTGGCACCCTCTTCCGGTACTGAGCATTCGGGGAAGATGGGCTTGAGGAGGTATGTCGCGAAAACGTAGGCTACAATGTACTGCGAGGACGGCCTGATGATGAGCAACTCGATCCAGAGTTTGAGGAAAGCCGGCAGGGAGCCGTACACCTCCAGGATGTAGGCATAGTCCCCCCCGGACTTAGAGATAGTGGTACCCAGCTCCGCGTAGCAGAGGGCTCCCACAGTGGAGAAGACCCCGCACACCGCCCATACTATGAGGGACAGACCCACTGAGCCAGCTTCTCTCACAACACCAGTCGGTGTGACAAAGATGCCCGAGCCGATTATGGTGCCCACGATGATGGCCACGCCGTTCATCAGGGTGATGGTCCTCTTCAGGGCCACCCCGTCCTCCCCTCCCTCTGCTGGGACGCTGTTGGGGCTCTTGGCATCGCCTGTCGGTGTTCGGGCCGGGCTGGAGACGGGGGATAGCATCCTTTCAGTGACCGTCTTGTCGTCCTCCCTGTCTGCTGACGAAGCGGAGTTTCTCTTCTTTATCGCAGACATCGCTGACTGAGTTGCTTCCTCTTTCTTCTTCTTCTTCTACCCGCGCTGTCGCCTCTCTCTGTCTGCCTCAGTCCAGGAGAGGTCTGATGTTCAGCCGGGCTCAGCCACGAGGAGCCCGCGGTGTGTGGTGGTGAGAGTCAGAGCAGCGTGGCCACTCTTGTGTTGTCTCTGTTCTGTCAACGTACAAAGAAGCTGAGAAATTGGCATGATGGCCCTCCTCCATCCATCAAGGACGGCCCATGACCCAGCTCCAGCTGTCTTTTCTGCCCTCTAGCGGCTATAGTGAAGTACTACAACATGACCTCTCATCATCTCTGGGGGCTTCCAGCTTCTCAGGGAGCATCCCAGTTTTACCATGATGGAAACTTATTTGAATAAAATCAGTCATAAAACATCCACCGCACAATGCGAAACACAGAAAAAAGCATCATATTGTTTAACCAGTGTATTAGTTTCTGGTGTTGCAATCTCAGAAAAAAAACCAAGAAAACACGAGGGAAGCTCATCAAGAATAGGAATGCACAGCAACCAAAAAATATTGTTTTGCTTAACTCTGAGTTTTTTATATGAATACCTGTAATATGTTGTCATCAAATTAATAAAAAGAGCAGCATTTTCTCATCCCACCAATGGAAAAGTTTAATGATGCTGCAGCAAAAAAAAAACCTTCAGACTTTAATCAACTCAGAGACATGGCCAGCAATCCAATTACCAGAAACTGATCTGTCCACTGTTACATAAGATGATCAGAGCTTGACCAATGAAGAATGTTGCTTTTCCCCAAAGATGTGCTTCAAAATACTAATTATATGTTTTTATTTAATAATTTAGTTAAAAAGATTTATTAGGTCCTTTATAGTGATTCCATCATTACTGCAGGTTGAATTAATACAGTTTGTCAATATTTTACTGAATAGGTTAGCTTATATACAGGGTTGTTAAAAAGAATAAAGCTGTTAAGTGTCTGTTTTAGATTGAAAAACAATTAAACAGAAACTCCTGATCAGTTTCTTTCACATAGGTGAAAAAAAAGTCCAGATTTGGGTATATCAAGATTTAAATAAGATTTTCTTTTTCATATTTTGTTCATTTTACATCAATTTATAGTAAAACAAGAAGAATTATAAGTCAGAGCAGTTATGTTCTGACATCACGCCTTAACATGTTCTCTGTTTTAACAAAAATAGAAAGTTGAAAACATATTTGCAAACATATCTATAAGAGATCTACTGATTAATGCACCTTGGGTCCTCAACAAAATTTCACAACTGCTGTTTTCATACATAAACGCCTTAATGCCTAAATTTATCTAAAATTATCTTAAACCATATTAAATGCAGTTTTTTTAAAAAAGCTAAATAAGTAATAAAATTAAAGAATAAATGTAATTAAATAAAGAAATCCTTGGTTTAATTGAAGAAATCAGAAAAATATTTCTTTTTAAAGACACTGAAGCAAATCTATGACTATAGGTGTCAAGAGGTTAAAGGTCACATGCTGTTGATTTTAAAAAGCTGGTGATCCTCTCCCCCCTGCTGGTGCCCTAACAAGGTCATGTCACAGATCAGCCTCAAACGTGTCCTCATCAAACAGACTGCGTGACACTGACAGCTCCCCAACATTTCTTCTTCTTCTGTGATTTTGATTGTCCTCATGCAGCATCCTGTAACAGCGCAGCAAGACTTAACAAATGATAAAGAAAATATAAAAGTGGAACAAAATAATTTGACTCCCACTGAACGCTTCCATGTGGCCATACAGATCCATGCTTCATTATCTGAACTAAAACAATTATCATAAACTTGCTTTCTATTTATTCTGCAGGTTCTTTCTGCAGGACAGCATCTTATGTTGCGGGGACAAACATGAAACATGAGCTAAACGTGTTTTTGCTCCATAACAGGATGGGTATAATGAAAACACAGATATGGGACTTAAATATGTATCTGCGATGATCAGCTGCTTAGAAAAACAAACACCAGCAGTCGGCTTTAAACACACAGCAATGCAACAACAAAGGATGAGGATGAGGAAGGAGCAGCTCCAGAATTGATTTTGAGACAAAGACAAGTATCTGAAGAGTCGGGACAACATGTTGGAGGAGTTTAAAAGCAGTGGGAGTATATCCAGAACTGCAGCCGTTTTACCGACTCTAATACGCAGACGCACAACTGAACAGTGACCTTTCACACATCACAACATTAGTTTGTCCACCTTCTGCAGCCTGAAACCATCATGTGAGACAAATACAGCAAATTCTGAGCCGTGTGTATGAGCACATATCCAGGATTCAGACAGACAATTTCCTGTGTTCAGATGAGGGGAACAGGTTTAAAATTTATTGGCACAATCCAGCCTTAAGGTGGACATGTTTATGGGCCAAAGCTTAAAGAATGCAGAGCCTTTAGGCAGCCTGTACCACCTCACAAATTCACCTTAATCTGTGTCTGGCTCCCTGGCTCGCCCCGCTGTGTCCTCCAGTCTCGATGCAACAGTCCCTTCTGGCCCCGAAAGACATGAGGACAAATATGGGAACATTTACTTTGCTCACTAAGGGGAAGTGGGTGGGAATGCTATCAGACCTCTGAGATGCTGTCTCATATCTGCAGCAACTGTGTGTAACAGCCTCTGCCAAAATAAATACAATCCCATCAACTATCATTGCTGAAACTGAGACATTTCACCATCACAAGTAACACGGCTTTAAATGTAGTTCTACGCTGATGTTTACTATTGTGGGAGTCCACATCTCTGAGGAAGAACTACCTTTCCTCCTTTTACCACTGCATCATCAAGACCGATAAACTGCATCCCCGTTTGGTACGGTAGCTGCTCTGAATCTGACCGGAAGATGTTTCAGAGAGTTGTGAAAGCTGCTCCGTTACTGGAGCACCACTTCCTGCCATAGAGGACATGTATAGAAAGTGATGTCTGATAAGGACTGGGAAAACCATCAATGACCCACACACTCTTTACACTCATACTCTATGAGTGGTGTTACAGGAGCCTCCAGACTATAAAGACTAAAAGCTTCTTTCTCACCACTGTCACACCCCTGATATATGACTTATACTAACAGAATACACACACACACACACACAATGGTAAAACATCAATCTATGGTGTGTATCCTCATACACATACACAACAATAACACATGGATTGAACTAACAACTACCTGCACTTTATCTATAAACCTCTTTAACCTACCAGCACTACTGTAAACTGATTTATATGTTATATATTTAATTTGTTACAAGCTATTAGCCTGCATATACTTATAGCATATTAATAATATATCTTCAGTGTAGATTTGTCATATTTATATCACTAAAGCACTTCAAACTGTACTTTATAGCTGTGTACTTGTGACATGTGCAGTAAAAATAAAGTTTTATTCTATTGTACATCATCCCATCTTCTTTTAACAACTGTACACATCTGGGAAGTGAGGAGACCAGTAGCTGGAGCCATTCCCAAACTGAAGGTCCCGAGATGAGTGGTGTGTTCACACATAATCATTACTGTCAGAATCAAGGCTGTTGAGATCCAATGCAATGAGATCCCCAAGATCAGAATAATCCATGCTGATTTTCTGCCCTGTTCCCATCAAACAGAGATTTTTAAAGCCTTTTAATGATATGATTTACAGTAGAGGATGGAATACCCAAAGCTAATGTTACAGCTAATGAGAGTCAGAAACGGCTCCACACACAGTGTTGTGCTGATCACTGAAGGTCTCATCAGGATCACCCTCATGTGGAACTCCCTGGTTTTCAAGCAAGCCAGAGTTCACTTGTTTGTCCCCACCAGAGAGCATATAAGCATCCACACTACTCCCAATACGCTTTGCTATGGCTGGAAGCCTGACCCAATGGCGCGTTATGCATTTTGAATACCACAGCTTTCATATTAAAATGCTTCTCATGGCACGAGTTGGAGCTCGTCATCTGATTGCCCACATCAAAGCAGTGAAAGAATTTTTTGTTAAGGACATAAAGTTGTTGATGTGAGAGGGAGGGTAAACAAAGACCTCTGTGGTTTTGTTGTGGGAGAGGTCCCGTCCCAGTGGCGGTGACCTGCTTCTCTGCCTGGGAATCTGAATGTGGGCTGGCCAGTGAGACTGTCAGTCACGTACTCCCAGTGTAATTCACCAAACCATTTATAAATTCTGGTTCTGTCTGTGGTCCGGCAGCTGAACCAGCTTTCATTTGCGGTTGGTTTAAAGCTGCGCAATAACTTGCTAAACAGTTTAGCAAGTTATTGCAAGCAGCAAGCTTGCAATAACTTGCAAGCAAGCAGTTTATTATGTTAATTAAAAAAAGAATTGTTGCTCCAGTGAGAAAAGGGTTTAAATGATGCTGGGCTTCATTTAAACGCTTGAAACCAGTGACTGAACCCATAATATCATTAAATTAATAGTAATTGTCTTCTTGGCAGAATAAAAAAAGTGCTGTTTTGAACAAAATGAAAAGGTTAAAAATAAATTCCAGGAAAATTAATACATAATTAAAAACTGTTTCTACTGTATCTTTTTACTCTTTGAATGAACCATGAGGTGGATCTACGTACAGCTGCTACTGTACATTAATGTTACTATTTTTTCTGCAGTGTCTGAATGGACAAACGACTACATGCCAGAACCCTTTGAGCAATAAAACTGCTGTAACAACTTTGCTTGATATGCCATTCGAGCACCTTATAATTATAAAGGCCCGAAGAAGAAAACAGTACATGTGTACCCAGTTAAAGAAGTTACCTGCAATGCCGTGCTGTGAAGTCATTTCAACTTCTATCTTCACAATGAAGTTACACTGTACCTTTAAGTGTCCTTGAGTCTATCAAATATAAAGACAGAATATAAATGTAAAATATATAAACTTCTGCAAAGGTTTGTACAAGTGATGATAAATATATGTGCAAATCAGTGTTATTGTCATGTCAGCAGCTGGATGTGTGTCGAGTGGTGTCATGCAGAATGATATGAAGCATAAAACTTTAACACATTGCAATGAACAAAACATGGCATCAGCAGATTAGGAAAAGCAGCGAGGAATCTCCATCAGCATGCTTTTCCAGGCTGTCTGGAGAGCAGACAAGGTGCTGCTAATCAAAGAAAACAAGTGATGAGTAGATAAAGCCCTGTGAAAGTGTTTTTTAAAAAAAAAACATTTTGTTAATACCTCCTAAATAAAAATTAGCCTTTTTTTAACCTTGAGAAGTTGGTTTTAATACTTATTCATTATTATGGAAGCTGTGTTACCCAAATCTAAACAGAGAGCAAAATGAAATAAAATGTAAAACTCAGTGGAAAGTGAGTTATTGTTCTAAGGTGACATCAGATCAGACAATGGTTATGCATAGTAGATGTTTTGTTTTTGCTTATAAAAACTTTCAAAAAGAAGAAAAAAATGGTAGATTTAGTTTTATTTTTCTGATTTTCCACTTAGTTCTGCAACAGAGAGCAATTTGCAGTGTATGTATCGATCTTGAAGAAGGGAGGGCATGGCGGCCTGGCTGAATGTAAGGTTTGGAAACAGAGATAGCGACGTATATTTTTCAAAAAAGTCTAAAATGCTCTTAGCAGAATTATATTAATATTAATGGATTCAAAGCAGAGACAGATAAACGGAGCTTCTCAGTAGATTTCTGGAGAGCAAAAGTGAAGCTCGTTGGGCAGTTCCTAACATCGCCATCTTGGCAGTGTTACACATGCCGTATTGGGAGCTAACTGGCCAACAACTGGCTAAAATCTGTGTTTGTGCTACACTCTGCCTTCATTAGATACCTGTCAATCAAAAGGACATAATTACACAGAAGATTAAAGGGCCTATATAATGTGAAATTGACTTTAATGAGCTTCTAACATTTTGTTGGTGTTAATTGTACCTTAAACCAATCCAAGAAGTAGTTTTATTTTTCATCCATGCATTTTGTAGTTTTAGTCCTTTTAAAAAAGCAATTGGCTTTGGCCAGGGGTGTCCAAAGTCAGTCCTCGAAGGCCACAATCTTTCAGGTTTTCTTTGTATCTTTGGTCCAATGTGGCTGACTTAAGTTAATTAATCATTATGCTGAACTTGATTGGGAGCAGGTGTAACACAAAGGGAAGTAGGCTAGCTGGCAAAAGTCAAGATGGCTCCTGCCACCCTCAGCCACCTTGTCTGCAGCCAAACAGGCAGATTACATACTGAGGGGAGGAAAACCTGCCCATATATAACGACACTTTGCCCCACCCAGCAATCAGTGCCAAATACACCACACCCCTGGGGATGTAGACATAAGAAACTCTCACTCCACTGCTTTCATAAAGTTGAAGTGCAATGCTTTGTTCTGAATTCCTGGTTATTCTCGCTCCACACACACATTACCCTGTTCAGCATGAGACAAGATAGTTAAAAAATATCAGTCTGTAGCTGTCCATAGCAACAGGATGAGCCCAGGGTGTCTTTTTCTTTTATACATTAGAGTCAACTGCAACATTTCTGTCAATTCAAGTAAAACCTTCAAATTTTTCATCATGATGCATCGTGTGTCACAGGCTGCTTTGAAAAAGTCCAAACCCCTCCAGTGTCATAACTAGTCTTGAGACACGCGATCTGCAAGCGTGACGTGTGACACTGCTGCTGTTTGTTGCATCCTAAGTGGCTGGTGAGAAATCTTTTCTCTCACTGTCATTTGTGTGTCAAACCCAAACATTTTGGCCACGAGGCTTGATGGCAAAATAGTTTCTTGCTTTTGCAATTTTGTTTGTTCTAGATAAAACACTACAACATAAAGTTAAAATAAGCAAATAGTAAGACTGCAGACAAGTAAACAAGCCTAATAATTTAAGAAATTTAAGGTATTTTAAAAATATGTGTAAAAATAGTCACGCGTTGCAATGCATCGGGCATGTTGCATGATGACACTTTAAACCTTATTTCTGGGATCCCAGCTGGTGAAATAAATGTGGCTAAACAAGGAAAAACTGTTTCTATTTGACCACATAAATCCAGAAAATGCAACTTATATTTAAGTCTCTTGTTAAAACAGAGAAAACCAGTTTGAATTGGAGATAAATGAAGTTTCATCGACGGCAAACCAGTTCAGACTGGCTTTAAATGAAAACAGGAATCCCATCATGGCCTATTGTCCCAAATCTCTGAAACACCAAACAATCACATCAGAGAAGAGCTGACAAGCACAGGGATGAGTAAACCAGGAGGAAGATGAGAACGAAGAGCAGCTGGCCGGGAGTTCTGAGGGCCTCTCCATCTTTGTTCCTGTTTGTTCGGAGAACTGGAGGGGTTTCTGGGTTGTTGATCTAAAACAGCTCCTCTCAAACAGAGAACAGGAAGTTAAGGCCTCTGATGAGAGCAAACACTCTTCATCTCCTTCTTTTAAGCCATTCTTCAATGACAACATGTGAACAGTGTCATCACATCTAATCAACAAAATCACATCAAGTATTTACTGTAATAAACTCTGATTCTTCAAAGGCAAGCTGGTATTGCTTGCCGTGTGGCCACATTGCTAAACCAACTGCATGCTATTACTAAAATAGTGGACAGACCTTTTCCCCTCATATAAACCAGAAAGACTCTGTGATGAGGGACCAATGTGGCACAGTTGGTAATCTTTTTAGCCTCACAGCAAGAAGTAGACCCTGGACAGGTTGCCAGCCCATGATATACCTGCCTGTTGCCTGCTGATGCTGGGAGAGACTTCAGCTTCTCCACAACCCTGAATTAGACTAACCATTTAGGGAAATGGATGGATGGATATACCAGGAATTCCTTAAACTCTTTAATCACAAATGATCTAAAGAAAACCTAATACAGTATCTACTTTTTTTGGCCCTTAAATGGGTGTTTTTGTGCACTTCTAAGTGTTTAGGAATCCAGAAAATGTACATTTATTCCCTCCTGATGCTGTGCATATATATTTATATATTTTTTGGTAATATTTTTCAGTCCGTTTAATTTTCTCTATTCTCTATTACGGTTTTTTTTTATTTTTTATTACATCACAGTAATTGCTGTGGGTCTGCCAAATAAGGTCGTGGACTTCCAGGTAATCAAATTTGTGAATCTGATACGTTGACACTTATAGTAAACTTACCAATAAAATGCTTCTTTTCTGGTAGATTAGCGTTTCGCTGCTATCAAGCTACAAACATGGCGGAACAGGGTAGAGTTGAACTTCTTGTGACCTGGAGGGGGCGGGGCTTAACATGCCTCATTTACATTTAATGAGTTGCTCTGAAGACGCTCCTCAGAACAGGGTTATAAGGTGTGTGTGGAGCAAAGATAACCAGAAATTCAGACCAAAGCAATCCGGTTCTACTTTATACACACAACAAATTAATGATTTACATGTTAAAAGGAAGGATTTAAAAGCATGATATATCTCCTTTAAAGAAGCAGATATACTAAAAAAGCTGAACTGCACAAATACAAAACAAAGTTTTTCCTATGAGCCTAATTTTGATCCAATAAAACATTACAACTCATCACAATATTTAATGTATGTATCTGATGAGTTGGAGACATTTTATCCCTATCTTCAACGATGAAGCCTGGCTTGAGTCAGAGATAACAGCAGGACTTTGCTGCCTTTTCTGATCATTTACTTTTATTTATTCTATTCTTTTACATTCAAAATGTTATTTTAAATAAATTTTCCTCAATATTATGTAACCCTGTAGAGCTCAGCGTAACATGCATGTTACACACAGTTTCTGAGACATTTTGCATCACTTAATAGTAAAAACATTTCTCAAACTCCTGTTGAACACCATCAGATACGTGTCTTCTGCCTCCTGATAGATACCAGCATCATAAAGTTACATTATAACTGTGAAATAGTGCATGGTAACATAATAAATCTCCTCCAAAGAAATCTGACATTTTTTGTTGCATTTTGTCAAAAGCTTAAATAAAGACGTCATTTCTGAAAGCTGGATTTTTACCATTTTCTCACAGGTTTGTACTTGAAGGGTTGAAATGGCTTTTCCTAAACGTGAAGCACTTTGTGTTGTACTCATGCTTTAAAGAATCTGTGTAATTAAACTACGTAATTTTTTACTTCTCTGTTTAAATCAACCAGTTTTAATGTCTCTGCCATCTGTGATTCATGGATCACTGTGTCGATTCATTTATGTTGAAACATCTGGATATGTTGTTTCTCCACGTTAAACTTTCTTTCCATCATTGCTCATTTACACTAGCTTGCATTAAACCTACAAACAGATAAACTCAATGACATGTTTCATCATTGATCAATGATCTGCTGTGATAATCTGCATTCTGCCCCTCATATGGGTGTTACTTAGACATTTGCCATTGATTTCAGTATTTCTGCAGATCAATCACTGTCCAACAGCCACAGATGCCCAGCAGGAGGAGAGAAGCCAACTCTGCTTAAAGTCCATTTCTCCCACTTATACTCTTTATTTTTACATCCAAAAACTCTAAAATTAGTAGCACTTTAACAAGCAGTTAAAATACTTTTTTCCTTAAATACCTCAAAGGTTCATGGGTGGTTAAAGACACAGGCTGCAAAGTTCAAAGCTGCGGTCGTTTTGTCCTGATTCTCACAATCAGGGGAAGTTCAGAACAGCAACTTCCGTGCAGTATCAAGGCTTTCTTTCCCGCAGCCAAGCATAATATAAACACCCCAAGAGGCCGGCTTCAATCGTCTTCTCTTTGGTTGGACTCAGGTGGAGCCATGAACACACCCACCTGTTGCAACAGCTTAGGAAAAGAGTTTAAACACCCCACCCGGAGGCGGCTGGGTGGGGGCCACTACTTCCCCTCGCTGTGTCGGGGTGCTTCAAAGGCATCAATGGGACACTGATTTACATGGTAGCAGTATCTACTGGTTCTGGTTTACATTTATTGGAAAAACTCAGATGATTCACACAATGAGAGATTCAGTTGTGTCTGCAGAGAGAGTTTGCTGAATCGGTGTGGATGTGGTATTTACATTTCTAGAGGTGTGTTATTCTATTTTAGGTGTACACAAATATTAGTCATCTTCATAAAACCAAGTTTAAAATAAACTTAACTGAGAATTTGGTCAATAATTTCTTACCTTTAATGAAAATTTTACATGGTAGGAAAGCTGATGAGTGTTTCTGTGGAATGATGTGGGCAGCACCTCCAAATATGGACCAAAATCCCAGGCAATTTTTTTTTTTTACCTATTGTGCTGCCAGGTTTGAGTCATACATGGCCGATTCTGGAGCCAGTGGTAATCGCTTTTTCTCCAGAATGTGAGGTCCACTTCATCATCCATCACACTCCGCCACAGCAGTGTTTCTCAATCCCGTTCCTCGGACCCACTGCCCTGCATGTTTGAGATGTTTTCCAACACACCAGATTCAGGACAAATGAACTCCTTGTTCTTTGCCATTAGTTTCAGGAAGGTGTGTTCGAGGTGCAGAAAGAACGGCTTTCCGACCATGTGTAACCTCAGTGTGTACTATCAAAGGAGGAAAATAAGGGTGTTTTTTGTCTATTTGTGCCGTTTAGATTAAAAAGTTCAACATAAACTTCTGATAGATTTAATGTTGGAACACAGATCTTTTAGAGCCAAAGAAGGTATAATATTTAGGTAAAAACAAATGAAAAAAGGACAGATGTAATATAATGGAGGAGAAAATTCAGCAGGCCTCATCATGGAAGGAGTGTAGCTGTTCCAGGATGCTATCATTCAGGATAAAGCCAACACCAAGCTTGATGTGCTTGCAGGGTCTATCACATTGATCCAGTCACTGCTGCATGAAACCTCATGGAAGACCTACTAATGAAGCAACCTGTGGTTTCTTCTCAAACGGCAGAATATCCCCCTGGTTGCTTCCTTTATGTGAAGATTGGATTTAGTCTGGTAAAGTTTAATGTTTAATAGTGTTTTGGGAACGACAGACATTGAAATAAATCATGAGGAAATATTTTGCATAACTTTGTGCAATTCTCCCACTGCTGTGTCAGACTTGTGTATTCCTCCTGTTACAGATTATCTGTCTGACATGAGGTTGCGTGAACCAGGTCGGCATTGACATGAGACATGAAGCCTTATTTTTCTAAATAAAAAAAGCACAATTCTGCACATTTACTAAATGATGTCATATTTATTCTTTATTGCTTGACAGTGCAGCAGAATAGCGTAAAACATCTGTGCTGTTCAGCCCAAACTGTTTTGAGGACATACTGTCCCATGAAAAGCAGCAGCAGGAGGAGACTGGCTCCACCTCAAATATCTGTGTGCTCTTTTATGTTTTCATACAAACAAATTTGTGCTTAGTATGTATAAATAAAGACAAAGCCGATTAAACATTTTAAATAAACTTGTATAGCTGACCACGAATGACGTTTCTGCAGGAGATCTGTGATGGTAAATGTGGGGTTTTGTTTAAAGCACAATACATTTTCATATTTTCACATGTCAATTACAGAGATTGTTCAATGTAAACTGCTCCTAACTATTAAATACCTCATGGAAAAATAAATTATTATTAAGATGAAAATAAAATATATACAGTGAAAAGACAATGAACAACTTCAATACCACTTCATTTTTAGGGTTGTTTTGAGTTTAGGTCACTTTCAGTAAAAAAAAAATAAAAAAAATAAAAAATCAGACACATTTTCTTCATAATCACATATTTCTTTATTATTGTTGCTATTATTATTATTATTGTACAGATTGTGTCAGTTTCTCTAAATTAATAATAGTAATAATGATGGCAATAATGGGTGGTTTACAGACTTCTTACATTAGGAAGCAGGGAGCCTCAGCTGAATTAAAGATATCCAAAAAGCCATCCAGGTGGAGCAAAGCATGCTGGGAGGGAAAAGGGGCCCAGTGGGTTCCTGCAGGGTAGGAATGTAGGCCGCACACTGTACAAATAAACAGCTGAAATATGCACTGAGTACAGTGTACAGTTTATTTAGCATACACCTGCTAAAACACTGAGCTACAGCAAGCCAGGAAGGACAAACATGTTGGAAAAAACACAGCAGGATGGCGGTTATTAACAAGGCCAACGCACCATATCAACCAACACACATAACTGGGATACATTATCAATTTAGTTCTTTTTTATGCTACCTAATAATGAAGTAAATCGATTTTAACTCTGAAAACTGAGCACAAAAAGCTATTCAGACAAACATTAGTATTTATTGAAAATTTACTTAAAACATATTGATTTTAATGTAGAATAAAAAAGAAAGTACATAAAACAAAAGCAGGTGATTCAGAAGCAAAGTTATACCAGATGAAGGCAACTCTGGGTTCCTTGTCTTCAGCAAACCTCATGAAAGCAGAAGAAAACAAAACAACCACACCTCATTGAATTCCACTTCAACAACACGCTCACATCTTTTCTGCCCCCTTTGACCCCCTCAGTGTTTTTGTAGCTATTCTGCTGCTTTCACTACAAATTAACATCACTCTGTGAACATCGTGTACGTTCAGTCAGTGTGCACCGTCATGCCTGGCCTCAACCAGAACAAGCCAGTAAAGGATCTGCTGGGGAGGCAGAGCGGGCTTTTTACGTCTCATGTGGGCCGTAGGATGGAGAAGAGGGACCGTTTGGATAGCTGCATTGTTAAAGAAGCATTATAAAGGCAGCGTGACCTCTCGCTTCGGTCTCAATCAACTATGTTAGTGGAGAAGGCACAACAAGCGGGCAGATACGACATGTTTCCTGCTTCCTAGCCAGAAAAAGCAAAATGGGTCTTTTAATGTGCACCTCCCCCTTCATATCTTTTTATCTGCTTTCTCTCCATTTCTCTGCCGTTTGTTCCTCAAATGTTATCTTTCTAACAGTGCTGCACAGTTTGTACCGCAACTGCTGCATGTGAGCCGAAGCTGGAGGCTTTTCAGATGATCCAAGGCAACTAAAACTTACTCTGGATTAGAAAATATTCATCTGTCATTGGAAAAAAAGTGTCTTTTGTTATTTACTGTAAAGAAAAGCAAGAAAAGCAAACAAACATGTTTGTAATCAGTCATTTGGAGGCAAACATTGTGGTCCATTATTTCTTCAGTGCTAAAACTAACATTAAAACCTTCTAAGCACAATGATAGGTCCATTCTAAATCAGACAGATGGAGGAAGTTTGATTTGGATGGAGCTGGAAGTTTGATCATATTACTGTTTAGTGAGTTAATCTGAGACCAGACTGCGTAAAAATGAAAAATGACGTAAACCCCAGCGGATCTGTGGTTTGATCGCCTTCCAAACATCTTCCAATATTTAAAAAGGGAGGAAGGGAAATACTTTCCATCCCCTCAGGAACATCTAAGGCACTGAGGTTGTGGTGCATTGGACTCGTGCAGGATGGAGTAATGTGGTTTTCCTCCTCTAATAAGAAATCTCCTAAAATACATGCGGCATCATAATCAGACACGTATGTGAATACAGTAACAGCTTTTCTTTTTCTATGAGGATCAAGGCAGAACAGAGTTTTTTAACCCTGATTAAGGTAGAGATGTTTAAATCAAACATGTTTCTGAATGTCAGATGTGCAGTAAAGAAGATAATCTCTTTGTAACAGAAAAACAGTTTATGTCTGTGGTCTGAAATCAAAATGAAAACATGAACGCTCTGTAAAGCAATTATCAGAAAATATGTGCATATTGTTAACGTATTAAAATCTCTTGAGCTTTGTGCTGTAAACGGACAGCAGCTCCAGCCTCCTCCTGAGGATAAAAACACTACTGAGAGGAGCTCAGAGCATCTCGACCTGCAGCTCAGGGCGTGAAAGCTGCAGGGAACACTCCCACACAACTCAATGAACTGTAAATGTACAATAAATATAATTTACATCATTAGAATATTATTTATCTCCCAGCAACCTTCCCTTATTTTTAACTGGTCTGAAACAATCAAACCAAAATCTGAAGAGAAAGAATCTGAGCTACTTTGACCCTAAAACTAGTCCCCGTTTATAAAAACAACATATTTATTTCCATTAAAAATAATCTTTGAAAAGAAAGAAAAATCAGCATAAAGCCCCATTAGGAAACTTTGTCCTACTTGTAACAGCTTCAGACATTCAAGAGCAGCATCAGGCTGTGTACTGGGAGTTCAGCAGCGTTAGTGGTTCTGCTTGGTGCCTTCGGCTGACGGCGCCTCCTGCAGGAAAGGGGTGAAGGAGGAGCGGACGGTGCGACCTTGCAGAGGCTGCTGCACGCGGAAGTTGTTCACCATGCTTTTCTGCACTTCCTCCTCAGCGGAAGTGAACAGAAGGCTCCGGAAGACTGCCAGCTGAAGGGAGAGGGCAGAGTCATTTCATGAGCCAAGTTCATTCTTATCAGATGTTTATAAGAACAATTGATCAAACAGAGTGATAAAACAGCAAAACGATGAAAAACAAATGAGTGTCCAACTAAAGCGTGTTTAAAAGCCAGAGCAAACTGTTACAAACACTGGTCCTGGGTTTCAGCCAGAAGATAAAAGGTCCAGGAGGAGCTGGGCAGCGAGCTCTGATGTGGAGCGTTTGGTGTAAGATGGGGACAAATCACTCATAATCAAATTAAAGTTCTGCTCATGCATGTTGGCCCATCAATCAGACACAGATGTGCTGCAGGAAGGGGCAGAAGCCTCTGCTTCCACACTTAATGAATGTTACCCCAAGTTTGCAACAAACCCTTTCTGGCCTTTTTTATTTTTTTAAATACATATTTAATTTGCTTATATTTACTCATATGAATATATATCATATTATTAATTCACTACTTATTCTTACTTATAAAAAATTGATAATGTATCTAATATTTAATTTTATTCTTCTTGTCCACATTTTTTCAAGATCAATTTTATTATTTTCTTTATAATTATAAATATTTTCAGTCTTAAAGGGTTAAGACGACGTACTCAAAAGCTTGAACCATGTCCTAAAACTAAGGGGAAGCCATTGTGGAGCGTCAAACAGAGATGTGCTGCAGATGATTGATCTATGCTACGGTGAAGACTGTTCCAGTAGTAGAACCAGTACACAAAGGACTTTCCAATGGTTTTTTGTTGTTGTTTTGGGTAAAGTAGTGTTGACCTTTCCAAGACAAGATCTGATGAGTTTAGGAGCGTAATCACTGTAAGACTTTTAGGAAGTGATGGACTTTATGAAGTCAATGAACCCTGAACACAATCAGCTCCAGTTAGCAGAGAAACTCAGAGTTTGTTGTTTCTTTTCATTTAGATTTAGAAAGTTACATTTAAATCTTTCAGACCCTTTAGGATTTTATCAAGACATAAAAGTGATCATCATATACAAAGATGTATCTATACAATGTTTTTTTTATATAGATCACAGAGGACACACTTACACATACCATAATGCACTGAAGTGGCAAAAATAATAGTATTATTTGCAGTTATTACATTATTGGTTGCTATGGGGTTGAAGACAAAAGGGAGGATAAAAAAATAGGTTATTTTAATAGTGCTGCTAAAAGCAATGCTGCAAATTTACTTGGACCTTGAAGCTGTTGTTAGACACGCATCACAGCTCTGAAATCTTCTGAAGATGGTGAGAAGCATTCAACAGGAATGGCCTGCAGCATTAAAAGCTATGTGCAACAGCATGTGTGTCGCAAACTGCTTCCTTCTCCTTTGTGCTGAACTAGATGCTGCTTTGATCAGATCAAACGACAACACAACAATACCCTACATTGTCACTGTGTTGTAATGTGAACAATTCATTTTCAGAGTGTGAGAACCCATTTCCAGGGGAAGATGCTGTGAAGCACGCTTAACCCAACTCAAGATCATAGAGAGACTGGAACCCACTATCTGCTATAAGGCGACAGGTACACTCTTACACTTTTATATAAACATAGGGGACGAGAATTGATATAAAATGGGATTGGTGGGTGTGTTTTGCATTTTGCACTTCCTAATGTTCCCTTTTTTCTAAGAGAAAAATTGACCCAAATAAGTTTTCCTACAAAAGAACACGAGGTTAAAATTTTTCTTTTAATTTCCCACCTGCATCTATTGATCTCTTATTTGTAACTGATTACATCTCTACAACTGAGTGCTTTGTGATAGTAGAGATCAATGGGTAAGAAAAACAACAAGCTAAGACCCCTTTTAACCACCAGAGCCACAGACCCATTTTTGTGGATTTGGAACATTTTGATAAAACACATAATCTTTTTGAGTTTTCATAATAAAAGCAGCATGAAAGTAAATTAAAACAATGATGGTGAAAATAACTGTAGACTCTTAACAGTAACAAAACCCTGCACCTGGTCATGGCTGACTTCGATGTGCTGCTTCATGATGATCCAGGTGACCGACTCGGTGAGAGGGGGGGTGGTCAGGGAGCCGTGGTATGTCCAATAGTCATCAATGTTGGTGGGTAACAGACAAGCAGGGTCGAACCGGGTAAACTCAACTATACTGTCCTGCAGACAGTCAAACCCAGACAGTATATTCAAAACAAAGTTTATAGGAAATACAATAAGTTTTTATATATGAATTATACCAGATTAATTTAATTTTGGACAGGCGGTTTGTGTCACCCCACAGCAATTTACAAACAAACTATTTCTGTCTGAAGAGTACTTTGAAAGGTGACATTTTTTATAACATTTTAATGTCAGTCATGAAGAAACTTTAGGAGCCTGATACCTTCTGAGGTGAGGCATGATGTTTGCTTACTAAGTGTATTGTGTTTGCTTGTTTTGTGAACATTGCTGTTGATAAATACATGCTGTAGGTAGTACAGTAGGTAGTTAATAGCCCGACCTTATGCGAAATGTGCTCAAAGTGTAAATATGTGTGTAATTAAAGAATAAAAAAGGTACACAAATGAGGTTTACCTAATAAATAAGACTTTTTTTTAAATCACAAAAATTTTTTATTTCTAATTTCTTTTATTCACATGATGAAAAGGCTAATTTATTATGGTCTGTGTGATCGAGGCCTACACCACTAGAGGGCGCCACATTCTTTACACCCTGAATGTTGGTATTTCTGGGCATTATCAGAGCACAGAGAATAATTTAAAGTCTTTACCAACCTTGTGTCTGATTGCAGGCAGAGCATCAACCAGCTTCTGCAGGCCCTCGTGTCTCTTCCCCACCTACACAAGGATTAGACGTTAATCTTCATTTTAGTCACAGTCAGCTGACACCATGTAATGTATACAAGACTATCTCTCACGAGCTGATGAAAACTGATCAAAGGTAGACGGAAACACATCAATATTTACAGATATGTGGGTTTTGTGTAATTGTGACACAGAGGGGAGTGTGTACCTTCAGAAAAACTCCAACAACAGCCAGTCCGTTATCTTCCATCACAGCCTCTTCGAACAGACTGTACTTGTCAGAGTTCCAGTGGACCAAGTGAAGCTGAGGACACACGAGTCATCAAAAACATCAGGATTTAGCCTTTAAATGTGTGTTACTGTGACAAGTCTAAAACCTAAGTATATCTAATATCTGTCCCTTTGTTTTGATCGATTGCTTGCATGAATCACAAGACATGAGTGTTTGTTAATGGCTATGCTTAATAGATCACTTTGTAGACTTAGCATTGTAACTAATGCTCTGCACAGCTTCATATGCAAACTGGCATCAGCATGGGCATATTCCCAGCTCATGTAATAAGGGCCAGCGAACAGTGTACATACAGGGGAGCACTGGAACCTCTTGTTGCATAAGTGTGTGTGAGTGTAATGGACAACTTGAAAATAAATGTTCCACAGCAAACATGAGGCAAGACAAACTGTGCTGGTCTGAAACCAGTCTGCTGAACAACCAACATGCCTCCTGTGTTTGACTTCAGTTATATAAATAGCAATGAATAAAGGGCTTAGTGTCAGGCAGCTCTACTGAAAACAGCTTTGTAGCAGAGAAATAAGCCATGTGTTATCATGAAATATCCTAAATGTTTAGCAACCAACTAAAGAAAATTATATTATCAGTAAAAAAAAACACACTGCTAAGTCAGCATGCTGATCAAACAGCATCCTGAGTCTTTCCACTCTTCCTTGTTTGTGTGGGCGCTCACCTTTTTTCAGTCAGTTTGTTAAACGCACACACACGCACACACACACACACACAACATTGACAAAAAGCAATTAAAAACTTTGTTTTAAATTGAACAAATATTTATAATCTCTTAAAATGTTCCATTTTATTGTGTATTAGAGGCTTAGTTACACAATTACAAGCCTGTGATTATTGTGCTGCAGTATTTAGTGTGTTATTCTAGAAGCAGGAAAGTCAAGGTCTGTTGGAAGAGAAGCAGAGTACACAGAGCCAAAAGACTTGCTCACTATTCCATATCTCAATTCCCACATTGAAAAGAGACACCGTGTACAACCATGGTGTTGGGTTTTCAGCTTGGTGTTTGGATACAATGTCTAAAAGCAGACACTTAAAGATTTTACACGATATTGATTTAATATAAAGTGAAAATGTGCAGGTGACCTGAAAGTGAAAACTAGGAGGCTGAAATAAATAAGTCAATAGTTCCCCATTTACAAGTGGAACTGTGCTATCATAAGCATCACTTTCATTCATCACTTCCAGTGGTGTTTTATGTCTTGTTACTGTGTCACATGCAGACAGCTGCAGAGCAGCATGCTCACTTTTTAATGTCAGCCGATTCACTTTTGTTATGCAAGAACTGAGCAATGACGCAAAGTGCAAATAGGTTTTATATTTATTCTTCTTTAATACACTGTATTCCTGAATAAATTAATATAATAAAACACCCATTTATCCCTGATCCATCCACTAATGGTCTGTTTTAACTCTAAAAGACCATGGTAAGCTACTCCCTACTGTATGAATGATGCCTCCGTTAACAATCAGCTGTGAACCCAAGTTTTATTTCTAAATGTTGTCACAAACCGGTTTACCATAATGACCTAAATGCTGTATTCAGTCCAAAAAATAGTTGTTTTCAAGGCCTGATGAAGGCGACTGGATTCAGTGAGTTTGTTCTTAATATTCTTAAAGTTCAGATCTGAGATAACACGCTGACCTTAATAAA
The DNA here is from genome assembly GCA_037177335.1 of Kiunga ballochi. Taxonomy (NCBI): domain Eukaryota; kingdom Metazoa; phylum Chordata; class Actinopteri; order Atheriniformes; family Pseudomugilidae; genus Kiunga; species Kiunga ballochi. The sequence goes on along the minus strand of JBAMIG010000010.1, from coordinate 3,892,171 downwards.
ATCTGCAAAGCAAAATGAATCCATTTAAAGCGACGGCAGATCGAGTCCGTTTTGGCTGTGTGTGTGATGCTCATGTCGTCCTCAGTGAGTGAAAATGCGCCTCTCTGGAGGACAACTGCTTCCATCTACACCTCCCTGGGACACTTTTTATAAAATATCAATTTGTCTGATTTTCACCTGATTGACGTGTTCTCTGACGCGCACGTCAATGCCGCCATGCACACGTCAGAAAACATGTCTTCTTCAGAAACTCAAAATGCTTGAGAACAGCTGACCTCTACTGACATGGGAGTCTGTGTTGCTTCAAGAATTTACTGTTTCCAATTACAAGAGAAAACCAGCTGCTAAGATTTAGAAAAATATATTACTGACATAATTTGCTCCATTGTTTTCTTTTGCAGGTCTGTGTTGCATGGATCAGGACTGCCACAGTACCTCTGCAGGGAACATCTTTCGGTCCAAGGTGTGCTCTGAGCCCCAAGCGTTTGTCTCACCCCAGTGAAAGTGGAACTGACACAGTCTGAATTTGTCTTGCAGGGGACCGCCTTGAAGCGCTAGCAGAAAACACACAACACATGCGTTAGTGAATTATGAATCAGCTCCATAAGTTTCCTGCTGTCCTGTTCTAAACTCAGCATAGATCCTCCAGAGGAAACACACTTCCCCATAGGTAGGATTTGCTTTCTAGGAAAAGGTCTGTTAAGCAGGTTTTCAAGTAAAACACAGACAGAGAAGGGAGAAACAATAAATCGTTTGCTTTGTGATGACTTCTTGTTGGACTAATAAACTTTATCATAACCAGAAAACTCATCAAGCCTCCCCCTTTGCTATAAAAACACAACACGTTTTGAGTCACAGTAACTGATGTCATGCCAAGATGAAAACATTGTTTCTAGGTTTATATTATGGGTAATAAATTCCTTCTCCCCACATTTCCAGGTTATATTTACTTTTGTTCCCCTAACAACAGAGCAAGCTTGAAACATACCGCTGAGCTAGAAACACTTGTAAAGTGAGCTTCATAACAGAGTTGTTGGTGGGTAGTTGTAGGTTATTAACCCAGTATAGCCAACACTAAAACCAGACTCTGTTGAACACAGGTCACACGATGATCACCTACTACATGTGACACTGAGTAAAGGGTTGAATACTGGATTTTACTACAAACAGAGGCCTCTGTAAGAGTGCTGGGGGGGATATAATCCTCTTATGTAGATGAAAACATGCATTCTGCTGAGATTTCCTTTCAATGCACTCAAGATTTAAAGGGAAACTACAGCTCCCAGTCTAGTGGTTCCCAGTAATAAACCTTTTTTTTCTTTTTTTTTTTTTTAACTTTCTAGCTTCCTTAGTGCTGATTTATAGCAAATATAAATGAACCAAAATCATCATAATAATTATTAAAAGAGTACTTACTGGATTTCTCTGTTGTGTCATCATACTCTACTAGAAAGGAATAACCATTGTTCCAGATTTGTTGGCAGGTCTGTGGATCGTAACTGGGCACCAGAGGTTTTAACTCAGAGTCAAAGATGCTTTTTCTTACAGCAATATCAATGGGAGACTGACGATCACCTCCTGGTACCGCGAGTGGCTCATGCCACATGGGATGCACTGCAGGTGTGAAGAGGAAAGAGAAGCATCATGAGAAGAAAGCATACTGGAAAAGTCAGATTGTAGTTCTTCTTAAAGTCACAGTTTCTATTCATGTTGTGCAAAGTAAAGGGGGTAAAATGCTGACACCTACTTTTCATGTTGTATTCTGTTGCTTCCTGCATTTTCACACGGTCCATTTTCAAGAATCAATTAAAAAAAACTCAGTAGACAACAAATAATAAACTCTACTGCGAGTTTAAAGAAATTATATTTGATCTTTCTTTCTTTAGCTCTGACAGAGGACTGAATGAAAAATGACCAAGTGAGCAATTGTACTTCCCTCTGGCTTCTTTTCTTCTTAAAGGAAATACCTAAATAAGAGAGAAGTGGGCTGGCTGTACAGAAAGTGACACAAGGAATGTCCTGGCACGCCCCCAGCTCGCCTCCACAGCAGGAGAAATGAAGCAGGACCTCTGGTCAGTCAAACAGCCTGCCCAGGCCAGCGTCTCTCTGACCTGACTTCTAATTACCCAAAACTCGGCTCGCTTTTCAGACCTTCTGCTTCCAGCTTTTATGCTCACAATAACAACCCAAAATAAGAAAGAACTTTCTTATTAAAAACCACCAAAAAAGAAGGCAAAGATTAAAAAATTCCTTCCCTCGCAGTCTAAAGTAAGATCTACATAAAAGAAACCTAAAGCCAACTCTCTCAATTTCCTCTTCATTCATCCAGCACATAGTTTAAGCTTTCAACTGGGCACCAAGCTGAACAGGTCTGACTGGGAGATGACCTTGATCTTCATTGGATTTCAACAGCTACACCCAGGGGAGTTGACTCCCTGACTGCTTTTTTGCATGGTCACACAATAATTGCTTACATGAACTGGTACTTTTCATCACTCAGGTTTGTACTTCTGTTTCACTTCAGTGCTTCTGAAAAGTCTTGTGATATAATTAGGGGATCTGATATGCACAAATAAAACCTGATGGTTCAGTCCCTACATCAGGGATCTCGAAGTCCGGTCCTTCAGGGCCGGTATCCTGCAGGTAGTCCATGCTTCTCTGCAGCAACACAGCTGGTGCAAATGAACAGCTCATTAATGGACTTATGCAGAACTTGACAACAAGCTGTGGAGATCCTCTTGATTTTAATCAGATGGGTTTCAGCTGGAAACATGACGAACACCGGTCCTCGAGAGACAGATTTGGATCCATGTCCTACATAAACATTCGTCATCCTTTCTTTAATGTGGTAAGATAGCTAATAATCTCATAAACTCAATGGCTACTGATATAAATCTCTTCCCTTTTGTTAGGTGACCATAAAGGACCTTCTGGCACAGCCTTACTTTTCAAATTAGAAAATCTAACAAAAGGTGTCTTAACTCAAGCTCACAATTAAGTTTTCCCACATAGAAATAATAAAAGTGAAAACAAATAAATACTGGTCCAAAACATTAAAACAACCCCTCTGTTCAGGATGCATTGACAGCTTTACATTACATTTATTTATTTAGTATTTATTTAAATAAGGAAAACTTTGTTAATTTAAATCAGATGAATAGTTTTACTAAAAAAGTGTTTAAATTATTAAAATAATTATTAGATATGATATAAAAAAAACTGTTTTATACAGCAGTCCTGTACAACCCTACACTATGGCTGCTCTGTTTGCGAGTAATAAACTTTGGATAATTTAAATAAAATAATGTCTTCAAAACTTCTGCAGACAAAATTGAAACTTTTTGCATAAAAAGAAAAACTCAGACTTTTAGGTACGACGTGTATCTTACTGTCTGAGACAAAGGCCGGGATCTAGCCGACTCAATGGAGTCTTTTCTTCCCAGTCTTCCCAGTGGGCTTTGGAGCCAGTACCTGACTTAGAAGCAGTTTTGTTAAACTGTAAAAGATCTGGCTCCTGCCACAAAAATCTGCTGCTATACAACAAAACTATATCCATCTAAAAGGCTTTGATCATTAAAACTTCACAGCCAATGCAGTGGTGAGGCTGTTTGTTGATGGTAGAGCAAAGACAAAACAAATAGGTTTTAATATGAATGGGAAATAAACTCGTAGTCCTGCCGGTCAACGTTTTAACATGACCGTGTGCTTCTAAACACGGATCCTTTAACAGATGTTTACAATCCAGGTGTCATGAAGTAAAAGTCCTGCCATGTTGTTGGATCTACCTGTACTTTTAGAACAGGTGTTTCACCAAAAGGCTCGATTACCTGCTCATTAAATTCAACTAGTCTGGTGACTGGTTAGAACAGTTACAGGATTTCTGCTTTCTAGATAAGGAATGTCCACATCTGCCCATCAAGCATTTACAATTACCATCCGACATGTTTCCCTCCATCTCTTTTTTTACAGCATTTACAGATAACATATTGTTAAATTGTCAAGTGCTTAGCGAGTTGGTTAAATTTAGCAAGCTGATGGGTTTTTAAACTTAAAATTGTACATAAGCAGCCTGCATAACAGGAGCCAGTATGCACAAATGCTACTGTTAAAACCCTGCTGATTAAATTAGTCAAAAGACACCAATTTAGAGGAAACACAAGAAACAACTCGGATCTCTAAGCCTCGTCCTGGAGAGCTACAGCCCTGCTGGTTTCCCTACTACAACACACTTCAACTAAATGCAATGTTCTGCACAAACTTGTTGATGCCCCTTTGATTTGTGTCTGTTGTGTTGCATATGATTAGTTATATTTTTATTTTGCCTACACACTTAATTTTTCTTTTATTGTTTGAAACTTATTGAAATGGCTAAATCCACTTTAAAAGCCCCCGAGGCATTGCTTGCACCGGCCTTGGCGCGCATGCAACGTCACTATCTTTGTGTCATGAGGATGATAATGAATATGTCCGTTCTCTCTACTTTACTTGGTATATTTATTGCTCGTTAGTCTAGCTGTCATCCTTTACAATATTGCATAATAGGCAATAATCCATCTTAAAGATCTTTCCATATCCACAAAATGCAGAGAACAAAGTACTGATAATAAATACGGCAAAGCGTTGTCACCTGTCACCTGCTACACAACTTCCTTCCTATATAGCACCATCAATTACAGAGTGCCACCTAAAGGGCTCTTACACATATAAATACTAAAGTGGACTCACCTGATTATAAACAGCTGCACTGCACCTCACCAGTAGATGGCAGTGGCAGTCTGTTATTGTCATGGTGACCAGCGCTCTAACATCTTAGAGAAAGTTTGCTGGTTATCAGAACAATTGATTGCATTGACCACCGTTCTCTGCCATTACAGGTGAGATCCGTTTTCAAAACATTATGCGTTTATGCTAAAATTAATCTGCAGTTTTTATTTCTCTCAATTTATGTGTGTATAAATGTACACACGTAAAATAAAACTATTGTCCCATGCTAACATTAGCATGTCGGCACTTTTAGGGTGCTTTTTATTGATTTAACACAACTTTTTAATTATATTCTGTATGTTTATCAGTTTGACATTGTATTAGCTGTTGTTATTACAATGCTATTATCATTGTCTACAGACTAACACAGACCAGAATTGGATTCCTGTAGATAAACTGACTCCCATAAGGTTGAAACATGTAGGAAGCTATGTTAAATGATGGTTCTGGTGGTGTATGATATAAAATGAAAAATACTTCTAAATAAATAAATCCCAGAGGGAAATTTAAATTTACAGCAGCTTTTTCTGGTCACTGGTGATCCAGGATTTGTCACTGGGGAAGCACCTCACTGTTCTTGTTGGAAAGGTGCTGTCCTCCCAAAAGTTTATCAAATATGTCACACACTCAGTCAAGGTGTTGATATCATCGCCATGAGGTTCACATGTATCATACGGTTTGTGGTAATACCAGTAAATGTTTTACACCAATAGAAAATGTAATATTGTGATATCACATGATCACACATTTCCATCCGATGACACCATTTTACAGCATCTTAACCATGATCTTATACCAGGACCGTGGTGCCCAGCTCTACAGCTGCATAAGGAAACGTGGTCCAGCAAAGCAAAGTGTAGCTGTACAACACACAGCAGGTTGATATCAGCATCAAACAATTTAAAAAAAGAAAAAAAAAGTGAGGTACATGTTTCTAACGACAATACGCTTGCGGTGCTTACAATGCAAAGCAAATACCGAAAGTAGAGCAGTGGCCATTGCTTCCCAACATAACAAAATTAGCTACTCCGTCACTATATTTGTAGAGTATTACTAAACCCTGCAAGCAGCTATTTTTATAAACAGATATCCATCAACATTATCTGGTCTTAGTAGAGACTTATGGGTCAGACGTGAAAGCGCGTATCATTCTTAATTCTTCTCAGAGAGAAGCTTCATTGCAGTAGACCCCTCTCGCTTCATAAAGTAATGTGTATTCTGCTGCGTGTTTGTTGTTTGATCGAAATCAAAGAATAAATTAGCTTAAGGCTAACATCTATGTAAAATGCCATTGGCAAGCTAGCAGTTAGCATTTACTGACCTGTCAATAAGAAATGGTCAACTTGTTCATCAATAAATATAAATGAGAATATGAAAAAAAAAACATCTGACAGATCCTGCTTTATTGCCAGAAATCACCCCACTTGAAGGCTGCTTAACTAATTTAGGAAACAGAACATCAAACTATAGGTATGATGTTTGTTTTTTTTTTGTTTTTTTTTCTGGCCGACGGAACAATAAACTTAAATATTAAAGCTTTACCTGTAAATATCAGGATGTAGAGATTTATTTCTGAACTATAACTATGAATTGGCAAGAGTTCATATTTATCTGTTTGCACAGTAACCATCGGTTTCCATCCCAAGTCAAGCAAGCAATGGAGGGACAATATCAAGGCTGTCACTTCTTGTTTGGCCAAAGATATCAATATATATAGTCTAAAATCATTGGGGTATTTTAGGAATATATTGCAATATTAATTAGTCAGTGAAACTATATCTTTGAGATTTGCTCCAACAGACCAAAGTGAGGGAATACAAACCACCATACCATAAAGCCTGGTATGTATAAATTAGATCCATTTTGTGTTTGATGTGGAGAAAAATGTCTCTTTATAAATAAATATACTCACTGGACAGATATAAAAAAGACCAAAAACACACACTAAAAATGAAGGATCACTTCACAAACAAAACTAAACAAGTACTGTCATTACATTTTGGACAGACACCTCCAACTAGTTAAAGTTAAACATTCACTTTTTATTTCTGTGGTAAAAAAAATTTAACCCTTGTGGAAACTATGCTAAGGTAGCTGGGTGAAGAAATTGTTTAGACTTGTAAAAACCAGTATGGATGTGTTGATAAGTGTTGAATCAGGGTGCATGACTAAGTGAAGGTTGCAACAAATGCTTAGCAAATTAAAAAAAACTATCTAGTAATTAAACTATTTAAAATATCATTTTAAGCACGTTGTGAAAATGATCTGTAAAGACACTAAAATCACAGACCAAAGCAAAGCTGAATAGATGGAAGCAGAATAAATAGAAGATTTTTTCTATTTCAATCTAATTTGTAGCATATGTAGTAACTAGCAACCAGGTAGGTATGTAGGTCAAAGGACATCAAATAGCCCAGGAAAGTATCAATACTGACATGTAAAACCTGGCGCCTGGATTCAGCTGAATAAACATTGTAGTGATTAATCCACATCCAGTGATGGGCAGAATCCAGTCCGCACTTTTTGTTGAGGTTCCCACAACAAAAATGTGACCATTTAACTGCTGTTACGTGACCCACAATGAAAAGCTTTACAATTACAAACAATGGCATAGCCAAACCAGTGCCGTGCTGGCTCACAGTGGCACTATGATTAAACTAAAATAGCCTCTTCCTTCATCTGTAGTGGCAATGAGCAACCAGGCTAAAGGTACATTAAGCAGTTAATGTTCCAACATAAATGTACTCACTCTGAGACAGCACAAATTTGCTTGAACACGCCGTGAGGTTGCATCTTCTGACAGGTGTTATTCGGTGACTCTTGGTGTGTCTGACGAGCTGTCGGTAAAGGTGAGAAACCAGGGGTCTTACTGCCGCAGAGAAAGTCACCATTTTGATCAAACTACTATTACTACTTTCACCAAAGCGTCTTAACGACACGATTTAAATGTTTTTTTTAAGACCGAGGCTACTGGTTAGCGTTTGAACTATACAGAAGTTAGCTGCCTGTCCAAAATAGTGCATCGGCTGGTTGCTCTTGTTCGTCTGTGCCCTCCTACTGTTTGTCTGCTGGAGGCGGGGGCGAGGACAGGGTTTTAGCTTCAGTACGTCCGAAATTTAATCCAAGAGCCAATAACATGTTATCCTGAAGAAAAAGTTTCGTTTAAATTTAATTTAATTTAACCCTGTCGTTCGTTTACATTTCAGATAAAGTGATAGGATAGGATTGCCGTTACAGGAAACACAAGCGTGGGGGAGGAGCTTTGTGCGCGGACCAATCAGCTGCCTCCTCTGAGGGGCGTTAGCAACAACGATGGCAACGGGACTAAAACAATGATGTTGACAACAATGTTAAATTGAACTTAACTGGGAAGTACTTATCCAATAAATGAGTAAAATAAAACAATTTCTTTAACCGTTAAGAAAATGTACATTATACTTAATAGTTTTAAAAAAATAAATTAAGACGTTTTTTTTAGTCTATATTTACTTTAGCATGTCACACATCACAAACTCTGAATATGCTTTATTATAAATTCTCCCTGGTCTGATTATTATAATTTAACTCCTTGAATTTAATCTAAAATATGTTTTACCCCATGTGCTGACTTTTAGTACAAATTTAAATCAGATTAACTTTACACACACATACGTATAAAGTGAGCTGTATTTGTCAGACAGATAACTTACCAAAATGTTTCCACATTGATGCAAACAGGAAATTTCTTCTCACAGAACAAAATAACATTCAGACAAACTGCTTGAAAGGCCCAGGACAAATGTGTTAGGCAATGAAGTTTAGAATTAAAATTACCTTTCTTCTTGTTAAAGTCCATTGACCCAAGAACATTTCAAACTCTCCCTCTAAAACATTAGCAGCCCAACAAGAGAAGAATCTGGAAATTCAACTAGCCTTAAAACTTTCATTTATTGGCTTGAAATTGGTCCAAAAGGCTCTCACAAATGTTGAAGTCGAATCACATGAGAATTATGGACACAAACATGGACTCAAAAGCTGGCAGGAATGTAGCTGCCTCGCTTTACCAGCGGTGGTTTGCATTCATCTGCAGTCCTACTGCTGCAAGATCCAGCTGAACAGATCAACATACTGCATTACTTCAGTTTTGGTCTTTAAACAAAAAGACCCCCTTTTTTCCCCCCAAACACAACCAAGTCAACATATAAAGTAACAATATCTGGTTTAAACTACTACTAGAGTGGCTCTAAATCACTTGATCTTAACGTAGTGCCATTTATCAGGGAGATGTTGCTCCTCTCAGAAACTGTTAAAGTAACCGTATTAGGATTTTCTACAGACGCCTCATTGTAACAAAATTACTGGAGATATGGTTAAATATTTGCAGCTAACACATTACTTGTTAAAGAGAGGTAGTAAGCTAATACCCCTTGGCACAAAATAGCCGCAAACTTTCCATCAATGTTGCACAATAACTAACCCATCACAGACATTGCTCACATGCAGGTAACCAGGCTTGTAGGAGACAACTCCTGGATCTGCCCGTTTACCCTCAAAACACCTGACATTCATTATCCAATATAATAAGATGTTTTGGTTTTCAAATCTTATTTTTTTTAAACTTACAAAGAAAAAAAAGAAGCACATACACCCTGACTTGTGTAGCGAGAGAAATACAGTACGTTTATAAAAATACAAAAAAAAGCACTTATTTAGAAGCATTTCAGGCCAATAAGGAATAAAAACAAGAAAAAAGTTTAATGCATTTTTCAAACTTTTTTAAAAAACATCTATTTACAGCGTCATGTCAGAAAGTGAGTATGAAATCACAATCACATTCGAGGACAAAAAAGTGGGCAAAGACGAACAGGGGAACAAATTGTTCTTCATTAGAGAGGTGGTTTATTTGAGCCTACTGTCTGTGTGGAGTCAAAATGACAAAAATTCAGAGTCCTTCAGGGTAGACGAGGAGTGGCTTTAGTCCAGAGCGATTATGTCGTCGTCTTCATTGTCAGCTGCACTTGACTGGTCCGTACGCGAGCGCTTAGTGGAAGTCTCGCCGGTCTCAGAGTCTGGGTGCTTCCTCTTGGTGCCGCTTCTTGCTGCTGTAGAGCTGGACGACGCACCTTCCTCATCAGAGTCGACAATCATGATGTCATCATCGTCTGATAGAGCTGATAAAAGAGGATGATCCCAATGAGTGTCAATAAGACAATCAAAGTGATTATCAGACACATAAATGATTTAGAACAAATTATAATAACTAAACATTGTATAGTTATTAGGTTGTAAGGTGCCAAGTGTTAAATTAGTGTGGTGTAGGAGGATTTGGGGGTGTTCAGTTCAGTTGCAAACACTTTTAAGCTTTTCCAAGAGTGACTTTAAAACAGGTCTACAGTTTTAAACCAAAAGTAGCATGTTTCATGTTTTTATTGTAGTTTCACATAAAACTTGAATCTGAATACATTTTACTGCATGCGGCTCAAAAAATATAAAAAAAATTAATAAGCTGTAGAAAATGGATGGATGGACAAAATGAATATATATAAAGATGTAAATCTAACTGAATGAGGCAGAAAAAGATGCTGCATGGACATGTTTTCCAGATCCTGCTGAGACATTAAACCTCTTAGCTCTCACTGTTAAAGGTAAAATAAAGTAAATAATGACAGATTTGGTAGCTGTGATTTTAGAAATGCACAATATGAAAAATTTCTAATCTCCTGCTAAAATACAACCATACTGCTCATTATTAGTCAGGCAGTAATAAGAACAAGCCTGGGTCCTGCTAGTAAGGCGCGCATAACCCACACAACTTCGCTGTCTTGTTCTGCTTTACCGGAAAAATGTAGCTATGGGATCAATAAAAAAACAAAAAAAACAAATTGGCAGATATTTTATCTGCCCGATAAGTATTGTGCATCCCTATTTGATTTGGAGTAAAGTTAATTGTTTTTCTAAGACTTTTTTGTCCAAAATGTATGGATTTTCATGTGATTTTACACAGAAATGCTGACCTTTAGAGGATGTGGATGGCTGGGCGGAGTCTTTGTTGCCATTGGTGATGCTGTTGACTTCTTCCTGGTGACTCTGAGGGGAAGGAGCTTTGTCTGGAGCCTCACCTACGACCTCAAACTCAACATCTCGCTCTAGTTCCTCACTGCCAAGAGAGACATAGATTTAATTTCTTCTCACACAGAGAATGATAATGTAAAAGGAAAAAAGTACAGGTTTCCAGGCTATATAGTGTCGTAGGAACATACGTGTGCAGAACATTAACAAGAAGTGCGTAGTCTTGAAGGAAGTCATCCGCTTGTAAACGGCTGCCGTTACAGATCCCAAAGTCAGTGAGAAATCTGTTGTTGTTTGCTGTGAAAAGGAAATGCAAAATGTAAATATGGGTAAAACAGTGATTCACATGTCACTAAAGATTTATTATGAACATAGGAACTGGGGCTCGATTGGCTGGATGATCAGTCAATAAAAGCCCTTTTCAAAAAGGCCATCAGTGCTTGTTTTGATGAGTAAATGCCAATTTATATTATAGAAAAGTTGATGCTGGTAAGGGTCAGAGTACACAGTTAACAAAAGAAACACACATCAGCCTTAAAAAGTATGTATTGGTTGAATCCCAGTATGAACATAACATGCTTTTTTTTTTTTAATGATTTGTCATGGTTTCATATAAAAACCAAGCATAACCAAGCATGCATATGTTACGCGTGCTTAATGATACTCAAGACAGCTTCTGATTTTGTCCAGATAAGGTTAGGCTTTGTTACCCATTTCATCTTTTTATCTTTAAACTGCCTGAGGTCTCTAAAGGAAAATGTTTTGTGGTCATAATTATGTTAAAAAAAAAAAACAAAGCATCAAATTTGTGTTTTTTTTTTGTTCCCAACCTTCTGTCTCGCCTTCTTCTGAGGATATGAGGATGGTTCCTTTGCCATCCTCTATCTGAACATCTGGAGCCACCATGCCAAATCTCTCCTTCAGGATCTGAACAGAAACACAGCAACGTGGTTCATTAGGAGGCACAGCAGTGCTCACAATCCATTAGCAATGGTTCCCTGCTTAGCAACACACTGTAGCTAGTATCGTATTAGGGAGCAGTACCATTAGATAATGCAGGGTTTGCAGTGTTACAAGGCGTTTACTTTTTTTAATTTAATGAATCAACTACTGTATTATTTGGAGCAGTCCCGTTACCTTGTCCTGCAGGGAGAGGACTGTGGTTTTCTGGACGTTTACTTTAACTGTGACTTCAGGTTTGCTTGCACAGACGTAGCAGTTAGCACTGGGCGGGTCCAGGATGCACGGCACCAACAGCTTCTTCCTGAGGTTGGGACACTTGTTCAGGAAAATCTGGATTGAATACAAAACAAGACAGACGTGAATAGAGCCCTCATTATGAATACAAGATGTCCTAAACACAATTTTAATTTCATGCGTCACTGTGTCAGAGTAACTTCATGTGGAACAAAGTATGAGGTGTGAATGAGTATAGGCATTTCTGATGAAGTAATGTGTAAAAGTAGATGCTAAACATGTTATCCGAGGTGTTCATTTATTCCAGGAAGCCATCGGCCGATGTTGGATCCCTCTATCGGTGGTCAGAATGCAGGAAAAGATCCCACATTCACCTCAGAAACACCATGAAAACCCAGAACAGAGTGAAAGCGAGCTTAGTTTACAATAGGAAAAGTGAATACTATATTCTCCATGGAAACGAGCAGGACCTTCATGGTTCATTTCAAGCAAAGAAAGAGAAAATGGTGACTAATTAGCAGAAATTGTAACGCTGGAATCCAAACCACAAAACAGTAAAGACAGACTTTTGATTTTGCCTACAGGCCTACAGAGTTACCGTCTCACAGTGATGAGACAGAAAACCATGAGCAGAGTCTCTGCTTTCATGACACCTTGTTTCTGTGGAGAAATTAGCAGCAGCTGCAAGAAAGCAGCAGAAATGGTGGTCTCATGTTTGTTTTATTCCCATACAATGCTTGGAGTTTAAAGTGTCTCAACAGAAACTGCAGCTGTAAGGAACACGTTTTATTAAATAAACATTTGCTTCAGCTATAAAAGCGTGAGCTGCACAATACTCATTGTTTAGTTTTTATGCATTTCTGACTCATTTAACGCATTAGTCCACCATTGTTGTATATGTTGCAATGCATTCTGGGAGGCGATGTGTTCCGGTTGTGAGAGGTTGCCTAATGCTTCTTCCTAGTCTTCTCATCTGACCTTCAACCTTTGTACGTCATTTCCGGAAAAGCAAAAAATGGCGATCACCGTTAGTTACACAATTTTTAAACTAATTAAGGCGTTTTTACAATTAAATGGATTAAAAAATGCATTAACCCTGGAGAATAGTTTTAGTTCCTTTAATGTTTGGATGCTTATGTGTTGTAGAGTCTTTATGCATAGTTTCTTCTCATTTTCATGTTACATCTTAGGAATAATACTTTAAGTGTGTGCAAAGATCCTCTGTATTGAACAGAGCTCATGTTGTCAACGGTTAAAGATGGAAAGCTGCAAATATTTTTGTAAAATAGTAGTTGCAGTCTCTTGTAAGCAGATTACTCAAACCCACATAAATCTAAAACTGCCTGATGTAGCCGGGATGAATCTCAATGTTAGCCTGGGCTTACAATGATACTAAGATAAATAAAAGCATCTTAACAGCTGCGCTTTGTTGCAGCTGAACTAACCGTGCGACAGGATTCCAGTTCTCCAGAGAGGATCTTCAGTCCCTCGAGTACGATGAGTCCCGCGATAACGGCGTTGGTTGTAGCAATAGCTGGGATGATGTTTCCTGCCATGGCTGAAAGAAAAAATGAGCTTAGAGTGGATATGCAAACCTAACCAACGTTTCTCTACATGACGGTCCATCATCTGCTATTTCCTAAAAACTCACACTTGACATCAAAACGGCTCTTCATGTTCATGCTGAAGATGTGCATTCGTAGGTTTGCTGCTGCAGTGACAAAGTCCATGGCTGGAAGGTCATCCTGATAACCAGAAAAAAGACAGAAAGCATTGATACAGTCAGCCGAGATAACAAAATACATGTAAAACGTGTAATATCTCATGCAGTTAAATCAGACAGGATCCTGTTGAGCACCTCGGTAAGACAACTGACTTATGTTTAAAACTTTGAATTTCCTTTATTTTAGCGTACTGTATCAGCATCATTCTTCCCAATGCTACTGGTATGCATAAAACAAGCTGTGAATTTTCTGAGTGTTAATAAGAAAACTGAACAAACAGTCGTAGCATTGACATTTAGTGCAGGTGAAGCACAGCAGGCAGAGTGGCGACCAGTAATATTCTAATGCATTTGCTCCAGAAACCAGTAGAGGGCAGTGTTTAATTTCTGATTAAACAAAGCACTTTTGATAAAATGATGATTTGAGTTGATTCTTCTTCATCTTCATCCTGGTCTTTTTATTATCATTGTTATTATCCTCTTAGAATTGAGAGCAGCCACGACAGAAAACTGACTTCAGTGTTCAGGTGGTTTAATGCTTTAGTTTAGAAACTTCCCGTTCTGGTCGTGTAGGTTTTAGATGTTTCCCTGCTGGTGGTCAAATTTTATAACTTTTTTTTAAGGTATTAAATGCAGATTTGTAAAATCAATACTTTTTAATGCCCTGCAGGAAGCTTGTGCAACCCTCAAGAACACACTTTGGAAACACGTACTTTAGATGAATATGTCAAGATTTTTACCTCTATACATTAAGGCAATTTATACTGTATGCTGTATTGATTATAATTATTATTATTATCATACACATATAATAAAGAAGGCACGATTCACATAATAAGGAACATGCAGCAGCTTGTTATTCAAGTTAAACATGAAGCAGAGAAACTTTACAGTCAACAGCTTCTCCTTAAAACATTTATGAGTGTTGGTTGACATGTTTTTACCTTGTCCCAGACCAGCTCAGCACCCTCGCCCTTCTCCTTCAGCTGTGACCGGAGCATTTGCACGCTGTTCTGAAACAGCTGGCAGTAACCCCAAACACCCAGAACCTGCTGATCCTTTAAAACTGAAGTTTGGGTCTCTTCCTTAGGACAGGCTGGAACACAAACATCTAAATGAACGTTTATGCCGATTAACACACAGCCAAACTATGACCATGAAAATGTATCATTGCAAGTTAAACTGTGCACCAAATTATCTATTTTATCATCATGTAATATCAATGGAAATTATGCATTAGTTCTGCTAAAGATGCTCATCTTGGGCATACTCTGCTGCAGTGATGAGCCAAATCCACAAAAAGAAGAGCCTCCTTTATCCTTGTTGTATTTTAGATATTATAATCACCAGTTATTCAAAAACAAAATTACACTACATCTGGCCCGATGCTTTAAGTATCAGAGTTTGAGCTGTTCTTGGCAAGAAAGCCTTAAATATCCAGATGCAGCTGCTGCTTTTATGCAATGCAGAATCCAGTAAACTAACCCTTTTCCCCAGACTGTGGATCAACTTGTACTGTAAAGACAAAAATCACAACACAATTCTGTCATCGGTCCTTTAAAAAAAAAAAAAAAAAAACATACCACTTTTCTCCAGCAGCTGCCAGTCTAGAGGTGTGGGTGCTTTTCTCTTCTTCCACAGCTTGTCCATGGTCAGCAGGTACATGATGTCATCTTTGAAAAGCTTTATAGGAGAGGTAAACACAGTCAATGGTCCTGACAAGGTAAATCACACAGTACAAACAGAAGTGACAGCGAACAGCATCTTTCACTTTAGCTTTGAAAATGTTCATCAGTGTGCATTTGTTAAGGATTGCAGAAGCAAAACAGGTCATTTGAACCTTAGATTTAAAAAACAATTCGTTTTAACAGATTTGATTTGCAGGGATTGCTGGAGGAAAACTTAAAGTGCTCAGCAGCAGTATTAAAACATGCCTACATGGGAATTTGGGTTGTGCTCGCACTGCATGGGAGGTTAGTCCATCTAGTACCTTGTTGAAGAGTTTAACAGGATCGTATCCGGTGGAGCGGGCCCATTCCTTTGTGGAGACCCGTTTGATATCTCCATCCTTTTCTGAGGCCGTGGCACGAGCTGCCGTTTCCTCAGGGTTCCCTGTTTACGGAAAACAAAACATTCACATGGCCCTCAGCAAAATCTCATCCAAGAAAAAAAAACCTGCTCGCATGACTTTGTGTTTTACTTAGAAACGCTGCAATCTCACTCACATGCAGCTTCTGGGTCTGCTGTGTCCGGAGACACCTCTTGATCTGCATCCTCTTCACCAAACAGTTGACTAGAATAACAACAAGCACAAAGAGAAACAGGAATACATCAAACATACTATGTTCAGTGGAAATGTATTCACGTTTGCATTTAAAAAAAAAAAAACAATGTTCTTACAACTAACATATATAACTCATTTCCAACAGGAGGTTTTGGATCAATACAGGACAAGGAAGTCCAAATTTGTGTCTCCGTTGAAAAAGACTAGCAGAATATTATACTTTTTAAACCTTCCAATTGGGTCTTAATCCTGCAGACTTCTAATACAAGGTTGAGTTTGACATACTGCAGTGCACTGATTGGCTGAAAGGATCATAACACCCTGTGTGAATCAGCAACAGGAACAAAGCGGCCATGATTAAATATATAGTGCCTTTTTTTAAGACACATGCCAACAAGAATGAACAGAAAATGTTTGATGTCAGCTATGATCCTCTGTTGCCACAATCTTTGTTTTAATTTAAGAAAGACTATCACACTATCAAGGCGAAAGATGATGACATCTGACATGTTCACTGTCCAACCTATACCGTACCTATCAGGTAACGGTGCAATTAGCTGTGGAAATGCAACAGAGATCAGGGTTAACATTACTAAAGCATAAAAAACACTTATGTCCTGCAGGCTTTCAGATGTTTCCCGTTTGCATCAGACCTTGCTCAAAACTTGCTTCATTTACATTTCCCACAGGAAGCATCTGAGTGGGTTATTTACCGTTTTAGTGACACGTTGCCATGGTAACCTGCAGCTGGGTCTGCAGCAGCTGGTAACATATGTTCTGAGTTTCTGTTTCTTTGTGTTGTG
>JBAMIG010000010.1:3853116-3865428 GCA_037177335.1 Kiunga ballochi | reverse complement strand
TATATATAGATATATATATATATATATCACATCAACCCAATGATACTCCTTAAGAGTTCATGCTGCAATTGTTCCTAATGAAGGGTTGTCCTCCCGGTATGCCATGACATTGACATTGCATTGCAGGAGCGTTCCTTTCTATCAGTCTCTTCCATTCCATGCAAATCTCCTGTTTTAGCCCAGACCATCACTCTGCCTCTACTGTGCTCGACTGCTAGCATTAAGCACTGTTCTTGCATCTGCAGTTGTTTTGTATGTCACAAAGGTTCTTCAGTTTGATCCACATGCCTAAAACCTGGACCCATCCCTCCACAGCACCTTCAGTAGCTTTTTCATTGCATTCCTGTCAGAGCTGAGTTGGCATCCACAGCTCTTTACTGCAGCTGCCAACTGAGGACCCATGAGGCATCTATGGCTCTAATATCACATTCACAGATATTTGACCTCCACTCCTTTTTCTGTCTTTCTTGGAGCCAACTTGTACTTCTCTCTGAACGGAGGAGTTAAATGACAAGAGTTTTTTAAGTTTCCCCGCAATCACTCAGCAAATGGCTTTCCTTTCAGGATAGACTGGTGGGTGTTTTAAGAAGGTTCTTTCTTTCATATGTGGGGAGTCTTGTTGACAAAAACATTGGCATGCAACCTCCTGAATAGTTTTTGAGGGAATGTATTTCATAACAAGAAACTACATTGTCTGCACTCTCAGCTAAACCTATAGAGTGAACTATAGCTGTCACAATGTGGAATAATTTATCGTCTATTAAAGCTTAAAGTAAACAAACGTTTAAGAGATTACACACTGCAAATTTAAATGTTAATTGAATTTTTCATATCATTATGACTTATGTTAGCTGAATAGCAATACGGTGTAATAGTTAGTCTCTATTCAGATGCATTCATTTTGCGTACATCAGATGTGCTCTGTGTGTATTTTGATTTGCTTGTTTTCTTTTCCATTTATTTTTTGTGCATTAAATGTGGACCCAGCTACAACATTAGGTCCTTCTAATGTGAAACTAACTAAAGGAATAAAGTGAGTAAATGGAGGTGTGAGATCTCTGCTCAGCCGTGGAAAAGAAAAGAGTGAAACGGCTTCAGGTAAGCCAGGATGGTGTGAAGGGGCCCTGCATGAACAAGGAAGGGACATGAAGCAGCCGATTCTGTGAAAAATGCTTACAAATAGTTAAGAGATCTGTATTTACAGCAAACTGTTATTACACAGGTGCAGAAATGTGCAATATTTTCACATATAACAACTTTCAAAACCTAAAGCACGAGGAAAAAAATATGTATAAAAAATAATTTCTCTGTGGTTCTCACACACACGGTCACACTTTATTTCACACACTGAGGCAAAGTGGAACGGGCTTGGAAGCATAGATGCTGCTTGGATAAGGTAACATTGGGCAACCTTTTGATAGATGAATTGGGAAACTAAGAAAACATTATGACATTTTGTCCTTTCAAAAAAAGAAACAGTTCGTCCTCAGAACATGATCACAACAAAGATAATAACCCCCCCGCCAGATGTTTAACTTAAGCATAGCTTTAATAATTGAGATTAGTTTAAACTCTTTTATTAAAACAAAGTCACTAAGTCATGTGTTCTACACAATTTCTGAGCATTTAATCCATGATCTGTGCAATAATGATTTAGTTTTTCTTTTAGAGAATAAAAAAGTAAAACAGTTGTCTTTGTACCAGAGCAGCCAGTCTGCATTATATCTCTGTGTCCCTGCAGACCAGTTTACCTGTGTGTTCTGTCTCTGATGTGTAGATGAGCTGCTACATATGGACAGGCTGGTCTTTTTTCCTGGAACCATAAAAAGTTTTCTTTGTATTTTTTGTAACTATTTGCGAGCTTTCATGTCTTTGTGTATATTTAATTATGCAGCATGAGAGCCCATGTCAGTGCAATCCTGAATTTGCCACCAACATTAGGGATTTACGGAAACATGCAAAGGAAATGTTATGAATGCAACAAGACTTCAATATCAACCGGGTTGAAACTGATTTATTTGGTCTGAGCAGCTTTATTCTGCAACATGGTCTGAACTGTTCAGGAGTAGTTCTCCAGGCTCGTTGGAGAACTGTCCAAAGCCGTTCCCTTTTGTTCTGCTTTTCTGTTCAGATGATAAAACGTTGCATTCTGTATACATCATCCAGATCTCCAATATCTTCCAATAGTGTATAACATGTTGCCACTCAGTATGAAGACAGTCAAATAAATGTTTATGTCCCGCACATAGGACATCTGGTGCCATCTAGTCAGTTTTAACATGTACAGCACTCCATCCTGAGATATGACAGGTTTTCAGTTCACAGCTAAAGTCAAATTTTTTAGATGACGTTTTTGTAGAAACATCTTAAGAAAAAAGGAGAGGTAATGTGTTGAGGTAGCGCACAGGTAGGATTTTAACTCCAGTTTCCTGCTTGTCTTTAAATGGGCAAACTGGACTGATGAGCAGGTGAGAGAACAGATGTTCAGCAGACTTAGAACAGGAGAAGGGGAGCTTGTTCAAAGCGGGCGATGTTGTGTTGTGGGAAAAGATCTTGTCCTTCCAGAAAGCTATAAAACTGCTGCTGAAGATCATTTTAAAAGGCTAAAACAAGGTCTGGATTTGAACTGGGTGCCTCAAAAGAAGTGACCCCATACCAGTAAGCAAACATGTCAGCCAGACTTTCAGTAGGGCTGCATCTTTGTTATTCATCACAGACTGGTGTTACCATTGTGTAAATGGAAATGATGCGAATTTAAACCTTCCGGTCCAAAGTTGTTTATTTCTCTTCAGGAGGAGGATTTTTATCAGAGCAACAGCTGGCTGGAAAGTTCTGGATTTCTGTACTCACAGCTGGAGATGGAGGGAAGGAAACCTCATGCAAATGTGTTTCTTCTCATCTGCAACACTTCTTAACCTCCCTTTAACAAACTCATAGCCCTGCCGTGATTAATTTAAAGCGGAAAAGATGTTTTCTTTGTAAAACATTTTCTAGAAACTCCTGTTCTCTTGGCCTGCACCCTGTCAATCATTTACATCCTGTTGTGCAGATAAATGCAGCTGATTAGGAGGAATCAATAGGGCAATGAGTAATCTGTACACGTTTCAGTGTGAGCAATCATGTAAAACAGCTGCTTTTGGAGATTATATTAGTTATTCCCTCTGCAGAGCGCACGTGCAAACACATAGGCTTACGGGGCATCATATATGGTCAATTTAAGCTCTTGTCTGAGTGTGTCCCCTTCTTTATTTCCCCTTTTTTCTTGTCTTTTTTCTACGTGAACCCGCCTCCGCCTCCGCCTCCGGCGGCTCGCAGGCAGACACAAAGCTCTGTCCGCGCGCTGCAGCCGCCAGACGATGAAGATGGGGTCCGCGCGACGCAGCTGCCTGGCGATGCTCGCCGTCTTTTTGCTGTTGTTTCATCTCTCCACGGCTTTCTGGATCGTCAACGTTATCTTCCCACCCAAAGCCAAAGCCAAACTAATAAGCAACAGCACTTCACCGCTCATCATCGGTAAGTGCAAAGAGGGGAGGAAGAGGAGGAGGAAGAGGAGATTGAGTCAGTTCAATACTCCTAAATCGGAGATGAAGGAGAAAAATCTCCGCTAATACACGTGCAGAGTTTATTTTGGTCCCCAGAAAGCTTTGTTGCTTTACTTTTATAGTTAAACTCCACATAAAAGTCCTCTAATCTGGATTGTAAACATGTAAATATTTATCTTTTGCTTACCAAGAACTGTTATTTTAATGTTTCACCAACCCTCAATGCCATTAATCTGCCCTGTAGCCCACTTTGGGTGCTCCATTTGTTGATCATTTACAGAAAATATAACTTCATCACAACAAACCCAAACATCCAACAAACATCCAAACAATCCTGATGATGATTTTTCCTTCAATGCACAAAGCAGACTGACTCATGTCACTGAGTCTCAGCTTGTTTGAAGTAATGATGCTAAAACACCTGAGTGTGAGCAGCTGCAGCGCTGAAACAGAGCCAGTAGATAAAGGCTGTAGCCATGAGGTCAGGACAGTTTCACACTTGTCAAAAACAGCTATGAAAAATGAAGGTTTAATAAAAAAAACTAGCCTGACACATCAGCTGCTCTACTCTTTGCACTTGTTCTAAATCTTTGTACTTCAGGAGGGTTTTGATAAAGTTTGTATTCAGTAGATTCTCTGTATTCTATTGATTTGTTTTTGCTGCTTACTTTGGGCTTCACTACGCTGACGTAAAGTGCATTTACGTGATTGTGCACTCAGTTCCTGGGAATTTGGGGAATCGGCTGGAAGCTAAAATAGACAAGCCAACCCTGGTCCACTGGATGTGCTACAAGAAAAGCGAACACTGGTTCCCTCTGTGGATTGACCTCAACATGTTCATGCCGGTAGGCGTGGACTGCTGGATTGATAACATCAGGTAACCCTGACTGCTGTGATTATGAAGTACATATACAGATTACAGTTTTCCAATGCAGAGTGATGAATCTTTTCCATTATTCTGTTGTTTCTGCCAACACTGAAATGTACAAATGTCTATGTCTGCTTCTCCCAGACTTGTTTACAACAGAACCACTCGGCGGTCATCTAACTCACCAGGAGTGCAGGTGCGGGTACCGGGATTTGGACAGACCTACCCTGTAGAGTATCTTGACTACAACAAACTAGCTGGTGAGAGAAACACTGACTTACTGCTTTATTTTACGACGTTAGATTTTGTTGAATTTGTATGAGTTATGCACCCTAAATCATACTAAACCTCTCGTGTCTGTGTCCTTTATGTACCTCTTTTCTTTTTTTTTTTTTGCAGGCTATTTTTTCACAATGGTGCAACACTTGGTTAATATAGGCTACATCCGGAATGAGATGGTCCGTGGAGCTCCCTATGACTGGAGATTAGCTCCTAGTAAGTTGCAGAACCTAACTAGAATTGGACACAATAGCTGCATTAATAATTCTGGCAGGTAAAAACAGTCTTTATTTAAGTTAAACAGGGCGAGCAGAAAGCACACGGAGCACCCAAAAACACAAACTCTCTGCTGATAGTATTCCTCGTGGAAAATGGTTCAGATGAGGACTAGATGTAGATTTAAATCGGGGGTGAAACAAGAAAGTGTGAAGACAATCTGGCAGTGAGTGAAGCTGCATAAACACTGACTTAAATGAGCAGGTGACAGCAGCAGGTAAAGGCAGTTAAACTGATGAGAGGTGTGGCTAAGCAGAGCAGATTGCGCCATGTTTTTAAAGAACACCTCTTGTTATCTTCACAGATGAGAACACAGGTTACTTCACACAGCTGCAGGACCTGGTTGAGGAGATGTATGACCAGTATAAGAAGCCTGTTTACCTGCTGGGACACAGCATGGGCTGCCACTACGTGCTTTATTTTCTGAATCACCAGCCTCAGGCCTGGAAAGACAAGTACATCAAAGGCTTCATTTCCTTAGCAGCACCATGGGCGGGTGCTGTTAAAGCACTCAAAGTCCTGGCTTCAGGTAATGAAAAAATGCTAAGGATAGAAGATAATGCAGTAGGATCTGCAGCTAACAAAGTTAAAAGCATAACAGAAAAATGCTCCAAGTATTAAACAATCATTCTACAAATCAACAAGCATCCTTTTTACATTATATAACCCTGACATGTTTTTACATTTCTGTTAACACATTGCAGGTGAAAATGATGGCATACCCATGATTTCTAACATCAAGATCCGCGAGGAGCAGAGAATGGTAACAACTAATCCCTGGATGTTGCCATTTGAGGATATTTGGCCCAAGGACCACGTCTTCATCTCCACACCATCATTCAACTACACCTCCCAGGACTACCAGCGTTTCTTCACAGACATCAGCTTCGAGGATGGCTGGTAACCTGCAGTTTTCATGTTCCCACAGAGCTTTGATCAACAAAAGTTGAATTTATTTATTAGATTTAAGCTAAATTTGACTGAATGTTGCCTTAAATAAGCACTACTGAACTCAATGAGAGGAGATTTGGTTTGCATCTTGCATCCTACCCAGAGTAGGACTAGGACTTTGTTTCTTTAAAACAAAATTTTGCATCCCCCTCTGGGCACACACAAGCAATAAGAGGTGCACTTACCCTCTAAAATTATACTTTTAATTGTGAAACATAACATAAAGCAATCAGCTCGCTTCCCCCCGCTGATTAGGCCCATTGTAACGGCTGCAGCCGATCAAGGTGCAGGTTTTGTGAGCAGCGTGAATTATCCTGGCAATGTGTCAAAGCATCACAATGACTGATTAAATAGTCTGCTCCGCTTTTTCTAGTGAGACAGTTAGGATTTTAATGGTAAATACAGCCTAATTGTATTAATAATTGATATACTATGTAAAAGTGACCATGGTATAAGATGGATAATGCCCACTGAGCTGTCCATTATCAGAAAATGATGGACACCTCATCAGGCAGTATCCCGTATTGTCCAGCAACACCGGCACATAAATATCAGCCCACAACCAAGAAAATCATTGAAGGATGATGGTTACAAATGATCTTCTCATTTTCAATAAAATGATTTAACTAGAAAAGAACTAGATTTATGATAATCTCTAACCAGTGGGCACCCACAGTTAACCAGCTGCTGGAAACACTGACTTAAACTATTTCCATAAATATAAGGAGACTAGGAACTGCCTGATGGGCTCACACAAAAGGACCCATTGACAGAATAAAGTTTTAATTGGTTTAACAGATCAATAGGACTGATTATTAGGAACTGAGCATCCACACATAGTCCAGAGGCAAGCAGGCACAAGGAATTATGGGTAAAGTTCAGTCAGGTAGCGGGGAGAAAGAATGACAGCGAGTCCGGGGTCAGAGCCGGGTCACACACAGGATGTATTGATGAACAGAGAAAAATACATACGTAAAAGATACGAGTTAATGAAGATTTAAGGGTCACAAATGAAATTCATTATAGCCGCAGGACCAGATGCAGAGATCTGGATCAGGTGTAGCATGAAGCTTTGAGAGCAAAGACTGTTTTCCAGACAATCTGGGCAGTGGTGTTTACACTCCTGCTTCTAAAGAGAAAGGGATGGGTAAAGCTGATTCGGCTCAAACATGGCTGATTGCTGTAAACAGAACGGGTAGAGAAGTGAAAGGAAAGAAAGCTCTGCGCTGACTATTCAGGTGGGACAATACTGATCAGGCACAGGGACCACCACAAGAAGGGGTAGTTAGAATTTTGAATGGACCGGTGTAAGTACCAGGCTTGTTACAGAATGATGCTGTAGTTCATTCTCAGTGCAGCATATTTTATTTTCTTCCTGTTGGAAACATGGGAAAAACATCTAGCTATGTCAGCATCTCACACTGGCAAAACTATGCACATCAGCCGGATGACCCACTTTACCCATTTCGTTGTCATGCATCACCGTGCTGATTTACACACACATCATCCCATACATTCGAGAAAACCAAGTATAACAGACTGCTAACACAACATTTCAATCTTTGCTTGTTAAATAAATAATCTGCTACTGTTTTACACATTAGGTCAAACTTATTTTAACTAAGAACAATGAGAACTTTCTTCTAAATGCAATTACTTGAAAAAAAGTTCAAATTTATTTATTCATACAAATCTTCTTGTTCGGACCCACTGTCCTACTAAACAAAGGGTTACACTTGCGCAGTCTGTGCCTGTTGATGATGTAACACTACATGAAATAAAATGCTCCCACTATCTTATTTACCAATAAATATATTTTATTTCACAATTCCTTAGGCAACCTAAACATATTTCCTCGTACCAATAAACCCCTTTTTGAATCCCTTCGGATTTTGTTGTCATGACAACTTGTCAATAAGTTGTAATCCTGTTCCTAAAACGGTGGCCTTTCTGCTCTCGGGACGTTTAGAGGTGATGTCAGGGTGTGATCAGTCCTCTTTCATTAGTAATGAGTTGTCTGTTTTTCCTACAAAGAGCTACTGAAAAACTACTTCTGTAATTTGTCCTGACAAACCCATAGACTGATTAAACCAATCATAATCATTTACCCATCGTTTGGCCAATTATAAAGTCGGACATCGACAGACGCAGGATGCCGAGCAGATCTGAATACTCTAGTGGTCCACTGGTGTTGTGTCAACAAAAAGTGATCCAAATTTAAGAAGTCAGCCTGGACAGTGATTTCTGCTGTTTCCTCATGGAAACATGGCAGTCATGGGGCTGAGTTTTGGCCAGCAAACTCACATGGAGTCACGGCCAAATATGAGTTAAACCAAGTTGCATATGCGGGCCGTATTTCAGCCAAACCTTTTTTACTAATAGGAAAGTGTTCAACTGGGTTGAGGTTTGGACTCAAACAGGTTGTTCTCTGTGATGATCCGCGCTGTGCTGGGAAGAGCACCATCATCTTGGGGGATAAAATTGAATCCCAAGTTTGGGAGATATGGAGTCACCTCTGGCTCCAGAATATCATTGCAGTATATATATCACACACCTGTGACTGACACACACCTAACAGCTCTTAAATTTCAAAATAAGTCATTACCAAAAGGAAAATGGTGGCATGACATGATAACTTAAACCACTTTGAGAACATCTGTTATCCCAAAACCTCCAGCAGTTTCTGTTTATGGAAAGTTACAGGTAAGCTTATTTGACTTTAAGGGGTGTTGTACTTAATTTAATAAACTATAAATGATTTTTAAAAAAAAAAAGTGTTTCCATGAAGTCTGCTCTTAATATTTTTTAATAAAACCTTTGTTGTTGGTGATTGCAGGTACATGTGGGATGACACTAAAAACCTGACTGGTTCTCTCGACCCACCTGGCGTGGAGGTGTGGTGCATGTACGGCGTTGGGATTCCAACTGCTGTAACACAGATATACAACGAAGAGTTTCCCAACGGGGACCCAGTAGACTTTGTTTATGCAGATGGGGATGACACAGTGGACAGCTTTAGCATGAGTCAGTGCAAACGTTGGGTGGGGCAGCAGGAAAAGCCTGTCCATGTGACGGAGTACCGAGGTCTGGCCCACCTGGATACGGTCTTCCATGAAAAAGTGCTGAATCAAATCCAGCAGATTCTGGAAGGCAACTTAGACACGCCAAATGAGGTCGACGTCAGGTTGGACACTAAATAGAAGCATTTAAATAGTGGTGGATTCCTGCACAGTTGACATTTACTGTAAACGTGTTCAAATTTCAGATAAAAACATGTCAGTGCCTCCTTTTTTAACAAGCAGTGCGGCTCCAGATCACTGTGGACTTGAGGGTCTAACATGGATCCCTTTGTCTCAAGCGGAAGGCTGATAAGGTGTATTCCCGTTATTATTTCTAATTAAAGTCTGTAAATGTTACATATTGCTGTATCTGTTTTACATTTGGGGAATTTAATGACTCTCTGAGATAGTTCATAAAGAGGTTACTCATTTTATGTTATCTATTCCTATTGGTATATAAAAATCTGTGTGTGTGTGTGTGTTTATATTAGATAAAATCACACACACAAAGTATGTATGTTTTGTTTACAGTCTATGTATGCCCCAGATATTTGATTGTCTAAAAGAAACAATAAAGTTCTTTTTTTGCATTTATGACAAAAAAAATGGGTTTTAAAGATTAAAAAGTGTCCAATCTTGATTTATTCAGGTATTTGGGGGATTTTAACCAATGTTTTTAAAGTGGTTTTAATTATATAAAAAGAGCAGAATAACTGAGAAGATTGCATTTTTTTTCTCACTTAGAAAAACAGATATTTTTGATAAAGTCTTTCAGTGGTAGCCCCGCAAATATATTACTTATATCCTCTGATTTTTGTTTCTAAGTTGGAGATCCTGTTGGGTTCCTGTTTTCTGTTCTTACATGCAGCTTATCAAAATAAAATTCTTTTTTTTTACCAGCCAGCTGAATCTAAAATAGTTCCCCTTTTTGCTGGGAAGGCTCTTATTCTGAAAAAAACCTTTTAAAGTAGCCTACAGTATAAAAAACAATTAACAGCAACATCTGCGATGTGCACACATTAAAAGGAGAACTTATTCCAAAAGGTTCCAAGGCTTATTATAGGAAGTATAAACGTCCGTCCTGTAGAGAAACATATTTATGGATGTACTTTATTAGCCTTTTCTTAATGTCTTGATTACAGTGCCCCCTCCCCCCTTTATTTCTGTGGGAAAGGTTGAAACATGCAAATTTAATAAGTATTCTCATCTAACAGATCCGGTTTAATCAGCTAATTTCTGTCCAAGTAAAAAATATAATTTAGTCTTCAGATTGGCACAATTCCATCAAAAAACTAAAATTTTCTTCAGCTGATTTCAAAAGATGTCACATAAAGAAGAAAAGATTGAGGTGGAAGCCAATTTGTCATATTTTGCCTCACTGCTGCTCCCAACTGTTTTACTTCATTCTCTGTATAGCCTATCAGAGTGTGAAATATCCTGATCACCTAAGATTAGCACCTTTACAAAGTGACATAGTGGCAGCAGTGAAGCCAATTTGTCATATTTTGCCAAATATTAAAGTTGTAAATATCTAGGGCCTCATTTATAAAGCTGTCGTACGTGCAAAAAGACTATAGGGCATAAGCCATACGCCAATTATAGTCAACTTTTGAGATTTAAGAAAACACGATTTTGCGGGAGTATGTCAGCTCCAAGCTAATTATAATCAATAGGCCTACTTATCGTGGAAAACGGGAACCAGCGACACGGCAGACGAATGAAACCAAAGAAATTATGTGAAATTTAATACAGTTATGCAAAATTTAAGCAGGACTGTCATAGCCTACGTGTCGAATGACATTGATACTTTACCACGAAAATATCTGGATTCACAACAGAAATGGTAACAAGAACGTAAACTACTAAAATACGTCCTATCATTGTGAAATAAAGCAGGTTTGCATGTCATAAAGCCACTTCACACATAAATCAGGTGATCAGTAGGTCTATGCAGCCATGTAATTAGGCTATAATTACATGTCTAGCTTATTAATAAATTAAAATGACATGTCACTTTGTAAAGGTGCTAATCTTAGGTGATCAGGATATTTCACACTCTGATAGGCTATACAGAGAATGAAGTAAAACAGTTGGGAGCAGCAGTGAGGCATGGAGCGTCCTCCATGGCGTCGGCTGTCTGGTGAGACGCGTTGACAGCATCTGTTACCTGCTGATAGCCTACTCTGCGCTATCTTTCTGGTAGCTGCTACAGGTGATGTCCATCTCGTGTCCACCAGATATAGCCTATAGGCCTAGCTACTTTACAACACTGACTCTCAGAATTTCTACTTCACATTCCGGAAAATCCATATTTTTCCGCTTATGTCTCCGCTGAGCCGTCATGGAAATATGATCGATTAACAGCCTAGAGGGGATCACCTGACTTTTTATAGCCAACAGTATGAGTGAAAAGACGCTCCTTCACGTGCGCCAATTTATTTATTAACAGGAAGTAGTTTAAAAAGTTTATTGTAATAGTTTTGTTCTGAAAGGCAGAAAAGTCTATAGGCTATTTTTATTTGGGGCAGCTTTAACATTTATTTTTTGACAACCGGTTTCCATGGAGATCATGTCCAACGAGGCTTCAGCCATTAGTAGTCGAGCAGCTGAAGGGCCAGACTTTTTGCGGGAATTTTTCCTTTTTAGAGAGGAAATCGGTTTCAGATCTTGTTCATTTACTGTACATAGTTTTTAAAAGTTTCATAAGCCATTTGTTTATACATCCGGTCAAAGGTCAACCTTTAATTGAGGATAGCCACAGTTCGATGGGATCTGCGGTTGATGACTTTTGCCTTTATTGCCAGAGTAGTCGAGTGGATTGCTTTATAATCTGAACCTCGTGATCTTGTTTACCGATCTCGTCATCGGACGTTACATTGTGGTGGGATGATCGGAAGAATTTAACCAGAAAGCAGAAACGCTCCGGGGCAGAGCCGCGCGGACACATCGAGTATACATCAGCGACCGTTTGGCTATGAGACATCAGGAGCCATGGCGGGTTGGTACCGGGTAATCGCCCTCTCCATCGGGTTGTTTTTGTTGGTGTTGACTGCTCGGAGCAGCGGGAGACCGGCAGAGAAATGTCCAAGTGACAAGCCTTGTCGTTCACAGAGACCTCCCGTCGTCCTCAGTGAGTGATTTCTTCTCGTTTTTATACTTATTGGCTTCTTCGTGTGTTAGTAAATAATTGCGCAACTGTCACCTCAAGCAGCTAGCTACACTTCTGCTGCTGCATCTGTTACGTAAAGCCAAAACTAAGTATATTAGTATGCTTTTCTTACCTAAATGGATAAACAACAGTCCTGTATAAACTTTATGTACTTTTCTGAAATCTTCT
>JBAMIG010000010.1:3818146-3837794 GCA_037177335.1 Kiunga ballochi | reverse complement strand
ATAGATTGCGTTGGTCACTTTTGTTTCAGACTGGCTAATTTAACAAAATTATTTATTATAATTATTTTTTAATCACAAAAATTAACTAATCAGTAAGTAAATTACATATAACTAGTGTACTATCAATCGAACAATCTATATATGTGTATAAATATCATCAAATAGTTAAATAAGAAATAAAATCAGGTTGTACCTATGAGTACATGGAATTTTTTCTTGCTGATACCTAAAAGCAATCACTCAACAGCATGTGTGTACTTGTGTGTGTTTATGTGTGTGTGTGTGTTGTGACCATGCCAATTAACTCTCAGTGTATTCATGTTCCCGTGCGCGGGCAGGGGCTCTGGAGCTAGCCGATAGCTAGCTAGCAATTCATAACAAAAATGCACATCTTCTCAGTCGAGAAGATGCACCAAGAGTCTCATAAATGATTATGTGAAACGATGCCGTTAATGGGTTGACTCTGGGAATTGCGGGACTAATTCCGCCCATTTTAGTGACCCCACATTTTCGGCCCCTGGAACCCAAGCGCTCGAACAAGGGAATATGCGAGCACCGTTTGCGGATGTGAAGAAGGGATCTCACGTTATTTGAAGAAACGGAAAACCTACGAGAGTATAAAACCGGGAACTCTTTGCAACCTTGACTGAACGTCCCTGGTATGTTTCTGCTCGATTTATAAATGGCTGTTTAAACTGGCATCACAAATGTGTTGCTGTCGCTACATCGTCGTTGTTTCCCCGTGGCTAGCCGGGCTAGCGTTCCTCTCTATGCAGCTCTTCTGTGGCTGCGTTAGCAGGTGGCTATGCTAACTGGCTAACCCATCCTGGTTACAGAGATCTTTGCCTGGAGACGAAAAACGTTATGATGCGCAGACGCTGCTTTCCATTTTTACCGCGAATCGTTGAACATTTGGATTTCTGCATAGCAAAGGAATGCAACTGCACTCCCCAAAAAATTACATTCAAAGTTTAAAAAGATACACCCAGGTGGTATTGTTATGTCCAGGTGAGTATGTTAGTGAGCACACATTGCTGTGTTACTGCTTCCACGGATGATGCACATCCTCAGGAAACCTATTGTTTAAATTAATTTTAATACAACAAATTAAAAGAAATGCCCTTCTTTTTGGCATGGTTGTATCTGTTGGAATATAAATTTAACTAGTGTACTTATTTATTTTTTTTATTTATCTTTTATTTCTTTTCTTTAGGAAACATGAACAGTAGCACCCACAATCCTGTTGAAGACCTAATTGATAATACTGTCTGGTTAAAGGTAAATAAACAAACAAAAATATCACTCTAAAATAGTGTGCAAACTTTATAATATCCTCACCTTGTTTGTTTCTTTTTTTCATCTGCCTTTGGGACTTTTTGTTGCTAATTATATTAGCAACAAAAAATATTAAGTTTGTATTTGAGCTCATAAGTAATTATTGTGTGCATGGAATGAAACAAGTGTTACAAACAGAGGCTGTCTTTATATTAGACTTAACTT
This sequence comes from Kiunga ballochi, assembly GCA_037177335.1. Classification (NCBI taxonomy): domain Eukaryota; kingdom Metazoa; phylum Chordata; class Actinopteri; order Atheriniformes; family Pseudomugilidae; genus Kiunga; species Kiunga ballochi. Next base: position 3,836,294 of record JBAMIG010000010.1, on the reverse strand, counting down.
TGACCAGTTTTTAAAATAATAAACATGAACTTGTTCCATGTTTCTTTTGCTTAGGGATAACATTAAAGGTGATATTAATATTACGCAACATTAATAAATAACCATACCTGTTGCAGATCAGCTGGATCTTTTAAAGACTAATGGTTTGTGGGATCTGATGATTATTCTGTTTCTTTGTGTGTTGTTTTGACTCTTTGTGTTTCCTGTGCAGATGCAACCTGGAAGGATGAAGTTAAAGTAGTGGATCCTGCTACCTCGTCCAAAGACAGTCACACAGCTTTTCTTCTGCACATTCCAGCTTCAGTCACGGCCCCTTCAGCAAGCACTCTTTCCAGTTCCCCGGTGCTACTTGCAAACATGGAGTGAGTTTTTTATTCAGCATAATCAGGAAGCTATAGTTTTCCTACTTAATATGTCTCAACGGTTTCATTTTCTCACTGTAGTTGGGCCTCTCCAGCAGCCAAACTGAATCCTTACAGCCGAGCTCGCATGACCGAGGCCTGGCAGCAACATGCCGTCGCTCCACCTCCGGTTGTCCACACCATCCCTTCAGGAGCTGAAAACTCTTTAGGCTGTGCTGTTTACGGCATCGTACTGCAGCCGGATGCTGCGTCTCTGCAGCAGCACAGTCAGCATGGCCAGCAGCATTCTGGGGGTCAGCAGCACGGAAGTGGACAGCACGGGCAGCAGCTCCCCACCGAGGCCCAGCAGGCCTCCCTGCAGGTTGGAGCCGAAGGAGTTCACAAGTGTGGGGCTTGTGGACATGACATCTCCCATCTTGCAAACCCACTGGAACATCAGTGCATGGTGACTCAGGACAGGTCGTTCCAGTGCACCCAGTGCTTGAAGATTTTCCATCAAGCGACAGACTTACTGGAGCACCAGTGTGTTCAGGTGGAGCAGAAGCCTTTTGTATGTGGGGTGTGTAAGATGGGCTTCTCCCTGCTTACCTCCCTGGCCCAGCACCACACGTCACATAACAGCTCCAACCCGATGAAGTGTTCAATATGTGAGAAGACGTACCGACCCGGTTCTTCTGGTAACACAACCCCCACCTCTTCAAACAACTCCCAGCAGCCGAGCAGCGACGCTGCGTCCGGCAGCAGCAGCTCGTCCATCCTCCCTTTCCCCTCGGCTCGAGACCGGCCGTACAAATGCTCAGTCTGCCAGAAAGGCTTCAAACACCTGTCCGAACTCACGCGGCACGAGAGGGTGCACACAGGCGAGAAGCCCTTCAAGTGTGACATATGTGAAAAGGCTTTCAGTCAGTCCTCGCACCTGCAGCACCACCAGCGAACGCATAGCAACGAGCGCCCGTTCAAGTGCGCCGTTTGTGAAAAGAGCTTCAAGCATCGCTCCCACCTCGTGCGCCACATGTACGTGCACTCCGGTGAGCACTTGTTCAAATGCAACTTATGCGAGCTGCACTTCAAGGAGTCCTCAGAGCTCCTGCACCACCCCTGCCACCCACAGGGCTCGCGCCCGTTTCGCTGCGCCACATGCGGGAAGGGTTTCAAACGGCCCTCTGACCTTCGACAGCATGAGCGGACGCACTCAGAGGAGCGTCCCTTCCACTGCGACGAGTGTCAGATGAGCTTCAAGCAGCAGTACGCTCTGGTGCGCCACAGGCGCATGCACAAAGACCCCACCGACCGGCCGTTCAAATGCAACCTGTGCGACAAAGGCTTCATGCAGCCCTCTCACCTTCTTTACCATCAGCATGTTCACGGCATGGACAACCTGTTCAAGTGCGCCTCCTGCCAGAAGGAGTTCAGCCAGTCGGGAGAGCTGCTCAGACACAAGTGCGGCGAGTCGTCCAGCTCCTCGCCCGACAAGCCGTACAAATGTGACGTTTGCGGGAAGGGCTACAAGAAGAGCTCCACGTTACAACGCCACCAGAACTCTCACTGCCAAGAGAAGCCGCTCAAGTGTTCGCTCTGCGACCGCCGCTTCCTGTCCTCCTCGGAATTCGTCCAGCATCGCTGCGACCCGTCGCGGGAAAAGCCCCTGAAGTGCCCAGACTGCGAGAAGCGTTTCAAGTACTCGTCAGATCTGAACCGTCACCTGCGCGTGCACACAGGCGAGAAACCGTTTAAGTGTGACCACTGCAACAAGGGCTTCAAACAGCGCGAGCACTTGACCAAACACCAGAGCACGCACTCCCGAGAGGGCCAGTTCAAGTGTGTTTGGTGTGGAGAGCGATTCAGTGACTTAGGCTCTTTGCAGGATCACACGGTGCAGCACACGGCTGACGGAGGCGGTTATGACGTGCCACAGTGCATATAAATAGTTTTCTTTTATCAGATTTAAGGCTGTTAACGAGGCCCAACATTTCTCTTTTTAAGGTAATTATGGGCTGTTTTTATTGCATTTACTCCCACAGTGCTGCATCAGACATCTGTTGATCTTTAAACCTTAATGGTTGTCATCACTCAAGAGTTTGCAATTCCATAAAATGGGATTTTTTTTTTGTCTTTTCATAAACCTGCTTTCTTGTTTTCTCAGTCTTGTTCACAGCGATGCAAGCACGCAACAACCTATCAGTTAAATTTTTTTTTATACATACTTACCAATTCTTTGGTACAGAAACCTCTTTTTACAACATCAACCAGCCAGTATTTATTTATTTTGTCCTAAACAAACAAATAAGAAGTCGGGCTGGAAATATATTTGAGTGTTGAATGAATCTTTACAGTTTTTTCGCCTTTAATCTTTAATGACTGAGTCTTTCCCTCTTTTTTTTCTCTCCATTTCTTGTGCTTTTGTCTCCTTTTGTCACCTATTTGTCAGTGTTTACGTGAAGAATGATTTCCCCAGCCCAACTTTCCCGCTTCCCTCTGGGTCTCTGTTCCTTTACAGCGCTTTTAATTTTTCCCAGCAGTTAAGCTCCTTGATGTAACTTAAGTGAAAAAGAGTCCAGAAGCTTTGAGAATGTATAACTATGTGGGGGAATAATATTGTAAAATAATTGGATAGAAGACGTGTTGTTCGTGGCAACCCTTGTTAAAATACCATTATGATGCTGTGCTTGTGGCGTTCACACTGACCAGCTCAAGTTAATGATCTAAAAAAGCACTAATGACTTGCTGTTTTTATATATATATATATATATATATATATATATATACCTGCAGAGGTCCATGCTGTTAGACTCGTGTACTGAAAATGTCCAAATTAAAACATTTAAAATGACACTTTCTCTCTCAGCCTGTACATAGTAAGGATGTGAGTGTATTTAACTAGAAGACTTGGAAAAGTAAGTTCTTTCTTTTAAAAAAAAATGTACTGAAGAAATTTTTTATATTGCTAATTTTTACCACGTTAAACGTTTTGACAAAAGCTGATGAGTATTTTTCTCTTTTTTTGTTGTTATTGTTGTTTATGTGGTGGTTGTGCCAGTATGCCGCAGGGTCGAGCCTGTGAATGTAAACGATGAATTCTGTCAAACGAGGATATTCAGACTGAAGCACATCGCTTCAGCAGACCTGAGCCTTTTTTTTTCGTCCTTACTGGTCTGTCTGGGAGCAGCTTTCTGCAGGTGCGTGCACCCGGTGTGAAGAGCTTTTCATGGGTTTGTTGTTGTGTTACCTGTTTTGCAGCATCGTTCTGGGTGGGTTTGTCATCAGACTGAATCACACCTTTCTTTTCTGAATGCTTGAGAAGCTTTTTTGTTTACATGTGGACTCAAAATGCCATTGTTTCCTTGTTTTTTGACCCCTCTATTTCAGCATCGGAGTAAAGTTTAAGTGCAGTATTAAAAAAATCTTTAATTCATACTGAAATGGAGGGGGTCACTTGTGTTTTTAAGCCTTAAAGTGTTGGTCTTTTTGCCTCTTCATCTTCACTAGATCAAATTGTTGGCCTTGTCAGCTGTTTTATTATTATTATTTGATAATTCAGGCATTTACAAGACTCTTGAAGGCAATTTTGACTTAAAGTTGAGCTTTTTTGTCTGTTTTTACATTTGTTTGTTGTTTTTAATAAGTATGTTTAAAAATGGACATAAATGTGTGTTCCTGGAGGGAGAGCCCATGACCTTGTGGTAAGTTTCAGAGTATAATGCATTAAATTATCTTCTTTTTTTTTTTTTTTTTGTACAAAAAAAAAAGCTTTTTACATGTAGAGTGGTGACATAAATGATGAATCACAGACAGATTTCTGTTATGCTGGGACCCTGGCTTAATGAACATAAAGTAACAATAATAATCAGGAGTCTTTAAAAGTTGGCTCATATCAATATAATACAACAAAACCGAAGCTCTAGATGAAAAGGACTTCACATACATGTGTTTTAAATAAAACATAAACCAAAGAACAACCACTCTAACCCAGTTAATGCAGAACAACGTTAGAAAAAGCTGCATTACTAAGCGCTCTTTGCTTTTTCAACTAAGGACGGGTGCAGGGAGAGATAATAAGCACAAATTATTAAATTCACCCATCTACATTTTTAATTCGTGGTTCCACAGGAGAAGATTTAGCTGCTTTTCATCCCCTACAGTCAGACCCTAATGTCTCCTACCCTCTGCATGCTTACTGTGTTACTTCCTGTATTTCTGTTTCAGGAACTGTTGCTCTCTCTTCCTCACAGCGCTGTTCTCCACCCCGCTTTTGTTTTATTTCCATTATTGTACTGTAGTTCATATGAAATATGTTGAAAACAAATGTTGTTTTTTTTTATGTGCCGACATTCAGTACATGTACATTCATGCTAAGATTATCTGTATGTATGTAGCATTCAATTACACACAGCACTAACAAATAAAACTTTTTCATCTATAAAAACGAGTGAAGTTGTTTATGCATGAAAGCAGCTGCAGCGTGTGCTTTTTGTTTTTGCATATATTTCTGTATATTTTTCCATATATTTTTTATACTCTGGAGTTTATCATAGTGCACGCAAAATCTGTTTTATTTATCTTTCAAATTATACAAAGATGGAAAAAATACTGCAAATAAAGTAAACCTTTAAAAAGCAATTCACACACACTTGCGCGCACAGTCCATAAGAAGTTCTTTTAATAGTTTATTTCTTCCCAACTATTCCAACAAACAGAACCAAGTTAAAGAAAACATTCATACATGTTTATATTTATTTTGATTCATGGCAAGAAAGCTGGATCTTACCCCAGCATAATGGGCGAGAGGCAGGTACACCTGGCAGGTCCTCCCAGTCCATCACAGGGCCAACATGGATACAAACAACCTCTCAGGGTGCAAAGGATTCATGCATTTATATAGCTGCAACCATTTACTGAAACATTTGTTCTAAAAACCTGAAAAGTCCATATTTAGTCAGAGCAACTTTATTTTTAACTACAGTCTGATACCTGAGAAGCTTCATTGTAATTTCATTAAATGTCTTCAGGAGAAGTTCTGCCAACTTCTTGAAGGGCTTCCCGAAGCTTTTCTTTGGATATAGCTGCTATTTGTTGTGTTGTCTGTCCAGATGATTCTACATTGCTTCAATAAGCCTATGTTTTCACTAGCTCTTTAAAAGTGTCAAACTTTATTTTATTGTTCTTTTTCTTAAATTTATATAGATATACATATTTTTGTAGATTTAATTGCTTTTGCAACAGGCTGCTGCTTACAAATAATTTAAAGAAACAATTTAAAATATGTTATTTGCTACATTTTCTGTTTTACATCAGCAAAATACTGGTTCCTCTTTCGAACTGGGGTGTTAATAATGTTAGGTGGCATGTATATGAGGTGTTTTGGCAATTAGTGGAAAGGACAGCAATTTCCCAAAGAAAACATAGAAATCCTCTCACAAAGTTGGTATGAGAGGATTTGGCATATTTTGGGCATATTTAATTCTTTAATGCCTTGAGAATTATATTGAAAAATTCGTGCTCCAAGACCTTTTCCATCACTTAGTGCTAAAGTTAAAACAAATGATTATTATTACACTTTCTGAAAGGGCTAGATAAAGATTTGAGATGCAAATATTTCTGTTTTCAGCATATTATTTCTACGCGAGGCTGACAGGGTTAAGAACACCTCTTTGCCCTGGCCAGCAGAGGGCGCTGTGGCCCCGCGGACTCCCAGAAGGCGGCTGCTTCTATCTTCACCCCGGTAGCCAGCGGCTTTCACATCCGGGCGGCTCTCCTGCTCCTCTTCCAACGCAATCCGCCTCCTATCCCTGAGCTCTTGACCGGGGAGGTCCGCGGCAGCAGAACAATCTCCGGAATAGCGGGCCCTCTGTCGGCATCTGGCACCGGGCCACCAAGGAGCTGCTTACCCGCTCAGCTGGTAGCACATGACGCAGGCTCCGCTGATGGTGGCGCACGGAGCCGAGCGCTCCCCGTCGGTGCGACATCTCCGCGCTGAAGTAGCATCGCTGGCTAACGTTAGCTAACAACATCGATCCCTGTGCTGCTCCACCCCCCCTTGCCTCCGGTCAACCCCACCACAGATTCATCACATCGACAGTTGATTGATAGCTAGCGCTGGACCACCGAAGGCAACCCACTCCCCACCTTTCATCGTTCACAAGCTAACTCAAGAATTTTACACGTTTCTATCTGGATCTGGGGCCCACAAAGAGCCAAGATAGTTTAAACTGTAACATTTAGATTCCTCCTTTCCTCTCCTCTGTTGCCTTGCAGGGGTTGGTCTTTTCTACCTCAACAACCCGATGGCTCCATTTCCTTCTGTTTAATCACCATTATCACCTCTTATCGTCCATCCTCTGAGCTCCATTGGAGCTCCTCTACCTCATCCTGTCCAGGATCGCTGTCCCACGGGTTCTAACTGCGGCGGACATATCTGGTTCTCATTCTGGTTCCTTCCCTCCCCAAGCCAGCTGGCTGGCCCATTTTACTTCACACCCACCTACACACATAGAGAGGATCCTCCCCCTTCTTCTTTATTCCTTACAGCTTTCTCCTGTCTGTCCGCCATCCACATCCCAGCAGGTCTGTGTGACACCCGCCCCGCGGCGTCCGAGCCATGCCGGGTCCGGTGGCCGGTAGCAAGTCCCGTGTGTACACAGACGTCAATACACTGAAGAGTCGAGAGTACTGGGATTACGAAGCCCACGTTCCCAACTGGAAGTGAGGATATTTCAGGTTACTTTAAGTGCATGCGTGTTGTGACCACAGATGTCTTCTTGACGTTGAGGAGGCAGAGCGCTCTCGAGGCAGATGGGTGTCTATTCTTATCCGTGTAGCTGCGAAGGTGTGACGACACAGTGATAGTACAACCTGCTGTCTCACACTTCCCTCTTCTCACCTTCATATTTGTCCCCATGTTCACCTTTCTCTCTGAGGATGAATCCGTTTCAGGACGAGGCGTTCAGCATCTTGTTTTTCTGTCTGTCTCCATAGCAACCAAGAGGACTACCAGCTGGTTCGTAAGCTGGGCAGGGGGAAGTACAGCGAAGTGTTTGAGGCTATCAACATCACCAACAATGAGAAGGTGGTGGTCAAGATCCTGAAGGTGAGCTGCTGAGTGCCTCTGGGAGTGTTTGGAACTGAGGCAGGCATTTGTTTACATGTATCTGGATGCACGAGAGACTTCTGAAACGCAAAAACGTGGAAAACATTACCTACATGTAGCTTTCCTGGTTGTAAACAGAGCTGACATAATCAGTTAAGCAGGAAGAAGATTTACTTCTTTTTTCTTTGAAAATTACATCCCAGCAACACAAGCAAGCCCAAGTCTTTTGAGTGACACCACACACACACACACTCACACAAAGTTTTGTTCATTTACACAATAAAGTGATATCATTTATTTAATCAGGAACATAAAACAGCATTTGCTTCTTTTACAGAATTTATCCTACAACAAAGCTGTATAAAAATGCTAAATGCAAAATACGTCTGGAAGCTGAGAATTATTTGCAAAGCAGGATGAATTACCAGCAAGCTTTAAGAAGAGATGGAAAAGAGGGCAACGCGATGGGACTGTGGTTTCCACCACCTAGGGGCCCGCATGGTGAAAATAGTCAATATTTAAATCTATATTGAAAATAATAATTAGTTGCAGCCCTGATTTATCATCTCTATAATTCAATAATGAAAAGACAAAAATTCTCTGAGTTCGGCTGAAAATGTTTTAATTTTTAAACAAACCTCTGTGATACGTGGACATCAGCACGGTTAGTTCAATGAGATTAACAAACATTTATACAATAAACAAAAAGATGTTCTCGAGTTAAGAGCTTTTGATTTTACAGGTGATGTGATTATATCAATTTGTAATGGTTAAACAGACCAACATAACGAAGATGGTTTGAAATAATCAAGATTTTAAGCTTTTTAAAAAAATAGTATTTTATTTTTTAACATATTTTCTATCTTTTAAAAACGGCATCTCCTATTTGGTCATGCCAAAGCAGTAAATGCAGAGTATGAGAGCCTGCAGCATTTGAATTTGTGAGCTTTCTGCTTGAAGAACCAAAAATTAGCAGAGCTTCAGTGTAGACGCAGGTCTGCTCCTAATTGCTGCTTTACAGCCAATTGCAGTCCTGCTTGTTAAACCAGCCAACAAATGAAATGCTTTTAGGAATCAGCGAACGATTAAAGAGTTTCTGCCTGAGTGCTGACCTGTGAGATAAGCTAAGAGCAGGAAGGACACGAATAACACAATATTTAAACCAACATCTATTTATTTATTGCTCTGTATGTTAATGGAGTCGACTGAGCATGCTCTGTGAAGCGTGATTGATCAGGACTCAGACCCATCAGTCTAGTCGGAGGACGTAATTAAACCTGGTGGTCCATTAGGGTCTGTTAGCTTTTGAGATATTAGGCTGAGATTGAAAGGGTATTTTAGCCGTTCTTAATTCTTAATAGTCAAGTTAGATTGTCTGCCCTTTTAAGCGCTATCACTTAAATTGTCAACAGTGTCAATAGTTTAGTGATGAATGGAGGTTTTACATCCAGCTGCTGATTGTTTTTATTCAGAGACTATATGGTAAACCCATAACGATGAGTCCATGATAACATCATTATTTTTCACATTTTTTCTGTTAAATCAAGATCATTCCTGCGTTGCTAAGAGAGCTCTGTTTTACCATGAGGATTATGATTAACTTAAAATTTAGCTTCATAAGTTGACAACTGAGGCTGTCCTGAACAAATAAAATCTGGATGTTGATTTGGATTAAAAAGGTTTAACTCCCACTTTTATTTTGAAATTGGGGAGAATAAAAATGATGGGAATGAATGACTTGGTGCTTTAAGGGTTAATAAACAATTTGTGTTACATTGGATCAGCTGGAGGGATCTTCCTCCCTCTGTGTCTCTGCAACCTGACTTTAGACATCCTGTAGGTTGCCTTTCAGCCTTGCAGCATCACTGTTGAGATTGTTTGGATTTTTTACGTTTTGGTACTTTTAGACGAGGAGAAAAAAAATTGGTTGAGTCAGCTTCTGTTGCTTGGCAACAGTCTTATCTCATCATGCTGGTATTTCACTACAAAACAGAAAAAAGAGGAAAAATGTGGGAGGGAAACCAACATCAAAGGTAAACAAACTGAATGAATAAATATGATGCAAGCCTGCAGCAGGAGGAGGAAGCGGAGGCTTTTCATGGATTTCAGAGACTACTTATTTTTTTCTCATCCAGCTGCTTTAATAAACAGGAAGTGCATATCAGAACAACTGGAAGGAATACTGTTTTTCCAGTCTGCAGGGAATACTGAGTCCTAACGCAGCTTCTTGCAGCACCAGTATCTGTGCAGCCTAAAAATGAAAGGAGGTGTCCCAGCTGACGGATGTCTTTCATTTAAATGTAACCCTCAAACTGAGGGTTGCTGAGGAGTGCAGCAGTGGGCTGAGGGGAGCAGAATCAGCAGATTCAGGCACAGGAACAAACAGCGTGTTGGCAGGCCTCCCCGCTTTGCATCCTAATGTTTATTTTTTTTACTCCTTTGCTCTAATGTGAAACTTCCGGTAAATCTGTGCTTGTGTTTGTTTCTTTGGGATGAATCAGCCCGTCAAGAAGAAGAAGATCAAGCGAGAAATTAAGATTCTTGAGAACCTGCGAGGAGGGACCAACATAATCCGACTCGTAGACACAGTCAAAGACCCAGTGGTAGGCATACTGATCACTTACCCATCTGGTAATCATACGATCTTATTCATTTATTTGCACAATATATCGTTTTTGTTTGGTTTGTTGATGCAAGTTCCTCATGAATACCGTCATCCGGCCTCGAGTGTGATGGAAAGATGGACTACTTCATCTGCAGTGGTTTGGGTGAAATGTTCATGAATTTTTTTCCCTATGAGATGATGAGGAAGCTCGTATGAGAGCTGCTGCTGGTTCCTTCCTGTATATTCTTCTATAGGAAGCTCAAGCACTCGCCACCTTCCCTATCAGGAGCCCGTTGTTTTCTGCAGAGCTGCCTTCATGATCATAGAGTCAACAAAATGTCTGAAACCTCAGTGCTTTAGAACGCACATTAGATGATCCCGTACAGCGAACATGAAAGAAACGTATTTAAACAGACAATTTTCAGAAACGGGAATCGATTGTAAAACATAAAATATGGTGGAATTTGGTTGTTATCCTCCGTGACGGACATGACGTCTCCGTGATGGACATGACGTCTCAGTGACGGGACGATCTGCTTTTATGTAACACCTTGTTTGTGTGGTTGGCTTGGGCAATCAAACAGCTGACTGATTCTCTAACGAGACACGTGTTTTCTGTCTTTTCTGTCTCTCTGTACAGTCCAGAACTCCTGCACTTGTCTTTGAATGCATCAATAACACAGACTTCAAGGTACAGTTGCATCTTTTCTGCTTGATCTACCGTCACCTCCTCTTTATTGTCCAGTTTCACCTTTAAGACGCAGGAAGTTTGAGCAATCATAAGTCCTCATGCTGATTTGTTTGATCTCTGCAGGAGTTGTACCAGAAGTTGACAGACTATGACATCCGTTTCTATATGTATGAACTACTGAAGGTGAGACTTGTTTCCATCGACATACCATTACTGTTGATGTGCTGGAGTTCAGATTTCACCAGCCTGGTTTTTATGTTTGCCTCTTCTAATGGTGAGTGTGTGTGTGTGTGTGTGTGTGTGTGTGTGTGACAGGCTCTGGACTACTGTCACAGTATGGGAATCATGCACCGTGACGTCAAACCTCACAATGTAATGATCGACCATCAATTAAGAAAGGTAGGTGGTGCCTTATACAGTCATCTTTTTTTTTAGTTTTTCCATCCATCACACCCACACTCTGAGCATTATCTCTCACCCTCCTCACCCGCCTCCTGCTTATTTTCTCCATGGCTTTTGTTTCACATTTTTCCTTTTTTGAAAATGAGCTGCTATTGCTGTAGCGTAGGCTTTTATCCACACACAGCTCTGGTGTGACTGTGCTGGGAGTGAGCTGCTGAAAATACCACAGGATGTCACTTCCATCTAAACAAATGTTCCTCTTGCTAATAAGCAGTTGAATCCTTTCTCAGATTATTTGCACTTTTGCACTAGGTTTTATTATTTTCTCATTGTTTTACTTTTTATTCTTTCTTTCTTGTTAAGCTGTTACCATGGCCACTCGGTGATGTCACTCCAACTCTGTTTCACATTACAGAAATTTGAGACTAAAGTTATCTTAAGTCTTCTTTGTTATTATTTTGAGCATCTGCAGGTCTCAAATCCTAATTTGTGGTTCATTTAAATGTTTTAAAGAGCTGCTAACATAAATGTATCTACTCATGTTGCAGTGTATTGTGTCTTGAGCTGTGACAGCTGTCCCATGGTCCATCATTCAGAGGGTACTGTCCCCTGCTGAGTCAGCTTGTTGCACATTTTTTCTTCCTTTAAACATTCCTGAAATTGTAGCCTGTAGAAATCTCTTAGAGCTGCCTTTATTGCCCTTTACATTTAGGTTTCAGTTTTTCAGTCTTTGTATCGGATTGGCCTCGAACTGAAGGGATGAACTGTTTTTTTTTATTGGCACAAAACGGACATTTTAGTAAAGAAGCTGCTTTAAATAGGATCTTCAAACCAGCCAATGTTAACATCAGGTTTCTGACGTGTGACAAACGGTAAAACACGGCGGTAAAGTGACGTTCCAGGCTGGAAAAAGTCATTTTTGTTGCTGCTGATTGACTATTGCTGGATGTGTATAATGAATGTCTGTGCGGTAAAATGAGTTAAACAGTGTTAGGTGGGAAACCTGTGTGGTGTTTAGGAAGGAAGATGAGGAGGAAAGGCTGATAATACTAAAGCTGGACTATAAATCAGTTGCAACAGGTTCGATGGAGCCGCTCCAGAATTGGACCTCAGCATCGTTGCAGAGAACATATAAAGTTACATAATGTATAAAGAAATGAGGGACAATCCTGTCATCCTGAGTGTCCTTTTCTCTTACAGCAAGAGCGTCTTTCATGAGTTAAATACGAATCCGTCATTTAGGAAGGAGCAGGTTGGGAAAACGCACCAGATCAGTTGTTTTGTGTTCAAATTGCGTATATATAATATCACTGCTGTGTATTTTTTTTATTAGGATTAGGATATTTATTATTTTATTTTTTATTAGGACTTTAAATTAGATGTTTTATTTTATGATGGAGTTTAGCACTAAAAACCCAACAGGTTTCTGGTGAGAAATGGTTTCTGTGTTTTTACAGAAGAGTCCATTATTAATTTAACGCAGTATATCTTCAGTGAGGTTGAATGTGTTATGTATTATTTTCACAGTAAGGTTGTTGTAAAAGAGTTTGTTGTTACAGCAAAGTAATTATTCCTTTCTGAGCAAGGACTCCAAAATAACTGAGAGTTAGGAGGTTGAAGAAAGAGCTTCAGCTTCACATTGAAAGCAAAACTGAGGTGTTTAAGAAGACCTCAATAACCTTCTCATTATTAGTTGGTGGTTTACTTTATGCTTTGATTCCTTTCTTTTGCCTCAGCTGGAAAAATTATTAAACAAATGTGAAAACTGTCAACAAAAAGCAGGAAGCGTCTGACAGAAAAACACCAACACTAATACCATTTCTGTCCAGCAGGGGGCAGCAGGGGAACACATTAATGAAATTAATGAAATATGTTCCCCTTCCAGTAAGAAGGTGTGTGTGTGTAAATGGTCTTGTACTTTTCTACACATCAGTGTACTCAAAGCACTTTGACACTATTCGACACATTGACCCATTTGTTCACACAAACGCTCGCACATTCACACACCGGTGACACACCGAGAGCAACTGGGGGTTCAGTATCTTGCTCAAGGACACTTCATCGTGTGGACGCCAGAGCCGGGACTTGAACCACTATCTTGCTGGTTAGGAAATGACCCGCTCTACTACATTCTCTACAGCCGCTCATACGTGTGTGTGTGTGTTTTAGCTACGTCTTATAGACTGGGGTTTGGCAGAGTTCTACCACCCGTCCCAAGAGTACAACGTCCGAGTGGCCTCGCGATACTTTAAAGGCCCCGAGCTGCTGGTGGACTACCAGGTGAAACACACACACCTTAAAGCTGACAACTCACTGCACTGCTGCTGTTGTCACATGTGGATAATTATGGCGTCTCTGTTCTCATCATCGGCAGCGCTGTTTGATGACTTTGTGTTGCAGATGTACGATTACAGTCTGGACATGTGGAGTTTGGGCTGCATGCTGGCCAGCATGATCTTTCAGAAAGAGCCTTTCTTCCACGGACAAGACAACTACGACCAGGTACCTGTGGCACACATGCAGCTCGCTTGTGTCAAACAAGGAAGACAAATAAAGGTTATTAAATACTGATTTCATACAGACAAACATTGTGATCATAGAGAAAAGCTGGATCTTCATCTGAGGTTTTTCTCTGTAATGTTGGTGCTAATAATAGATGGAGGTTGTTGTTTCTCAGTTTCATGTAAAAAACAAACAAATATTTTATTGGTATCTAATCTCAATATTAAAATAACTGCTTTTATTCTCTTAGAATGAGACATTAATGTTGTATGTATGTAGTAGATCTATTTAACTGGGCCTGTGTCTCCAGGTTTTTAGATGTTTCCCTGCTGCAGCACACTTTATTGCAATGAAATGGTCCTTCAACAGCGTTCAAGTTCTGCACAAGCCTCTCCTTGACCTGTTAATTTAAAAGATGGCAGCAGTAAACCAAACCTGCAGGGCACTGGCCTAGAGGTCTGGTGTTAGTGATGCCTGCGCTGGCCCGAGGACCCGTCTACGGACCTGCTGGGCATTTGAAGTCCTTTTAAATGCATCGTAACAGATAGATGTCACTACTCTTACACATTATGAAGATATTTTTGTGCATTTCTTCTGAAACTCAGTAGAAGATTTAGAAAAATGTAGCCGAAACTAAAGTAAAATTAAAGTGGAGCTGAGAGAAATGAGCCCATTTATCTGAAATCAAATAGTCGTCTACACATCATCACGCCAGTTGGTTATGTTTGAACAGCAAAACTCTCCATCACAACCCGTATAACATAACGTTCTTGTAATCCCCCCTACATTATAATTACACAATCACATTTCATTTTACTGCTACATAAAGTGATCATTTACATTGTTTATCTCAGTTACGGCACATTTACAAAGCTGTTCATCCTGCAGAAGGTGAAGCATATCCCATGTATCCCTCCTCACTCTGTTGTTCTTAGGTCATGTTTTCCAGCCGGTGAGCCGACCTGCACAAAGACACCATTGTGTTTTTGTTTTTCTGTAACTAAAAGAATCCAGCTTGGATCATTTTATCTGTCTGAAGGGAATAACTTTTCCTCTTCCATACATGCAACGCAGGGCAATGTTACAATGTTGCGTAACGGTTTTTGCTCTGAGTTGTGCTGTGTGTTTCAGACACGATGAATGTCGGAAAGGTATTATATTTAGCCATCTTTCTGAGTCAGACATTAATGACACTACGGTTTATTATGAAATCAAGTCATTTTGAATCATGACGCATCCCGTTTGGTATTTTTCTAGCTTGTGCGAATTGCCAAAGTCCTGGGGACAGACGAGCTCTTCGGGTACCTCCGCAAATACCACATTGAACTGGACCCACGGTTTAAAGACCTGCTTGGACAGTAAGTCCACTCTGACTCATGTAGGATGGGGGCTGAGCAGAAGCCGAGGCATTAGAGCTGAATTATCCAGCTCCAGAGGGCTCAGTTAGCTCGTAGCTTTGATTTAGACATTGATGGAGTCATAAATGTGTCTTCCTGGGAAGACAAGAGTTTATATACCTCCTTACTTTTTTCAGATATCTGTGCAGATATCTGTGCTTTTATTACCATATTTTATGAAGGTTTCGTGTAATATATTGTTTCTTTGATGGTATTTGAATGGATTATGCAGAGAAGTCACAACTCTGCACAGTACTGCTACTGACGTATTTCACCTTGTTTCTATGGCCTTTTTCTCCTAACTTCTCCTCATAGCTCACACAGTATGTCCTTTCCATATATACAGTTCCTTACAGGGAATACAAATTCGCTTTAAAGCCCCCACCCAGTAGAGAGGAGTGATTACTCCAGGAGAATCCTTACAACTGCATGTCCTCGTTTTTCTGCCTCTGTTTATTGACAGCTAAAGCTTGATGGTTCCTGCAGCTGTTTTATTGGTGGTAGTGATGTTGAAATGTTGTATATCTCACAGGCAGAGCAGGAAGCGCTGGGAACAGTTTGTGCAGACAGAGAACCAGCACTTAGTAAGCCCTGAAGCCTTGGACCTGCTGGACAAGCTGCTACGCTACGACCACCAACAGAGACTGACGGCCACAGAGGCCATGGAGCATCCCTACTTCTGTAAGCAGCCCATGAGAAGTCCAAGCATCTTCCTGTCCATAGCCTCCTCTGATGTTTTCCTCTTCTTCTCTCCCGCAGACCCCGTAGTAAAGGAACAGTCTCTGTCAAACTCTGACAACAACATGGTTTCCAGTGGCAACACTACAGCGCGATGAAAGGTGATGGATTCACACTAATACCACTGTCACGTTACCTCCTTGCACAAGGAGAGTTTCATGCAGATTCAGTTTTATTATACGCCTTTTAAATCCAGATAACTAACCGTCTCTATCTGCGTCTTGTCATAAAGAACTCCTTCAGGGTGTAAATGTTACAGATTTATGTGTTTGATTTTTGTCCTCTCACTGCTTTAGACACTGAGATTTTTTTTATTCCCAAGTCATCAAACCGACAACCTCATGAAGCAGGTCTGCTGCGTATTTCATAGTTTAGCAACTAGAAAACTATCCTGCTTCCTGTAGTGCAGCGCTGCGGGGTAAGTTGTGATGGATGTGAACTACAGACGTCTTCCAGGAGGTTTACAATCCAGTTACAGAATATGTTAACTCAGAGACATAACGGTAAATTAAAAGTCCATTATAACACTATTACTTATCACATTTTCTCAATAACCATATAAAAAAATCACTATTACTCTATTTTATCGGGAGATTCTGCTGAAATAAAACTTTAATTCGGTTTTACTCAAGTGGATCAAACCACCTTGAAGGTGGAGGTAGCCGGGGATCTGAAACCACTTGATGGTTACCATTTGCCACCCAGTGCTTCGGCTGGCTTTGCCATCAGCTGAAAGGAAGTTTGGGGTCAGGTGTGATCTTAACCAACCAGTTGGTTAAGATTGGAAACTCGCTGTACCGATTCTCTGCATCCCAAATGTGCTTTTAAACCATGAAGATAATATTAGACTGTATTTGTGTTACATTTTATGTATGAAAGGTGCTTTATAAATAAAGTTTGATAAGTAAGTTTGTACTGTTGTGGGGCCATTAGTGGTGCATTGTAACAGATCCGTAAAAAAAAACAAAAAACACAAAAGTCTCTGAAGAAAACAAAAATACTTCTAGTAATTGTATACAGTTAATAAAGATCATAGTAATAAGAAATAAGACATAAATGATCAAAATGATGATGGAAGATGTGTGAATGAATAGTATGTAGATGTAGAAAACATGGAGGAGGCACAGCTTTTTATGTGAGGTACTTTTGATTTTAGCTTTATTTATCTTCTGTGAAAGTCGCCCTTAAATTTTTTTTCTGTAATAATTCCTCCAGCGTTAGAGCTGCAGGGGCTCAGGTCTGGCTCTGAGATTCACCATCCTGCAGCTTTTCTATGCAATTCTTCTCCAACACAGCTGCATCCCCTCTTCTGCATGCCATCCTGCTCTGCAGAGTTCTGCTAACAAGCCAGTCATTTGAGTCAGGTGTGTTAGACAAGACCCCCATGTGGAAGCTGCAGGATGGTAAACCTCTGCTTCAATGCTGCAAATTGTCTTTGTTAAAGGACAGTTTTAAAGACCTACCTGTACTCTTTCCCTTTAAATGTAAATCCTTCAGCGTGGTTGAAGATGCACATAGTTGCTGTTCTCTTCCTCACACCTGCTATTTTCTCTCTTTTCACAGAAGTGGAAGAAGGACGTTTGTTACCTCAACTTTGTACCCGGTTGTGACAATAACTTTGACAAGTGTACAGTGGCAATGGATCAAAGTAACTCTGACCAGTTACACACTCAGATATGTGCATACGGATACACACATCAACGCAAGCACACTTCTACAAACACAAACAAGATGCAGACACGCACACAAACACTCTCCTCCTCTGTGTCAGTCTGTGATTGGCTTGTTCTGGTTCCCTGTCCGACAGCCCGACCAGTGAGCTTGAAGCTGCTCCCACATTGTCCCTCTCAACTGGTCTCTTAACACCCCCCCCCCCCCACCCCCAACTTTGTCTCATTTATGTCAACAGAGACAAACTATTCTTAGAGACACGTCAGTCCCTCCTCCTTTATATGGCCCTCTTCTATGATTGCATCAGCATGGAGAATGAGCTGGAGTGCGAGCTTGTACGAGTCCCCCCACCCCCCCCACCCCCCTCACCTACCAGGTCTGATTGACCACCCCCCCTCCCCTTTTCCTTGTCCTCTCCAGCAGATGACAGGTGTCTTAGCATTACTCTAAACCTGAAAGCGGCATGGTGGACTCTAGATAGAATAATGATAATTATAATATTAATGACAAATAAATGATTTTTATTTAGATGACGCACCTGTGTTCTACGTGGATTTATTGCATATTATTCTGATTTTATTTTGCCTTCATATTTTAGACAATGAAACCCACAGTATATTTAAAGCAAATAAACCACACTTAGAGGATAAAGTTTAAATTAAGCTGAAGAAAATGTGGGTTTAATTGTTCATCTAA
>JBAMIG010000010.1:3797265-3812489 GCA_037177335.1 Kiunga ballochi | reverse complement strand
ATATGTTGTTATGAAAATCTCATTTTCAGAAAAGTTGAAAGTTTTTTAAAATGCAATAAAAACATAAACCTGGAATTTGTTTTAGTTTGAACATTTTTTTTATAACTTAAATCGCTCTTATTGATCACCTTTCCTATAGAGCATCATGTGTATTGTCATAAGTGATCAGGAAAGGTTTGTAGCATAAAATCACATAATAGCAAAGGTAAACATGTAATGGTGGAGCACATTTTACTGCACATTCAGAGCTGCAAATTCAAACCAGGCAGGCAAAATTCTAACATAATTTTTTATCTTTATTTTATTAATGTTCTTTTTTTTCTGCAAGCTTCTTATTTTCAACATTTTCCCAATGTTTTGATGTTTTCTTCAACTCTTGGAAAAGTCAGCTTCTTTTTTCAATTTTCAAAGTGAAAAATAATCTAAGCAGCTGATTACCTTGCTGTAAATAAGTCAAAGTAAGGCTGCTGACAGAGTGAGCTTGCATCCAAGCATTGATCACATTCAGGTTTCATTGACCTCAGAGGGAAAAAGAATTCCGCTCTTTGTCCAAATTTCCTTTCCGATTCAAGCCGTATGCTCTGTTGTCCCTCCTGAAAGCTAAAACCTACAACTTACATGTTCCAAATGATCTGTGGATGGCTCGCAGGAGGAGAGGTATGCCAGAATCACTTTGCATCCCTAATGAGAGAAGATGAAACCAGAGAGACAACGATGGATGCAAGAAGAGTAATAGCTTTTTCTTTTAACTAATGAGATTATTCTTACCAACAAACCTATAAGAAGTTTTACTACAGCGGTGGGATCTAGTAGATTAGTTTGTTTTTGTGCTTTTAATTTACATAAAATCCCTTTTTAAGCATACAGGACTCATTTTAAACACAAGTTAATAAATAAGGACTAAATAGCTTTTAAAAGGCACTCGTATCACCTTACATCTCTGGTTTAATAATTAAAGTAAGTAAATGCTTTTATATGTCATAATCTGATGCTATATTTTATCACCAGGTGTCTTTTATAAATATTACTTAAACATGAGGTCCTGAAAAGTTGGAGACTGCAGAGATCATTTTTCTGCACTAAAAAGACGAGTGCCTTCATTTTTCCCCATTCTCTGCACCATTGTTAAGAAGAAGCCTTTCTGTCATAAAAGCTATTATCAAAGTATACACTCCCAAAAGCTGCAAGCAGTCAACAAAAAAATAAATAAAAATCCTATTGAATTAGTCACCAACCATCTTTTCTGACCTCAGTAACAAATATGCTCCTGAGAAATGAGTGTCGATGCAGGTGGATGATCCGATTTGCCAGATGGGAGCCAAACTGGGGAACAGCTGTTTTTTTTAATAAAATGACTAATTAGACAGATATGGTGGTTAAAACTGAGGGCCACCGTCCTGCAGGTTTTACATGTTTCTCTTTTCCAACTATCTCGATTCAAAAGGGAAAAGGTTTGTTGTCAGCTGCTATCCAACTTGGTGTGAGTGGAGCGTGTTGAAGCGGCTTTCCTGAAGTAAAGGCATCATTCAGACAAATCAGGCAAGTCGCTCTCTCTCTGTTACACATTCACAACATGCCCACATCCATTGATGAGCATGAAAACTTGTAATGAGCTCTAAGATGGTGATGAATAATCATTTTCTCCTATAAAGCCCATTAAAGCCTACTGGTAAAATGCTGAACATAATCTGATTCTTTTCTTCTGTCTCCTAATCTAAACCAGGAGGATATTGCTTTATTATTTTGTCATATGATGATATAAATACAGGTACATTTGTCCTCTAAAATGTTGTTTTTTGTTTTAATTTTAAAGGGGAAATGAAGATCTTGCAGAGAGAGAAAAAAGGATGTCATGGAGAACTTGCATTAAAAAATTAACATGAAGTTTCACAATTTAGACTTGATTTAAAAGAGCTGCTCAAAAGAACTGATTTGTTCTTTATCACATCTCTGTCAAACAGATGCATTATCTGCTGCATGTAACAGTGTCTTTGCTGACCATATATATTATGCATGAGAAGCAGGTTTTGCCCTAAAAGATAAAAATAAAATGTTTATGCTGTCCACCCAAAACTCACAAAACTTGCGTTTTGTTGTTATTGTCTCTGACTATGAAGAGAAATCAACTCAAAATGATTGTTTGTGTGTTTAATGCATGATTTGCAAACTGTATAAACTAATTTATGTGTCTTTGCTCAGACTGCAGGCTGAAATGAACCACATCTGATTTGTTTGGCTCCTATGCGACCTGTCTGATAATTATTGATAACAGTCTGCACTAGAAACACGTTACTTTTTCAAATGCGACCCAGACCACCTAATTGCACATGTGATCCTTCCCCATGTGTCTGAACAGCCAGGTTGTATTAATTCTCCCTACACATCACAAATATACATAAAGTTTCAGCATCACTCTCTCACCACTCCTGTCCCCACATGTTCTTCTCTCCAGATCAGAGGCGGAGCTACAGGGGGGCCTGTGAGGGCGGCAGGCCCCTGGCCCAGGTGATATTGGGGTCCCGGTTGGAAGGAGGCTGGTTTGAGGGGAGTAAAAAATGTGTGCTAAGATGGTTGGGCCCAATTATCACTCTTGATGGCAGATCACTTGTTTGATAATGGCTTACTAGAGCCCTGGCCACACATCTCGAGCGATGTAACACTACTGTATATCTTACAGGGAAGTTTCTAGCTAGCTCCCTCTAATTTAAGTCATGGTTGAAACTGAAAAAGAAAGACTGACTTAATGAAGTGGTAGGTGTAAAATATTGAACAAAAATGTTGTATTGCATGCCTATCTTTATTTTTATTCTCATATTTAACTTTATGTGCCTTAAATTTAGAAGCAAATCACTGATATTGTCTCCAAGTGCATTGAGGGTAAAATTCATTACCAACCATCCACTGACTTCCTCATCAGTCACTTGTCAACAGATTGCAAACTAGGTGGGATGTTTTATTAATGCTAAATGATGCAGTCGCTATCCGCTGTGCTGACCTGCTATCATTCAGCGTTTTAATCTTAGTGACCATGATGCTGAATGGTTTTTGTTCTTCTGTTATTTTGTTATATAGATGGACCTAAAAAGGACACATTCTCTCTGTGTGGTACCGAGACTTGTAAGACCCGCTGTTGTCGGCTGTTTGCTGTAAAATGATGATTTATATATGCTTTACTGTTACAGCCCACGTGTACGTCACATGCATGATCCGCATCAGGTTTACACAGGAGATCACATACAAGTTGCATTTAACTGTAAATGTAAACGTACCTTAAAAAAATAAACAGATTGAACGGTAATTCACACAAACATATTTAATGGTTTCTATGTGTAGGAGCCTTTCTGAACACAAAAATATTAGATTTGTGAGGCTGAAGGCTAAAAATATGGGTAAAATATTAACATTTGTCCACTTCTTCAAGTTGTTCTAATGCAGTTTTTTCGCACATGTAACTTTTAGATGTTTATATGCATGTGAAAATATATTTGCAAATACAAAAATGAGTTTATACAGTTTGCAAATTATGCATTACACACACACAATAATGTCAAGTCACTTTTCTCTTCCCGCTGAAGTATCATCTTTCTCCATGAGCAGTAACCAGAGCTTTGGCTTCCTGTTCTACAATCTGACTCCGCTCATGTGCAGGTGCCTCTGAAACCTACACATCCAGCATCTGACATAAAACATTCAGCAGCAGACTTGTTCGATCAGCAGGGGCTTGTGTTCGTCCTGTCCACACACACGCAATCCCATCACTTCTTACAGTTTACATGTGAAGGTGAGCTGTAGTTTCCACACAGTTTAGCCGGAAGATGAATTATTCTGTGGTGTAAACAAACTTCCGGAGATCACTGTACAGCAGATCCTCTTACAGAAACTCATTTTCATTTCTCTCTTTCCTTTGGCTCACGTGTGTCCACCATGTCTGCGTGCCTGCAGTGTTTGTTGGTTCTTTGTTGATGTAATGAATTGATCAAAACATCCACAGCTGCATTGTGTTTGGCTTGTTTTCACACTGCACTTTGCTCCTGAATGGCGTTATCTCATTGGACATCCTGACCAATAGGAACGAGGAAGAAAATCTATCTCAGGGAAAATGGATTACATAAACAATGAAGCAACAATAAAAGTGATTCAGTGGTGGGGTTTCTGTGTTTTCTTTGATGTTCAGACTGCCTGGTTATGTTCGAGCAGCTGGAGGGGCAGCGAGATACCCAGCATGATGCTGTCTGACCTCCTCTCTCTGATTTGCTGTGGACACACTGCTCACTTACAGGAGAAGCAAGACTTCTGGCTTTTCAGCAAACCAGAGTTTGCATCAGACTTATAGAAGAGAACTAGTGTTCATTTAAAGTGGAAACATGGGATTTTGTAGCCCAGGAAGAAAAGTAACTGTAAAGTCTTTTTTTTTGTTAAAACTGCTTGTTTTTGATCTGTGAACCAACATAATAATTCCCCTTTAGTGGTGCATCGTTGCCGTTATTTTTATTTCCTGTAGCTTTCATGCAGACAAAACATTTGATGTGCAGTCTTGACTTTGTAAAACTTTATTGCACAAACAAAACACTGCAAACAAAGATCAGCCATGTCACTAATTACATTCTCATTTCAGCCTGAAAGATTTTTGTTCCCACGTCTCAAACATAGATGTGTCATCATGTCTTGTATACAGTTTAGAACAAGTAAACAAAAGCATTTATCAACGTAGCAGTCTATAAAACACAACACATAAAATAGTTCTGCAGAAAAGGTGTTGCAGCATTGAGGGTTTATCATTAAATAATAAAATGAAACTAATCAAAAACATATATACATAGCTTAAACATCATTAGCTTAGTTTTTTTTCTTTTTTTTTTTTTAGAGGCAGTCCACTTTCACACCACCTTCCTCTGACAGACCACAAATCAAGTGCACCCCAACATTTTGGGTCACACAGCAGGGGCTTGGACTGGGGAGAGCTCCACGTCATTGCGACAGATAAAACTGGGATTAAAGTGGTGTCTGCTGGGTTAAAGCATTGCTTGCGGTCACATCCAGGTCTTCTGGATCAGCCAATACGTTTTATACTGCGCTTTAGCCTGAGACAGCTGGGGATGCATCTCTTCTCTGACTTGGTACCAGGAGATGGCGGTGCTGGAGATGCGGACACCTGCTTCCTGTGAAGGGACACCACACACAGAGGCAAAGAAATAAGAGGAGGAAGTGAGACTGATGGGGACACAACATGCTGAATAATTAATAGCAGACTCCTGCGGCTGGTACAAACACCTGAATGATTTCAATCCAGTTTAGAGTGGACAGAACCAGCACAAACATGACTCCTGTTTTCTGAACACATTGTTCTAGTTCTGTAAGCTCAAAGTCATTCTCCATGAATAACCAATGATTATAGTGTCACAAACTTATAATTTGATCGCCACAAACGAACACAAATTTAGTTTTACTGGTTTTAACCATGTATGGAGGATTAAAAATGAAATAATTATGTTTATCTCCCTAACACGTGCATTATTATTACAGTATATACACACACACATTATAATACATACATTAGAGAGTTCCTATTATCATGAAATGGATTCATCTACTTATTTGCTGTCAGGATTAAAAAAATAAATAATGCATTTGCTTTTAGAGATTTGCATATGAATGGAAATAACTGTTTAATTCCCTGTGACATTTCAGACCACTGTGGATCTCCAAATGAAGTCTGATTGTGACTGAATTTGAGATATCTGCAAACAATTGCTATCGATATAATATTGTATTATTATAATCGCCCTAGAAAGTGATCATACTTGATCTGCATGCTTCTTTTTAGCTCACCTTGCAGCTTCTCGGTTCCTGACCTGCTTCATCACTTTCAGCATGATGCAGATCTGTCTCAGGGTCATTCTGGGGCCTTGATAAACCAGCCGGGGCCGTGGGGCGCAGCGAGGGCCCCGATATGTGAGGAGAGACAGGCAGTTTTCACCTCCAGAGTCCCTCCTGAACAGGTGAGTGCCAGCATAGCAGGAAGCAAACTGGGAATGAGAAAAGGGAATTTATTAGATGCAGCTGGTGGAGACAGAGAGTCTTTAGCCAAAGATGGATGATACATCAAGACCTGCCAGTCAAAATATTGGATTTTATTCTGTCTTTATTCTTAATAAGGAGCTTTCTTATTTAAAAGGATGATTTAACCATTTGAAATGATCAAGGCAAGAAGAACTACATATTAAAAAACAAATATTTCTGCTTTTGTTGCTTTCTGTGTCTGTAAACAGTCTCTTGACCCAGTAGGGGACCAGTACCACCTGCATCAGGATGCTGCTTTTATGATCTTCCTCCAGTAAAAGTTATATTAAAAAGCTTTGCCTCTTACAAACTGCAAAGAGGATGGAGAACTCACACACTGAGATATTAGTGTCTCAAACAGTTTTTGATAAACGCAGAGAGGAACATCTGATTTTTGGGGGCTGATCCTACACATTACAGGTAATAAAAACACCAGGTGATTATGGTGAGGTTTGTTTTGTATTATTAAATGTTTTGCTACTGTTTTCATGACATGAGGAGGATCTATAACACGAAGTCCAGGTGTGCTCATCTAGTTTTCTGCTCTTCAGGAAAGCAGGTGAGGTCTGTTAACTCAGGTAGTAGCTGTCCTCTGGCGTGATCGTGGTCTGCAGAACACTGACTCTACAAAGTTAAAGTGAATCTGTTATAAAATGCTGCGCAGAACGCTATCTATCCATGATAAAATAACCTGTTTCTTCAATATATTCAGGTATCAGCTGATGTCAGCCTGAGCGACTGCAGCAGGTCACTGCCAACACAGGCTTGTACAGTCAGTAATAGACATGATCTTTATCTGCCTCTCTTCTTACCGTGATGCTCCCGTTACTCATTCTGGAGCAGGGTAGATCAGGACTTGTCAGACCACAAGATCCTCTACTATTACATGCTCCCGAGTAAACTGAAGGCTTTTTTTTTCAGCGAAGCCTCACTGATTAGTTCTTATGGCTTCACATCCTTTTTGTTCCTTTCACATTGTTTGTGTGGAAATGCTCTGACCTTCACTAATAAACAAATCACTGAGTTCTTCATTTCAAACATTCACGATCATGCAGGATTTTTCTGACCACTTTCCTCCACTTTTATTTTCTTGGGTCATACCTGGTTTATAAAACTAGTGTTTACTTATTTTTTGCAGTTAGTGTATGTGTGTGAGGAATGGTTTGGATAGAAGATTTCCAAATTTGTGCTATTTTCATAACCCACAAGCATTTTAGCACAGCTGCATTAGCCGTTTATATTTAGCCTGCTGCTAACTATTCAACAGCCGAAGCATTAAAAGCCACTAACATAGGCAGTGGGATGGCATGTATTTATGTGTGTGCCTCTTTTCAGTCTTGCTTCAAACGCTGCAGCTCATACACTGCTGTTTAATTAGGCCACTCCATCAGAAACCCGTAAACCACCCAGAAACAAACATTTGTATTGATCTCACAAAGATTGATTGATTCACAACACCAATATTTAATCACATTCATTTGACCATAACTAGTTGTCCTATTGACACTCTGCTCCAGCTCAGGATCAATAACAGCATTTGATTAATGTAATTTTGTGACACATTTAAGCAAGAACATCTACTTTATGAGGGATGGAAACACTTCTCAAACATCTTAAATCTGCATATATTCCTTGCACAGATTTTAAAAATGCACTTTGTAAGGTCTGAAATACATAAACACCGTAAAAACAAACATGCATGCATATACTCACAGGAACAACGGTAGCCATGTATTACTGCTGATGCTCTCCCAAACAGCAGGAAAAATCTATAGCAGCAGGGGACTTGCTTCTTATTTATACAATCGGAGATGGCCAGGTCTCAGAATAGACCAATCACTCTGCAGAAAACACTGAATCACTCCACCCACATCTGGCATGTGGCAGTGAGGTCACTCTCAACGCACACACACACACACACCTACCTGCTGATTCAGGTTACACAGACATTAGCATGCTCTATTATTGAAGACTCCTTTGTTGTGTAGGATATATTTAGAAGCAGCTGTAATTCTGAGAAAAACAGGAACAAGCATGAAGGTGAGAGGGTTCAGAGAGAAGGGAAGATGAGAGGGAAAGTTAGGAATAAAGGCGTAAAAATAAACAGATGACAAAGGAGTTTTCATGGTGAAAACAAGGGAAAGAGCATTGGAGCATGCTGGTGTGAGGAGAGGTGGGTGTTGCATTGTGTAAGGTGATCCTGAAGAATGGGATGCACTGGTGCGACACTCCATCCATCAACATAATGTTACTTATCGCTTACGGGAAATGACCATAATCAGTAGGACAGGTGGTCAATCTGTGAAGACTCTGGTGCAGAGAAAAGGAAACAAGAGAAGGTCTGAAATCATACGTATAAGTTGATGGTTTATCATATTGCTCACAGTCACCAGACACTTTATTAGACCCCCACATTGAGATGATGGCATCATGCAGAATTACTGGCTTCACATTTATGATGAAGAAACCAGTTAGAGGTGATGTGAGCTTTGTGGATCCTCATCCTGCTGGAAGCGCTCATCAGAAGATGCTACACCGTGCTCATGAAGGAATGGATATGGTCAGTCACAATGCTCAGCTGTGGTGTTTAAACTATGAGTCATGAAAATACCTAACAGACCATTACACCACCAGTAGGCAGTTTTCATGATGCTTCCTCAAAACTCTAATCCTAACATGAAGCTGAGATAGACATTCATAGACTAATGACGATCATCCATGAAAACGAACTGTGCTCTCAGTTTCTTGTTCTTAGCTGACAGTAATGGTACAAAAAACCCCAATAAAAACAATTACAAATTACAAATACAAATTTAACTGCTGTATGCAGTGACTTTGCAGTTCACTTCAGAGATTAAACTAAAGTTATATGAAAGTTGTTTTTATTCAGTTAAATGAGCATTTAAATAGAAACAATGTTTTAGAAAAATGTCTGTTTGGTTTTAGGACAAACCACAGTACTGAGACGGTCCTTTTAAGATGTAATTTTAGATGCAATTTAAATGCACAGAAATGTTCTGTTCTGGTCCTGCTGGAGCTAAGTGCTTTTTGACATAGTAGATCACCTCAGTTTATTAGGCAGACTAAGAAATCTGGTGCTGTATCTCATATTTATTTATTTATTTATTTTATGTCTTACTGACTGACCATTTTTTGTAAGTATGGATACACCTGAGACTCTTCTAGGTCTGATGAACGCCATTTTCTTTCCAAGTTTCTTGATGTCTGTTTGAAAGCTCAAAGCTTGTGTTGTCCACCTATTTATTTTAAATGTTGTTGGTGTGTTTCAGCTCATGGTATGTATAATGTATAAAGTTATTGTTAAACTGTTTTTATTAATTAAATAGGTTTGATTAAGGGGTTCCCTTTAAATACTAGGCCCACAGCGTTCTCTGGTGAGATGTGCTGTGTGGGAGAGGTAGCCTATTTGGGACATGTAAGTAGCTTGACAAGTAATATTTTGTAAAGTAAGCTAAATCCAAATTCAACTAATAATTTACATTGTTTTTATAGGGGACCTACATTTGTCATGAAATTTGTCATTAAAAAGAGAAAAGAATAAAATAAAAACAAGGCAGAACATTGCCGGACTGATGATTATTTTAAGAGGACAACACTAGGAATCAAACCAAGGTGTCAGCATATTTCCATTATTACCATCAAAGATGTGTGAACAAGGCTGCAAACAAGACATTTGATCTCTTCTGCTGTTTGTCTGATCATTTGGGAATAAAAACTATGATAAAGATTTTCAAACCCCTGGATTTAATGGGGAAAAAAGTTTGACCTGTTTTGTAGTTAGCATTCTCTGCTTGGATTGCTCCAGTGCCTTTAATACAATCCAGCCCCTTAGGACAAACTTAGCAGGATGAAAGTGGACTCCTACCTGGTGGGCTGGACTTCAGAGTATTGAACACTGGTGGGGTGGGGATGGGCTGAACTGCCTGATTTGTTTATCCAGAACTGTGTAATTTTTATCCCCACTAATGACAATAGAAAATCTTGAGCAGGAAGTCTCCCATTTCTTTATTACTTTACCCTGGCAATGATGATGCAGACCTGGTGTTAAAGGGTTCAGTAATACTGGAGTTAAAAGAGTTAAAAAGTAAGAATATCTCTGTGCGTTGGGGTTTGTGGGTTTTGGTTTTGTATCTTTGGTTTCCTGTCTTTTTTTTAAACTTTTTTTAGTTTTCCTTGTTTCCTGTTTGTTCACCTGTTTTGATTTGGATTATGTGGTTTACCTGTGTGTCATTGGTTCTGTTTTGTATAAAAGTAATTTGGTTTTCAGTTCAGGTCATGGATGCATTGAGTTAGTTTGTTTTTGGATAATCAATAAATAAGTTTCCTGCTTCCTGCTGCATCCTGTCTGTCTATCTTTATAATGCAACCATGCAAACAAAATACTGGTTATGACTAAAACGGTGGAGTCACCACCGTAACACTTAGTGTTTTGGAAAATAAAGTAAAACTGAGTGATAAATAACACTTAAAGCTACTAGTTAAATGCACACATAGTGTAATAACCATAAACTCTGAGAGCTCTATGATCAATACATTTTACAAAAAATATTGCTTTTATATTTTGATGAATCTCAAAAAATAAACTTTGAAATTAGTTTTAAAAATGGTTTTAAAATAATTTAGTTGGTAACCCCCATAATAAATTAGGCTACTAAAATGATTATTTAGGGGGTGTATGAATACTGTCTTACAGTAGTGGAAAACATTTCAAGAGGCAGACAATAATATATTATTATTTGACTGAGCCTTTACTGTATATGTACTATAGCATTATGGTGCAATATGTGTGATGGGTCACAATCCTTTTTTTATTTCTCCTGCGCCACAGCAGGCATCCCGGAATGTCGTGGTAAGCAGTCATGGTACAAAGAAATTCCCAGAAAGATTGTCTCTGTGCAATTTCCACGACCTGCGTAATTGCCAGTAGATGGCGCTGTTATGCCGGATTTGCCATGATTTAATGTGGACCTTGTTTTACTCCGTTACATATTTGGAAAAAAATTAAAAAAAATTAATAAATTAATTTTTAACTCAAAACTTTGCACAAATTTGGTAGAGTGGGCAATTCAGGACATGTTATGAACTCACAACATAAAATGGCGCAATGGAAATGCGTTACTATTCTGTGGAGTGTTTAAAACATTCTCCTGAGCTTAACAATGGTGTGGTGGTTAGCACGCGAGCCTTGCTATTAGTTCCTGCTTTATTATAGACCAAGGATAACCAGAATCTCTGTGTTATGGATCTACATTTACCCGACTGAACATGCGCATGCGCGTCTCTAACCAGGAAATGACAGCTGCGATTCGTTCTTGAGACTTAAAACCGCTTCTTGTTATTTAAACGACCTTTACAGCTTGAAAGCTTGTTTAAGGACACATTTAGTTTTCTGCTGATGTAAGTACATTTAAATGAGAGGACGTAAAGTGAGGATAAACCTAATGTTACAGTCCAAGTAAATCACGTGTAACATAATCGGGACATGCTCATACTATTGTTGCGATTTGGAGAACCCTCGTGCCAAACAAAAGTAGGATTTAAACCTGTAATCAACATGCAGTTTTGTTCATATCCAGAAAATTTTATTTAAGCGTTTTGATAAATCAAAAAGTTACAAGAAAGAAAAAGCTTTTTTTTTTCTTTTTTTTTACCTTTGCACTGTTGACATTAAAATTGTGATGTATATTTAATTAATATAACCTAAGAAATAACATGATCATCATTTCCAACATCTATTAAGTAGACAGAAAAAAAAAATGTGCACATGCACCGCTATTTACAGTACTAAGTTTAAACTTTGCATAATATTTATGGTCAAATTATCACATATACATAAGAATCAGTACTTTTAGCAACCATTTCTAAACTTTAAACAATAAAGATATTTGAGTTAACTAGGCAACAAGCTGTATCATTTCATGGGGAAATAAGACAGCAAACATTTCCTTGCTTTTTGTTCCAAGTATAGATGGATTACTATAAAGTATTGCAAAGCAAAATGTATTATTAGAGAGAAAACTACAGTTTATAAGAAATTTAGTTTGTCATAATCAGTAAAGGTCATTCTCTCTTCAGATGCCTCCTAAACCTTTGAAGCCGCTGGCCAAGAGAGTCATGAAGGGAGTACTGGTGGTGGAGCTGCTGGGCGTTTTTGGAGCATACGCCCTGTTTCATAAGATGAACAACAGTCAAGGTGTGAAACATTATTCAGGGCAGACAGAGACCGGAAAGCTGCTGGATCAATGCAGTGTGACTAAGTGAAACACTTTTATTTCCATCTGCAGACTTCAGGGGTACCATGAATAAGAGATTCCCCTCAATTCTGGAAGGTAAACAGTTTATTATATTTATCAACCATAAATCAAATCAATAAAAAAATCTAGCAAAGAAGGTTAAATGGAGATCACACACAGTAAGTCCACCCAAGGCATTACGATTCTTCTGTGGGGAGAAACTAGCTAACAGCAGCATGTCATGCTGATAATGCACCAGCTTTTTATAGGATGCACTTTACTGAATTAAGGATGTCCTCCTGTGTGACATGCTGCTGTTGTACTGCAGGAAAACTCAGCTCTACCTCTTTAAGATGACACCGTTTGCTCCAGGATTAGCACAGATAGTGTTGAATGAGTTGTAGGGAAACTAAGCGAGGTCTGCATTTGTGCTTTCATACAGATAAACTGGTTTAGAGCAGAAGTGCTTTCTGACAAACTGGTGTAGGATCCAGATCTGCTCGATGTCCTGTCAATGACATCACACGATGCGATTTGCTGGATGAACGATCGTGGTTGGTTTATGCAGTCTGTGGGTTGGTCTGAAAGGGACTGACCACGTCCTGACATCACCTCTAAATGCAGGAGAAACTCTGCAGAGGGAAACAAGATTTGCTCCTTAAAGTCCATTAAAACCTACAATTATCCAAATAAACTGTATTTATACAGCATTAGGATATTAATAAATTAAGAGCTTCTGTTGTAGCTGGAATTTGGATCTACAACACCAAGTCCAGCACCACTTTGGTCTAACCAGTGTTTTTTCTTGTCATGTATTCCTCCTTCACTTTCTGAAGCTTATCATGTGGCCTGGCATAGATTTTCTTCCTTTGCTGTGACAGAAACCAATACAGGGGGGAGGAAGGGGGTGAGACAGGGCGAGGAATGACGTGCAGCAAAGGGCCTACTGGTCAGGACATTTCCATAGTAACACAGATGGCTAGTCGTTCAGAAATCTGTCATCAGTCTGCAGAGCACTTCATTTCCAGATTTTAGACTTTTAATAATCTGTGGTTGAAGCTTTGGGTCAGACTTGTCTTACGGTATCACGTTCATGTGCATCGTCGTGTGCATGATGCAGCTTTACCTGCATCTGAGGTCAGCGGACCACACAGAATTCAACCTGTCGGACAAACCAGTAAGGCAGAAACTGGTTTTTGTGTACGTTTTTGGTAAAAGATAACGAGGAGAAAGAAATCAGAGAATAACTGGATGTTTATTTGACTCAAAGTGTCTCAACATGGATGCTGATTAATATAAAATTTATTTTATGTAGATTTAAAAGAAAAAACGTTTTTACAACAAAATGATATTGTAGTTGGTCAATACCAAGATGGCGCCATGACAACAATGCCTTAAGGTTTTTATTTGTTCATACATCTGAGAACCATCTCCTGCTTTGTCTTCCCAGTTTACTACCAGTCCAATGAGTGGGCCGGGATCTACGGTATCAGAGAGAGGGACAACGTGGCCTGGTCGGCCAAACAGGACTGAACATGTGCATAAAATGTTCACCATAGCAACAGCTTCTACTTCTTCTTCCTTATAATCCTGCTTCCTGTCCTGGCTCGCCCGAACTTCTTCTTATGGAGCATGGTCTTCTTCCTGCGCATCGTTTTAGCATCGCGCCCGTGGATCCAGTCGTCTCGCTGAGCCTCCCACTTGAGCTGCTTCATAGCTTCAAGAGACACAGGGGGGGAAGAAGAGAAAACAGCAGTGTCTCATA
This sequence comes from Kiunga ballochi, assembly GCA_037177335.1. Taxonomy (NCBI): domain Eukaryota; kingdom Metazoa; phylum Chordata; class Actinopteri; order Atheriniformes; family Pseudomugilidae; genus Kiunga; species Kiunga ballochi. The sequence goes on along the minus strand of JBAMIG010000010.1, from coordinate 3,798,410 downwards.
AACCAGGCAGGAAATGGATCATTAATAGACCCTATATTCAACAATGATGCATAACAAGCTCAAACATTATTGTAAGGTCTGCATAACCCCACTGAAAGTGTAGCCGTCTGAGTCCTGTCACAACCATTAACTGCAAATATACTAATTCCTTCAGGGAAAGCTTTCGCTGAGGGGAACCTCTGATTGGCTGAATTAGGAGAATAATTAGACATAATAATATATAAGAATAATTACACAAAAAAACCTAATACTGATCTGAAACCTTTCCATGTCTGCTACATGTTACTGCCGTTTATAATCACTGTACAGACATGAGCACTAGATCAGGCTTCTCATAAAGCTGTCGTCAAATTACACACAAGCGGCATGTTTGGGTGATCTTTGTGGTTTCCATTGTGTGGAGAAGTCATTAAATGTGGCTGGTATCCAGCAAACTCATAAAAACCTTGTCTCTTTCTTTTCCATACTACTGACTTCCAATGCTGTTTTTCCAAACACTGAAGCTGTACATACATAACAGGCCCCACACAGCTAAAGACCAGATGAAATCCCATAGATTTTTTTTTCCTAATCTTGTTTAATGTTGGTGGTGCCATGTGTATGATTATGTGGTGATTATAGCACAACCTGTTTCTTAAAAAGGAGCTACACCTGAATCTGCTCAGTTTTAAACCAAGAGTCAGGAAAGCAGTTCAGTGTGAACTACACCGCAGTGCATTACGGTACTGAGGCACAGCCAAGGTCTGCACAAGTCCTCAAATTAAGTCTGATGCATGTGTCAGGTGTGTTGCAGCAGGGAAACCCTCAAGGCCCTTAGTTGCTTAAACCTGATTTGCAAGATCTGTCGTGCACATCCCTTATTGGCAATTGGCAGAGACAGTCATGAAGTGCTTAGAAGCTAGTTAGCATTAACAAGTTCCACATGCAAATGCACAACCAGTATACACGTTTTTTTAACCCCTTAATGCCTGAACTGAGTAACTGGGCAGAGACCTCTTATTTTTTAAATCTAAGAACTTTATTTGACCCTTTAACTAAATCTGAAAAGACTAGGCGATTTATTTTTTTCATATATTTACTATTTATTACCATGGAACAAGTAAAAATGATTACAGTGTAATCTCCTGCTGTCTGGTGGTCACCAG
>JBAMIG010000010.1:3686897-3700656 GCA_037177335.1 Kiunga ballochi | reverse complement strand
AAATGGCTGCCAGGTCTTATAGAATCTGTCCACTGAACCTCTGAGAGTTGATCTAATTTTCTCCAAATGCAAAAACTGTATTATCTCATTAATCCAATGACTATGAGACGGTGGTCTCTCATCTTTCCACCTAAGAGCAATAAGCCGTCTTGCAATTAAAGATGCAAAAGCCACTGCGTTTAATTTACAATTTGAGAGATTGGTTTCATCCGGGACAACTCCAAACAAGGCTATCAATGGGTGTTGTGTTGAATTTTGAACACTCTATAAAGTGTTGTAAATACTTCTCTCCAGTATTTAGAGAGACTCATGATAGTGATTACTCATGATGATCTTTTTCTAAGATAGTTAAAACGGCCCTGGGTGTACTTGCCTTTTACCTGATAATTGCTGGGATAGACTCCAGCTTTGCTGCACTGGATTTAATGGTATAAAAAAGAGATGAATAAAAAAAACATTCGAGCAATTTTAGCAAAGTTGTAAATACCAATAGAAAATAGTTTTCAACAAAGCATTACATTTTTCTCTCAGTGACCTTTGATTTTAGTACACATTGCATCTTTAAGTGTGCTCTTTGCAGGTTTTTATGGTCCTGCAGGTTTTAGCTGTTTCCCTGCTTCAACAAACATGATCCAGTGAAGCAGATCTCCTCAAAATCATCTTGTTCTCAGCTTCTGCATTGGTTTGGTGATAAATCATTAGTCTAGACCAGCAGAGTGCAAGCCGAGCAACAGCTGTAACAGTGATATCTAGGTTTAGTCCTCAAAGTTGCACATGTTTCAGATGTTTGTTTGAAGCAGGAAAACATCTATAATATCCATAAACATTTACTGAATTTCCATCTGGGATAAATAAATGATTTGATAAACTTTAAGATGGTGGCCTGAACTAAAGCCTGCAGGGCAGTAGTCCTTGAGGACCAAAGTGTAAGAATTGTGCACAAAGTAATTGTATTAGAAGTGTAAAATGACTGCAATTCTGTTACAATGGCTGTTCTCACCTGTGTGTTTGCGGCTGTGCATCTGCAGATGAGACAGCTTGAAGTAGCGCTTGTTGCATCCCGGATAGGCGCACATGAACGGACGCTTTTCACTACTCTCTGATCGCACAATGGCTGGAGCAATGCTGGGCACCCGCCTCACATCCTGTACACATTCACAGCAAACAGTTTTATTTAAAGCTAAACCACTCATGTTGAAATTAACAAGTACTCTCATAGGACATCAATAAGCGAAGCAGTAGAATGCAATTTAAACAATGGATGATTAAATCAGTCCTGTGGGTAAATAAGTTCATGTGATCCATCTGACTTGTGGGGATCATTACAATATAATAGTCATATATTCATGAGATGGGAATTAGCAGTAAAATGACCCTGGACTGACTGCAGCCCAAAGGGAGCCGTTAGTCACGCCTTTTAGGCAGATCCCCTTCCAGAGTGCCTCGCTGCTTTGCTCCCTGTCACCATCACTAGAGGAAAATATGAGGAAAAAACACTTGGATGTATAAACAATTTTATTTTTTGATTCATTTATTCTGCAAAAGATATGTTTACACCACCTGTTGGTATTTAAACCCTCCTGATTAGGCTCTTTTATTTTTTTCCTTTAACATCTCCATGACACTCTTCCCGCACATCCCCCATCACTTTCTCTCCCCCCATCTCCTCCTGCTTACAGCCATCTGCTCTTCATTTCCTCAGCGTTTAGCATAATGAGCAAAGAGGTCGGACATGTCTTAGTTAGAAATTTTAGCAGATAAATCTATGCTAAAAAAAGAAGATTAAAAGTCAGCAGCAGCAATCATGTGAAATTCATTGAAACAGAATCTAATCTGATTTCACTTTACGTCTAAATAGATGTAATGACATGGGCTAAGGCTGCACTGTAAAGCAGTGGTTAGCTCTGCGACCAGACAGTTGCTGCTTTGAGGGAAGTTTGCACTCGCTCTGCGTAATCCAGCTTCCTCCCAATATCCAAAGACATGCATGTTAGATTGATTGGTCATTATAAATTGTCCTTAGGAGTGAGTACGAATGTGTCTCTCCGTGTTGGCCCTATGATGGACCGATGACCTGTCCAGGACATATCCTCTCTTTCACCTGCTAAAAGCTGGGATAGGACCAAGCCTCCATGCGATGCTGAATTAGATTAAGTGATAACAAGAAATGAATGAATAAATGACATGGGCTTAAGTGAGATCATTTTAATTAATAATTAATACATTTTGACTCATTAAACAGCTAATCATCGGAAACGTATTACTGGAGCAACATCTGATGTACATTTATCATTCTTTCTTCTTATTATCTTTAGTATTGATGATTTCAAGACTATAAAAACTCCAGTTTTCTAATGATATTTTCCAACAATGCATATTCTGTTCTTTTTTTTTAAAAAAAGCCTGTATATAGACATAAACATAATTTGTTGGAATACAGAGATGGACAACTCCAGTACTGGCGTACCGCAGTGCTGTGAATGTTAGGAATTTCCCTGCTGCAACACACCTGATTCAGATCAGTGGATAATTAGCAGACTTGTGAAGCGTTTGATGTGAAGCTCTGCACAAGTCTGCTAATTAAGTCTGATGTGTGTCAGGTGTGTTGCAGCAGGGAAAATCCTAACATTTGCAGGACTGCGGCACTCTATTTATATTAACTAAACAATAAATTGTAATATCAATTAAAACCTCTCATAATAGGTAAATAATTTATAATCCTGGGGCCCCAGATGTGCTTTCAAACAAGTCTTTTGCTACATATAACTAAGTAACAAACAGGGAAACAAACAGTTAAAAGGAACTCCAATTATGAGCACAAAGCTGGTGTTAATGAGTTATTTTTCAGTTTGATTAACTAACTAACTGTTATTGACTTGTAAAAATATCTGATTAGTTTGAAAATTATATTGGTTCACTACATTTTTTGACAATCAGTGATATCTGGTTTTCCTGCTTTTCTGGATATCATAGGTTTCAGAATAGATGAGAAAACTAGAAAGAAGCATTAGGCAAGATTTACCCTTTATAATTGTAAACATAGCGGTAAAAATGGCAGACAGTGTGCTGTATTTGACTGTTTTATACAAGCTTAAAGGGAAGAAAAGCCATGTATGTTTAAAAAATCACTACAGATCTCAACAAAGGCTGATACACAACTTTCTCTTGTGCTATGCTTTACAGCAGCTTTTGGCTTCACAACACTACGTCACATCTGGATTTGGATACTGGCTTTCATGCACAAAGGCTGATAGAGCAAAAACACAAAAATGCACTAAGAGCATCTGTTCAGAAAATTAACATTCAAAAACAATGCTGAGATCCTGTCCAGCTGTTTACCAAGGCATTATCTGTAGACCTAACTCCAGTCCCTGTTTATAGTATTCACCAAGGTAAAGGAAAAGACAGCATAATAGCTATCATCACATCCATTCTGTATAGTTTGAATAGGAATTTTGATCCAGGAGTGGTGTTAACAGCATCTGAACTGAAAAAAATATTTTCTCTGGAGATTTCTGCCAACAGACTGTCAACTTAAACAGGAATAAAGTAAAAGGTGGCATCGGCTTCACTGGCAAATAGAATCATGTTATTTGAGATTTTGTTCATCAATTTAATTTCCCATCAGTGAAACTATGTGAGTTCCCAACAATAAAGTGATTAATTCACTTACAAGATTCAGTTTTCAACAACTTTCTTGAGAAAAAAGTATTAATGAGGAAGGAAATTCCATGGCTGCCATCTGAATTATCTTTGGCAGTGGCAGTGAATTGGTGTAATCTGTGTAATAAATATAAAGAAAAGGCTTACTCAATCTTTTACTTCACATTCATTTTAGCAGCTCTTAAATTATGCTTTAAGAGGCATAAGAGTGAGGTGTTGTTTATTCTTTTGTCCTGAGCCAGAGCTTAAAGAAAGAAAAAGAGCAGGGTGACTGATGAAACGGGCCCCAGAAGGAACAAGCTCACCATCGGGTAAGAGCAGGTCTGGAGAATCTCCTGCTCCGTGTCCTTTAGAGCTGCTGACAGACAATAATTAAAATCTAATGATTTATTAACATGTGGATACTTGTATGGAAAGTGGATCATAATGTAGTGTGTGTGTGTGTTTCTCCACTGCTAATGGATTTATGGAAACAAAAAGAGAAAAAAATATTCCCTGGACCTTAGTTGTGTAGTTGCACATGTGTGTGTGTGTGTGTGTGTGTGTGTGTGTGAAGTTATTTTTGTGTATGAGTTTGTAAATCTGAGCTCTGCTACATCTCAGCATTTCCTCCTCAGATTGCCTGTTCATTGCATTAGGCTCTCATCTCTTTAAGTCCACCCATTATAAGGCAATATTCTTCTCGGTCTCAGCTGTGTACTTTCCCTCCTGCTTGTTGCAAACTTTTCAGTAGAGTCAGCAACATGTTTTGCACTAAATATGGACAGTTTGATGCAGAGTAAGTGTGTGCAGACAGAAGATCTGCGTGACCGGACGATGACCTGTGGACGACATATAAAGTGTGCGGCAGAAGTGTGAGTCCCACCTGAATTCCCCTGAAGACTCCATGTGTGTGAATGCGATACTGCGTGCTGCAGCTGTATACCATCGGGGTGCTGGGGTCACTGTCATAGCCTGCTGTATGGCTGCCAATACAGAAAGAGAAAAACATTCAAGCTAAATCTACAGCTGTCTTAAACCATGTTAGCTTTATTTGAGCATTTAACTTCAGCTTGAAATGATATACATGGAGGACAGTTTTAGTGTTAAGAGCCACAAAAGCTTCTTGCAAAACTTCTATGAAGACAGCTGTAAAACAAACATAAAGCAGACAAAATCATTTATCCAGGCAATTTCATACAGTCCAAGGCCTTTGAAGACATATAAAGCAAAAAAAAACAACAAAAAAAAACAACGTTTTACTGTGTTTAATGTTGGCTTTGATCATGTCAGGAAAATTATTCGAACATGTTCATCTTCTCACAAGGAGCCTATAATGCAAATGACAGACTGTGGAGATATAACTCTCTCTGATGTATGGTTTTTGTTTTTCCAGAGAACGGTAAATCTATTTTTTCTGTGGTGCCGCTGCTTAGGTGAATGTTTTGGGTAAAATATTTATGCGTAGAAGCTGCACCTTAACCTTCTGGAAAAATATACCTATAGCGGCAACATTATTTACATTGTGAACATTGTATACCCTTCATAGCGTTCAAATGTTTCAAAAACAGCTGTAAAACCTGCCATAAAAACTTAGGAAATGAATAGAAAATTATGCTGTAATCATTCATCTATTCTGACTGTGTAGGTAGACGTATATGCCTCTGCCCCACTGAATGCTGGGAAAAGCTCCAGCTCTCATAACCATGAACGAGTGCTACAGGAAACGAATGAATGAAAATGAGTCTAACTCAAATATCTTAAGATGTTTAACTGAGTCATTTATATAAAACCCAAACTGAACGTGTTTTAATACATTTTTACCAATTCATTGTGATGTTGTGATTGTGTGAAGCTTTCTGCCATCTAGTTTTATGCAAAATGCAGATCAAACTTAATCTTTGGTAAAAAAAAAAAAAAAAAAAGCCACAAAAGCTGAACCTCTTCACCAGTAATGAAAACATTTTGGATTGGAAATACTGATCAATCTCAAAGATGAATAATTTCTGATTAGGGAATTGATGAGTCCTGCATACAGAAGGAATACAGTGTCCTACAAAGCATATAGCTTTGTGAAATCCTTCATAGTTATATGAATAGTAAATGCACCGACTACTTTACAGCTCAGATAAGTCAGACAAAGTTTCTGTATTAGTAAAAATAAATTATTTATGCATTATTTATTGCTGGCCGTAACACCCATAACACTAAAAAGATTTGAAAATGACCTGCTGAACAAACTCAGCTACAACTATTAAGTGTCATATTTCTTAAACATTAGCTTTCGAGAAACTAATTAATCCAGTAATTTTTTACCATTTGCAGCAACTGACACAACATAAATGACACATATCATCCTGAGTTAAAGAACAAAACCTGCTCTGTGTGACGCAGCTGCTGTTGCCTCTCATATCTTCTTAAGATAACATTGAGAAACAGATCGCGTTTGTCTATGAAATGTGTTATATTTCATCCTGTCTAACTGGAGGAGGAGGATGGGAGGAGGATTTTTGCATCCTGTGCTTCAGCAGTGAATATGGGCAGCATATAGACTAGTGCTTATAAGGTGCTCTTTGTCTGCATCAATTTTCCCACAGACACAAAGACAAACACTAAGTTTTATTACCTGTTTCTTTACTTATGTACATCTATGCATTCATTTTAGTATTTCAAATAAGTAAAAAAGGTTAAAATACATACCGGTAATGGGAGAGTTTTGTCATCAAACCAATTTATTCCAATTACATTAATCACACAGTCTCTGAAGAGATGTGGTGACTCTGGCCATTTGTGGCAAAAATACAAAGTGTAAATGTGAATGCTGTCCAGCCAGCATGACAAAACCACAGCTAGTGCAACTCACACTGCAGGAAACAACTGGTGCATTTAAAATGTTCCTGCAAAATAGATTAAAAAAAAAAAACATATTCATCATGATTGTCTGCTCAATAACTTAAAAGGCTAATTAAAAAATTTAGACCTTTTTTGTTTGCACATCAAAAAGTCCCTTCTGGATTTGACTGAAAATGTTGTCAGCCATATTTAGCTTCATCAGTCCTGACCCGTCAGAATCAGTTTACAAGTTCATGGGTTCCTCGCAAAATCCTGGAGTATGGAAAAGACATATTTGGACGTTAAGTTAAAAGATAGAAATTTGCTCAAATCTACCGCCAACAGTAAACAGTGAGCAAACAATCAGTCGGACAAAGGACAATGCATGGACAGTGGACATATAATGAGCCCCTCTCTTTATTTATGCCCCTCATTTGGAAAAATCGTTCTCTCACAGCAGAAATGTTCTTGATGCATCAGTGAGCAGTTTTCACTGAAATTATTTATTAAACCACATTTAAAATACGTAACCTCATGTTTCACAGAACAGGTATCTTTTGATCCCTCTTGCATTACTGCATGAGCAGAAAGGTGATGCATGGTTCACCATTTAGGTTTTATTTTAAACCCTGGGAATGGACGTGCACGCTCCTGTCGAAGCTCAACTCCCCTTCATTTCCTTTTCCTCACGTCCTTCTCCTCTTGCTGTCGCTCCTTATCTCTACTGACTGCCTCCTCTTGTTGCTCTCCGTTCTCTTCCTCCTCATCCTTAATACTCCCTTACACCTCCCTTCTCCTGCTGCCCATCACTGCCACATTAAGTGCAAACATAACCCAAACTACATGACAATCAGAACTTAAACAACCAAAGATCAGCCGTCTCTGACGAATATTTCTGTGCGAGAAAATTCTGTTTTCATTGTTTGAACATGCAAAAGCTGTAAAACGTTGACATTTTTCTTTGCTGTGTCCCTTTAAGTGCACACATGAGACACACACAAAACACACACTTTCATTTGTCAACTATGATAAATGCCTGTTGGTTTGGAGAAGAAAGGTATTTGTGAGCTGACACAGACGCTGACCAGCTTGCAGCTATGCAGGTCACAGTGACATGCAGTTCAGTACAGGCTGAATTCTTTAAACAGTGGATGCATCAGTCATTATGTTGCTATTTCCTAATGAGTTTCTGCAAAACATGAGGACTGAGAAGTTGTGGAAGAACTGAATAAAATTTAATACCACCAGAGGTACACAACAGGTGGTGAAGGAATCTAAAGAGTATTTTAAAAGCAGTTTATAAACACAGCAACCCATGTTTCCCAAAGATGTTTGTCTAATAAATGAATTACCCATCAGTGGAAAGGAAGCAGTACAGTAGTATTCAATGTTATCTTAATGTACCAAAGTATTTTGTAATAAGGTTGCAAAATCTATAGACTTCTCATAGTTTTTGTTTCCCTTTGTTTATTATAACTATTAGCATTATTACTATTATGTTATCTGTTACCGCAACCCTGAATTGGATTAGGCGGTATGAAACATGGTAGGATGGATGGATGTTATTTATCATTATTTACAGAATTAGCTTTTTTGTCTCGGTCAGAGAAGATGTTCAGAGGCTTTAAAGCAGAAAAGCAAAGTTAATGTTCTCATCCTCTATACTGTTAAATTATATTTAGTCTTCATTATGGCAATAAAAACATACATAAGCCTATTTAAAGGGCTATTACCTGTTTATTCAGACACGTTTCTTTTAATGTTTGTCCTGGTTTCATTCAAACACACATGTAAAAGGGAAAATCTGCTCAACAGGAAATTGGTACAACAGTCTGTAGAATCACAGTTTTCTCAAAAAATAATCACATTTAATCGACACAACAGTTAATTTAGATGTGCAAAGTGATCAGGGGTTGTGTAAAACATTATGAGAGTTGATGGAACCAACAATAAAAATCCTTTTTCTGTGTCATCCTCATTAGGATTAAACTATATTATACTGAACAAAACTCTGCAAGTCCTCTTAAAGTCCCAGTTTCTCAAATTATTGCCATAAAATCCATATGATGTTGGTCAGATTTCTCAGAACCCACCTCTGCTGCGTGCGCCAGTCTCATAAAGTAACTCCAGCCGATCACACAGATTCTCATGTATGTGTAAATTACTGGTCTGACCTGGTTGTACTGCTGTTGCGACAAGTGGTACCAGTCACCAGGTGTTTTACTGACACCAACATTTCACTGGTAACCAGATCAACAGAAACTAATGTATATCTAAAAGGGCTACGGTTGTACACTGATGCTACTGTGAAGAGATTTTTTTGCTAAACATACCATTTCACTGAGATTATATCAAAAGTTGGGGAACAAGTATTACTGCCCCTAGATTTTATTTAAAAGTAATAATACTGACAAAAAAGCAACAAAAATCTCAAATCATCAGAAAAATGGTACAAACCTAAAATGCTATCATGTTAAATTTGTCTCCAACAGCATCATTGAAAAACTGGATGCTTCTCTGTTGATTACATATTAATACACATAAAAAGAGCATATTAATGAGTTTAACAGCACATTTGGTTGATATTTTCTTGGATCATAAAGTCTATTTACCACACATTCATCCACATCCACCAGTTGTGTCAACATGAACTGGTGTTTGATGACAACTGGTAATTTATAGTTTCTAAACAAATCCAAAAAAAAAAAAAGTATATGCATATATATACATATATATATGTATATACGAGTAGGCAAGAGTTTTTGAACTCTTATGTCATAAGAATAATGGATTACATTTCTAAGGCATTTTATTGCTGGTGGTACTCAAAGTGCTTAAACTGGATTCCCTATTCATTCAATCCTATTCATAGTTGGTGATGGAAAGATACATGTGTAGCCACAGCAGCCCTGTGGCAAATGGATGGAAAGATGGCAGTCTATTTGAGCCAACAACCTCTCTGACCACCACTGAAACATTCATACTCATTCATTCACCAGAGATGTTGACGCAGAAGGTAAGGAAAGTATATTTCCCATATTTTATGCCATTCTCCAAACACACAATTTTACTGTGAGTTAACCCTCTTTAACTGGTTGTTCTGAATGGAAGAAAACAATGATAATATTTCAGTGCACCTGTTCAAAAGAGCACCAGGAGCTTCTTTAAATAATTGTGCACACGGATACAGACATTTGAACTATTTTGTGTCACAAATGGGAGGAAAGTGAGCAGCTTTAGAATTTCAACAACTTCAGAGTTACTGTGACTTGTAACAGGCCATACTTGTTTCCATATTTTGTATTAAAGAACCTGATTTTTTATGTATTTTTATTGTTGTTAAAGTTTTTTCTTTTATCATCAGGTCTCCATGTTTTCTGCAAGTCTTTCAAAGTATTTATTTGACACAAACAGCCTGCCACAAAGTTCCCTTTTCTAAAATCTAATGTATGAAAACATGCAAAGAAAACAGTTTAACATTTGCAACAAGGTGATTTGCAAAGAGGAATTAGCTGAAAACATGTCTCTCGGCATGGTGGTGTCCCGGAGCATTTGAGGAAACTGGACAAGGGTAGAATTTTAAAAAAGTGTGAAGACTAAAATAATATCTACAACACATTAACAAGATCTGAAAGAGAAGAAATAAGGAACAAATTGATCCATTTACTGTTTGCTAAAGTCTCCCCAGAAATTCTCCATGGGATGGAAAAACAGGGAGAAAAGGCTGAATGACTCTAAAACTGGATTGAAAATGAACAGCAATGGGTCTAATGTAGTAAGTAATCCTCCCCACTGACTAGATTTCATTATTATTGAAGCTGAGTGGGATCATCTGGACAGAAAACAGCTCAAATAAAAGCTTTGGAAAGTCTTGGAGGGAGTCAGGAGAGCTTTTCGTGATGTCTAAAGAAAGGAAGCTTGTCTAAGACGATTCAGGCTGTGATGACAAAGAAAGATATTTATATCAAATAATGTATTAGACAAGCTTCTTAAACCGATGTATTTCCATTTATGTTTGCACACATTTGAATAAAATCGTGCACATGTACCTTGTCCTCGCCACCATAGAGGCTCTAAACCTTTGCGCAGTTGTATAATCACAATGAGAGCTTTGCGACACCACAGCAGTGCTGCAGCTAATGAGGAGATCAAATTTCCACTTTAACTCCCTCTTCTCTTTCAAAATGTTCACTCTCTTCTAACTAAGGCACTCACTATTTGACCTACGTTTGCATTAGGCACTAACTTGACAGCCTTCTGCAGTAAAGAGAGTGATGGGTGAATTCCTACCTCTTTATGGTGGATGCCAGTGTATTGACAGGGTTCCATGCCACACACTCCAACTGAGAGGTCATTTGATATAAATTGTCACCACTGTGAAGGAAAGGCAAAATGTAGATAAAAAGCCTATGAGCTGTGCACTGTACTATCACTTAGCAGGACAGGGTGGAGTGTGTGTCTGCTTGTGCTGTCTCTGTAGAAAACAAATAAAAACTGACTCGTTCACATGAACAATCGCTGGTAAAGATGAGATTAAACAATGTTCCCGTTGAACAACAACATATCATAAGACTGTCTTTAAACACAGCAGACTCTGCAATTATCACATACACTCACTCACTGGATTTATAGCTCTCCTCCTTATACGTCAGTTCCACTAACACATTACCTGCAGGCTCGCAGCAGTGTGGACGGGGTAGACGCGGTGCCTGGTACCCCGCTCATTACAAAGTTATTATTATACAGGGCAGCAGAGGCATGCAGCCAGCAAAGTCAAAGGGTGTTTCTGCTGAAATACTGCAGGAATGGAGGCACACATTTACAGTACTGATTCATAGCATTTTTCAAACAAATGTGTCCATTTTCTGTTCTGTGTTGATGATTGATGGAGCCTGTCTCTGATGCAATCTACATCTTTTTTTACTGAGTGCTTCATTTTACAGCTTTGAACACAGAGATTTAATGAGAAAAACATCTTTACTTGAACCGCTGTTGCATCACTGTTATCTCAGTTAAAGACAAAGAGTGAAATCCTGCATCAAGAAAAAATGTACGAGTTTCTTTGAATATGAAGAGCTTTAAGTTAACAGAGATGTGACCTTCTCATTCCAATGCTGCTATGGTTTGCTGTTTTGTGCACAAATCAACTTTGTTGACCAGGTCAAAAGTTTTGATGAATAAAAACACAAAACTTTTACTGAAGAGTGACTGAGGTTTTTGCTAAACCAACAGCCGAGCAGGATCTTAAAGGTTAACAATAAACTTGTGTGGGTAAAATAAATGGATGTTAAGATATGTATGTGGTATATAGACACATTTATATGGGGCTACATGGTGACAGTGGTCAGCTGTTGAGGAGTGTGTTAGGGTGGGCTCTCTCTGGGTATTACAGTTTCCTCTCATCGTCCAAAGACATGCATGTTTGGTTAGTTGGTCACTCTAAGTTGTCTCTAAGAAGGAAGTGAGTGTTTGTCTTCCTGTGTTGGTTATGTGATAAACGCGCAAGTGTATCTGCCTCTCGCCTGTTAATTACCTGCATACTTTGAGTGGACTAAGCAGTACAGAGAATAGTTGAATGGAAAATGATGTGTCAAGATAATCTCCATTTAACATTTTGTTTCATACAGAAAGCTTTTTTTACAGATTGAAACGGTCACCAACTTTACAAAAGCAGCTACAGTTGCAGCATCGGTCATCATAGCGTCTGATGACACCTGGGCTTGTTGTGCTATGCTTCCATAATGCATTGATTTTAGTGAGCCCATCTGGTGACATTGATGGGAAAACATGAACATGTAGTCACATTTTACTAAATTGTTATCACAGATTAGTAAAGAAAGTTATTTACTTGTGAGTACAAGTTACTAATCTGAAACTTTGACCAACATCTATGTAGCCTGTTGTTGGTTTTTTTCTTTTATTGTGCACCTTTAAGTTTCATGGATTTTCTGAAATTGAAATATTCCCTGCAGGATTGCATCTACTAACAGGAGATTCTCCCTACTGTCAGACCAGCAAGCAGATGCACGTGGGTCAAACATAATGAAGCACAAATAGGAAATGAAGTTTTACCACTCCTGACATTTGCTTGTTGAAGGAAACATGACAGATGGATCTCTGATATCCAGAACAACAAACAGCAGTTTCTGTTCAAACATGGAGTTTTCATTTGTACTTATCAGCTACATGTACTTTTATTATAGTAGATCCCAGCAAAAAAATGTTTCAACATTTTAAACCCAGCCAGTTTAAACCCAAAATGTTATAAGGATTTGCCTACTGTTGCTGGAGAAAGAGGTGAGTCTTCAGCAAACGTATTTTCCTTCTATGTGAAAGCCAAGTGAAACTAGAATTCATAACAGTATCTTCAACTAATGGACCACATTTTATGGCAATCACTCAAAGGTTGTAGAGATATTTAGCTCAAAACTACAGCTGAAACCGTTTCGATGATTCAAGTGCAGCATGATTAATGGTCTGGGACCTGGATTCATGCTGAAGGTCTGTATTTAAATATAAACCAAGATAAGCATTGCTTTTACTTTTATTTTGTTTTAAATTGAATAAAACAAAAATAAAGAAAGAATTAATGAAGTTCCTTCAGTTTTGGGAAGGTGTTGAAGTACACTAACACTAAAAAACAAAGCCAATAAGGAAGTGCACATCTATGCAGTTCCTCAGATGGCCACATGGGGTCTCACAGGTCATTCACTTGGTTTGTGGCATATAGGAAATAAAAAGCGTTTTTTATTTATTATTTGTAACTTTTTTTGTCATTTTAGTCATGACTCACCAAGCTAGTGCTGAAAAAATTAGCCGATGTCCAAGTTGTCTGAAGAAAACCAATAAAAGACCATTTTAAAAAGTCTGTAAATGTTATGCAGCATTCCCTGTATGCTACACTCCTTACACAATATTCATGTGATAAGACATTGTCCCTAATCTGTTTAGCAGAACCTGAGAGGATTAAAATTTGGACCAGCACTGTTTTATTTCAAACAAAATCCTCAGGTTTTAGAGACAGTTCCCCTATCCCCCAAACTATTTTATAAGATTTTGGTACATTTAAAAAACCTCTACTGAAAATCACAGTTCCTCTAACATTTAATTGGACCTGAACTCTGGTATTTATTATTATTATTATTATTTCACTCAATTTAGTTTTTTACGTATTGCTGGCAATGTCATTTAATTTTTTTACTAGAGGTTAAGTGCATTGTAGAGGTCAGGAGAATGTTTATACAATGTTTATTAAAGTGTAGAAAGTACTCTAAATAACAATCAT
>JBAMIG010000010.1:3672660-3684694 GCA_037177335.1 Kiunga ballochi | reverse complement strand
ATTTTGGTACATTTAAAAAACCTCTACTGAAAATCACAGTTCCTCTAACATTTAATTGGACCTGAACTCTGGTATTTTTTATTATTATTATTATTTCACTCAATTTAGTTTTTTACGTATTGCTGGAAATGTCATTGCAATAAGTGCATTGTAGAGGTCAGGAGAATGTTTATACAATGTTTATTAAAGTGTAGAAAGTACTCTAAATAACAATCATATGGAACTGGATCCTAAGAAAGAGTTTGCTTTTTAAAAATAAATGAATAAATATAGCTTAGAACACAATTTCAAGCAAATCAGGTTCTTGTTTTGATAAAAACCAGAGTGCTTCTTTTTCTCTCTCGGTGTCGATTTATATGACTTCTGGATGTTTTCATTTCACGCCGTTCCAGTTGGCCAAGCTGACGGTCCAAAGAGTAAATACAGGCCTGATGGTACCAGGCTGCAAGATTACATGACTGACTCAACTCTTACAAGCCTTCCCAGCAGAACGTGCATGGAGATATCAGTTATGTTTATGGCAAAGACGACCCTCAGGCTGAAAGTCAGCTCACACACACACACACACACACATTCATCCCTGCTGTGGTATTTACAGAGTTTTCCTTCTATCGTTACTCTGATGGAAAACACTGGAGCATGTGAGGAATGTTTCATCAGAGAAAAAACAACCACACAGTTTGGAGGAGGAAATGAGCTCTTTAAAATATCTTATACAGTATATAAGCAGATCTGCCTGTTTTCTCGTAGTTTTTCTTTATCTGTGAATGTGTAAGACATCTTCTCACGAGCATCAACGGCAGAGGTTCAGAGTTGGTTTTATAACTCTAAGTCTGGGTGTGGCTGTTTGAGCTGTGATCACTGTTTGCACAGTTAAAAATTATCACAGAGGATTATTTACCGTGAAATTATCTATTGTCTGCATTTTGTCGTGATATTTGGCTGCAGTCTGAAGAAACGTGCATGAAAGGCTTACATGTGAGGTTTTGCTTTAGTGGGAAGTAAAGGACTATAACAATATCACAAAGTGTGGTTGTTAAATAAATAAATAGAAATCAACACTGTTTCATTCATTTATTTCTGTGGTAAAGGATTATAGTCCTGAGAAGATCATTATTAGGAAATGAATCACAGTTTATATTATTCAAAAAAGAAAAGAAATATTAAAAACACATGTTGTGATAAAAAAATTTCTGAACTCCATATATAACTTCATATAACACCCCCATCCCCCTTTTTAAAAACATAATACCTCTTATTGCTTTTTCTTTCTGCAAGAAGGTTAAAAACAGGAAATAAAACAATTTAATGATCAAAATCCAAATGGCAGGTCTCCAAGTGACATGCTCTTTTTTATTTTTTTGTAACCTCATGCTGTTCAGCATCAATACATCCCAGCTTTAGTCTGCATGCCAGCTTGTGCGGACATATTTGTTCTACCAAAGGAGGCAGGCAGTGAGAAGCTCTTTAACCCAGTGGAGTTATTCGCTAATCCATTTTCATCAGACTTTCATTTTATTCTTCTGAGAAACAGGAATACTGCAATGTGACAATTACTTATACTCCACATTATTTTATACGGTGCTAGCTTGTTATTTTCAGTCATTAAACAGACGCTTCTCTTCAAAGCAACTGGCATTTTGGACATGAGGTTCAGTGTCTTGCCCAAGGACACTTCAGCATGTAGCCAGAAGGAGCCTGGAAGCAAACCACCAATTTTCCAGTTGGCAGATATAATACAGTAAATAACGGTGTATCAAAATGTAAGAATAGATATCAAATAAACCCAGAAGAATATCATTTACCATTTCCAAAAATGTGAAATACCAACTTATTGTGCTGTTAACTATTTAACTTCATGACAACATAGTGTCCCAAATGAAAAATATCCAACTGTTTCAGGAACATCATCATAAATCCTCTAAAGCAGTGTTTCTAAACCTGTTGTGTGAGGTCCCCTAAAGGGCACAGGGGTTCCCTGAGGCTTTGCCCATTCAGAATCATTGTGATTAATGTCCACATGAGGACGAGTTGAAGTGTGTCTGAGGAAGTTCCTTTAATCATCTGGACGTTTTGTTCATATAACTGCCATTTTGGGAGCTTGCAGCGTGAAGTAACACATGTGTCATCAAAGAAAGACAAACATCTAAAAGTAAAAACAGCAACTCAAACGGTTCTGATTGGAGCATCTTATTTTTATCCATGAAGAGCGGTTTAGTGAAGTTGGTAACCAGAAGGAGCTACAATGATGAAGCACTGCATCTATATCCAGATAACCCTGATTTTCCTGCAACAAGTAACATTTTTCCTATTTAGAAAAATTATTTAAAAGGTATGCGACGTGTTGTTTGTAGCACTTTGGACTAAGCCAGAATCCCATTAATGAAAACATCAATTTGAGCGTGATTCCAGCACAGTGCAGGGCAGGGGGTCTACAGCTGTGTTACCAGTAGCATGAAGGGGACATTTAACCACTCAACCACTTCCAGTTTGTAAGCTGACATTAAATGAGCCACTGCAAATGTACTTTTTCTGACCTCATTACCTGTTTAGAAACTTTTTATAATGCCAAAAACAGAACGAGGTCATTGTCTTTTTGTTTCTGTGCTGCAGGAACAATGTGTATGTGCCAGAGACATGAATACTGAGCTCAGTATGTTTATTAAAATTAGAAATACAGATGTGAACCTCCACAGTAAAACCAAACCTAAACAAATATTTGATTGATCTACTAAATGAGACTTTTATGCTCCTGTTCACAACAAGAATGCATAAGTTTTAGGATATGTATTTATTCACTAAAAAATACAGTGAATTGTATTATTTTGTTTGTTTTGCAATGCAAACAGACTCCGAAGGAGAGTCAGCAGTCACTGTGAACTTTGACCTCACCAGGGCAGAATTGTGTAGTTTTACATTAAATAAATTTTGGGTTTATGCAAAGTGTTGGATAATGACATTAAAATAAATGTTTTTACTGTTTTTTGTCACTTAAATGCAGAAGTTGGCCTTTTCACACTGATTAAATGTACATGTTACATGTATACACGCAGAATACTAATAGTTGCATCAACAGAAGCCTTCAGGATAAATACACACTTGAGGTGATGGACAGTAGGTTTCCCAGTTTTTACAAAACTATGCATGACCCTTTAAGTTTGCTATAACTATATTATCAATCAAATATAAAATAACTGTTAATAAACAACTATTTTAGAGTCATAATGATGTTTATTTACCGTTTAGACTGAAGACTTTAGCTTGACATGTGTTTAAGGTGCACATTATACTAATACTTAATCAAATCTTTCATTTCATTCAGAAAAACCAGCAAACTGCTTTAATGATATGATGTGTGATACTTGATTTTTCAGGTATTTCCAGCAGGATAGAAAAAAACACACAAGATGATAATGTTAGCATTAGATAGCTGCATACCACAACACATGTTGATCCACAACAACCCACATAGAGTATTTTTTGGATGATTTTCTGAATAAGATTCAGTAGAGATTTCAAACAGCACAATGAAATACCTGCCGCACTGAGTAAAGGTTTTAAACACATCTAACAGGTCAGTCGCCAACAATCAGTGCTGGAGTAAAGCTGCCGTTCTTCTCACCAATGCTGGATGGAAAATCTCTGAAATGTGGTGTTCCAGTCATTTATCTGATGCAGCAAATCACACGCTGCTTTGGAAAACATCCCCATGAGAAGACCTGTGGTGCAGCGTGTATCATGGTTTTTCATCCCAGAACACAGATTAAAATTATAGTTGCACTACAATAGTTTCACACCATAAACAATACTGAAGGCCATCTCGCAAGTTATCAAAACACACAAGGAAAAACTGCTCCAGTGTTTTAATTCTAAAAGTCTGATGAGATTAAGAAAATGGTGCCGACACTGCCAGAACATCTTGTACCAGACGAAAGCCTTAAAAGAAAATAATAATTCAGCTGCAGAATTTAAAAAGGCTAAAATTCATTGGACTCCTCCTCCATCTGACCTTGAAGAAAATACTATGTTTAGCAATGAGGAAAACAGCAGTGGTGAAAAATTGTAACTTGTTCTAAAGACATTTTTAATGTGTTCAGCCCACCCATCAGAACTTCCTGCTTCTGTTTCTTGATTTCCTTCAGTGGCACCGTGACTTAGGTGTTTGCATAAAAGGCAACATCAACACAGTTTTCAAACAACCACGACACTGGATACTGGTATGACTGGGAGATTTAGTCGAAAGCTACCAAAGGAAGTGGCGTAAAAACATAAAAGGAAGCCACAACGTCAGGCGGACCTGTCCTGAAGGTGAACATCCTGTTCAAAGCGACATCCTGCAACCTTTTGCTGAATTACTGCTGTTTGACCCGAAACAATCAACAATGCTTTCTGCAACACTTCCAGCTTTGATTGTATCTGTTTTTTGATTGTTTGACATAAAAATAGGTTTTGCAGGGAGCCTGTGTGAAACGCGTTTGTGCACGGTATGTGGTGACATGTTTGTGTGCTACCTGTTGTAGGGGTTCCTCAACAGCAGGGCCTGGCTGCTTGTGCAACTGTCTGAAGGTGTGTGACATCCATAAACAGGGGGTGGTACTGGATACTGCTGCTCACCTGAGATGCACGCACACAGACATGGAAAATACTTGCACCGTAAAGATTTCAGACATAGGTGTTTCTACAGACTTAAGTCTTGTTAAAAACCATTTCAACCAAACAAAAAGCATTTCATCGTTTTTTTTTTTCTTTTTGAATTTGATAAATTTTTTAATCCTCTTTAATTTACTGCTTCAGTTCCACCAAACACCCAGAGTTAAATATTTACTAACAACACGAGCGGAGGACGGATAAAAGAGAACGGTGGGTGGATGAAAGAAAGGACTGGAGGAGGAGACGAGGGAGTCGGAGATTCAGGATGTGGTTGATTTATACCTCCGACAAGGCAAGGTCACGGCTGAGATGTCAGAAAAAGGGACAAGATACTCCCCGGGCGAGCGCTAGACACAGAGCTGTGCACTCGCAGCAGCTTTAAGTGCTCTGAAACATTTATATTTGTTATGCTTGTAAGATTCTCTCGTGCATTAATGGTTAAAACAAGAATCAACTTCTGTCTATGTCTGTTTTTTTTTCTGCAGACCTACACAGGACACACCATAAAACAAACACTTAGCTTGATATTAGATCTTGATGTGTTTTCATTAACATGCTTTTTTTTTACATTATAATGAAACAAAATTCGAACTTCAGTGAAAATTTTTCAATACATACTGCAACTACAAGATGTACTAACAAAGATATCAGTGGAGTTAAATATGGTATAGCTGCAGGCTAAAATGACATTTTAGATGCAGCTATGTGTAATTTCTTGACTGAATTCTTAACATTAAAAATGTAATCTATGTATCCTATACAAATGTTAGTGCTGCATAAGCTTTTATTTCTGTTGATTTTCATACGTTCATTGTGACGGATGCTTAATGTTGTAGGTCTGTAATTTTATCAGCCAAAATAGCTACAAAATAATTACATGCCAAAATTCAGCCATGACGTTCAAATAAGATGACCTGCAGCTGATTTTATGTCATTAGAATGGTCATTCCTCTGTTGACGTGAAAGCATGTTTTACAAGATACCCCACCCCGTAACTCTGAAACGTCGGATAAAAATTCAACATATGCCACAGAACACAATGAATGATGATCATATCTGTCAGCGCTTTTTTCTCTTTATAAGTAAATGGAAATGCATTAACAGGTATAGTTGGATTAAAAATTACTCCGACATCGCAGTAGCCTACACATGCAGCCTACAACCTAAAAAATGTAACCCTGTTACATCCAAAGCTAAAACACTAATGTCTTGATAAATATTATATATGAAGGCATTTAATAAAAATTAATTAGCAAGAATGACTTTATTTTATTATATAAAAAGACAACTAAATAAGCAAAGTGCCTCCAGACTTCAACAAAATATTATATGTTTTTTCAACTCATACAAATCAGGAAGAGAAAAAAAAGTACAATTCATCGTGTGTTGCCTTATGGAGCTTTAAAATATTATTCCAGGAAATAGTGATTGTCTTCCGTGGAAAAATTACTTGATTTACTTACTTTTTTACATCTCCATTTCAACAGAGCCGACAGAATTTAAAGGAAACATTTGCAAATTTTGAAAATTAAACTAACTTTATGTTAAATAACAAAACCTTGTAACATGACATAGCCTGTTAAAAGTTTGGACACACTTCTCCATCAAAACTACTGGAAAAGTGTGTCCAAACTTATGACTAGTTGTCTAGTCAGGATGGATAAAAGCCAGTCCTGTTGTGAACAATGCCATTCGGCTACACTCACGCACCCATTGTGTTCTGCTGGGTTAACGCGTCTTCGTGTTTGAAGGAGTGGTTAGGGAACTGGGAGCTGTGGTGTGTAGGAGTGTGGCCGTAATTACCGGCTCCATCGAATGCAACCGTACTGTAACCTGCAACACAGAAACAAGATGCAGTCAATACACACGGATCTGTGTGAAGGCTACGGTCAAACACGGTTTCCCATAACGCTGAAATAAGTTAAATATGACAGTAAAATAAACTAATAAACAATAAATAAATAAACTAATAAACAATAAATAAATAAAATAAAGCAGAAGTTTTTGCTTTTTTAGTTGATTTATGACAAGAAAGATTTCCTCTTTTAAATGATGTTGATGCAACTTTGCAAACATGAAATAATACATCTGTATTTTCTAATTCATGCAGGTTATATCCAGCATCATATGAAGAATTAAGCTTTAAGATGTAGCGAGTGGGTTTTCACACACAGACACACATTAAAGAGATCTGGGCCTGACACCCAGGCCAGCTCTGACTCATGACTTCAGCTGACCTATAGGCCACAACAAGCTCTCATAAATCACTCACATGCACTGACAAACACACACTCACACACACGCAAATCCTCACATGCATGCTTCATTAATTAAAACACAGCACTTTCACTGACTTTACTCTCTAAGTCAGTGGGTGAGCAGGAGAAGGGAGGGAGAAGAGAAAAAACACTCATTAAACATCTCCATCTATCTTCCACTCTCCCCTGGATCCTTTCTATGTGTGTGTGTGTGTGTGTGTGTGTGTGTGTGTGTGTGTGTGTTCTGTGTGTATTCTGATACTTTTGTTGCCTCCTTGAAGTTCAGCATAGAGGTGACGAGCAATGAGGTCAATATTCAACTGGAAAACCTAAAGTCTGGAAATACCCTGTGGAATATCCCTTTATATTTGTACAACATTACATTTTAAACCATCCCATTTCTTTTGAATTATTTGATTTTTCATCTTCCCATTTTTTGCATCAACTTTTATATTTCATTTAAAGCTTTTAAAATAATTTATAAATAAATATATTTTCATGCTCAAGTTAGGTATTAATCAAAATAATCAAATGTGATCAAAACACAAAAAATTAGCTAAATTAGCCTTTCATCAACAAAAACCAAAGCCAAAAGTCTTTAAGAATTTCACTAAAACAATGGACAATGTAAAATAATTGAAAATGTACATGTGGTCCCGGTGTGACCCTGCTGAGCTATCAGCTCTACTGTGCGACCCGAGTCTTGCTGTTGGTTTGTTTGCCTGAGCTCGTCCAGTCACAGCAGGGAACAGATAAAACAGGTTAGAGGTCGGATTAGCTCTTTGATAGTGATGTTATTCCTAAATTATCTGCTTGATAAGCATGTTATTACTAATTAATCTCCTAGGTAATCACTAACAGATTAATTAGGTTTAAAAAAGCGACAACAGTGACAACAGCAGGCAAAATATGCAGGTTTGGTTTGTTCTGCACAGAAAACACGGATCTCATTGTTCACTTTTAACTCCTTTTAACATCTACGTCACATTTTTCTATTTTAAAAGAAGGAAAGCTTTTAAAAGATTTCTGGTATTTATAGACAAATCCAAAGAAATTAGCCATTCATCTGATTTATTTAATTGTATATGTTTTAATGGATATTTCTTATCTGAATTAGACAATTTTGTGGCTGTCAAAATCAAAACTGCAATTATTGTAAACACATGTGCGATGTGAGAAAAGCCAGACTCTAATAGTCGCTGTGATGAATTACAAATAATTGAGAAGTTCCTTCTTTCACCGGTTATAAGATGATATACATCAGTTTTACCTTGAATGGTGAGCTGCACATGCATCACATTAAGAGTTTTGAGACTAACAAATTATAATAATTTAAGGAAATTATGGTAAAAATAAAATACACATGAGTTGTAAAAATGGTGTTTATAACTAAAACCCTTAACTGGCTTTTATTTGTTGTTTTATTACAACCCGAAAAAAAAAACTTTTCCTGAAAACCATCCTTTGTTTTAAGCAAAAAATATTATATGACCATCCATCCATCCATCCATTATCTACCGCTTTGTCCCTAACGGGGTTGCGGGGGGGGCTGGAGCCTATCCCAGGAGTCAACGGGCGAGAGGCGAGGTACACCCTGGACGGGACGCCAGTCCATCGCAGTATTATATGTCCATTGTTCAATTTTTTAAACAATTATTGAACATACATTTTTTGTGAGGGTGGCATTTTGGTGACATAGTTGCTAATTGAAGCTACTGTAAGGATTTCATCACACACTGTTAACCTGTTATATTCTTTGTAAATTGATTTTATAAGATAAAAAATCCACAAAAAAGGGAATGGTTCTGTATCTACGATAACATGCAAACCGAGTTTGGGATATTAGCTGCAACTATATTTTAATGTTTTTACAATTCTTCACTGCAGCTTTTCCACCAACATCACTTCTCCAACACATGTAAATTATAGGATTAAACTCTGGGTTTTAGTTATGGCTGCTAGGATTAACAATGCTTTCTCTAAAAGAGCAAAAAAAGAATATTTCCTCTTTGAGCCTGTCGGCTGGGTCTTTTCTGCTCTGCTAACAAATAACACTAAACTAATTTAATTTAATTTCTGATACTGAGAATTTATAAAAAAAACCAGATGAGGGGAAATAAGAGTGAAGGCTGCACACACACACAAACACACACACACACACACACACACACAAACACTCTCTCTCTCTCTCTTTTTCTCCCCCTCTCTCTTTTTCTCCCCCTCTCTCTCTCTCTCTCTCTCACTCACACACACACACACACACACACACACACACACACACACACATCCTCTAGCATCTCTAGCATACCTGTCTGGTTGCGAGCAGCCGGCTGTGTGTCCATGCAGTTGGGCAGGTATGACGGGTTGCTGAACATCCTGCTGGGGGGCTGGTGGTGGTGGGGGGCGGCCACAGGAGGTGGCTGGCTGGGGGGCGCTGTTGGAGGAGGGGGGGCCCCAAATGCTGCCCCGTACCTGCAGGCCCCGGTCCCTGTGAACTGCCCTGAGAAGTGAACGGTAAAGGCGCTGAGGCCACAGTGAGGGTCTGTGTCATGATGGTGGGGGTCCCCAGTGGCCCCCCAGCTGGGTTCTTGTTTGATGAAGGAGTGAGCCCCCAGGGAGGTGTGGGGGGCAGCCAGGGAGGAGTAAGGGGAGGCGGCAGTGTGGAAGTCCAGGACGGGAGCCCACTGAGGGGCCGAGCTGACAGGCAGGGCCGGGCAGCCGGGGCTGGGGCCCGCTGGGACCGGGGGAAGCAGGGAGTTCAGGTCACGTACATCTGAACCCATCGTGGTCCAGGGGAGAAAACTAGAATAAAGGGAGGCAATTTTTGAATTTGATCTGTCTCCTTGTATGGTTAGATGGTCCTTCCTGAAAGCTCCTCCAAATCCCTAAGAAACTAAACGGTCTTTCTCTCTGCGCTGGAGGAGCTTTTTCTCCTTCAGGAGTCCTCTTTAATCAGCCGCTCTGGAAGCTCCTCAAGTCTGACAAAAGTTCATGGCAACGCATTAAAGTCTGAAGTTTTTCTCAGCAGCAGGCACAGCACGATGAGATCAGCAGTGGTGTTCAGTTTCCATGTGCAGGAGTAAAGCTGAGGCTCACAGAGATGGAGTCCATTCAAAAGAGGAGACGGGTCTCTACTCACAGCGCTGTCTGTGAATGGAGGAAGAGAAGTGGAGGAGTGAGAAGGAGTGAGGAGGAGTAGCCCTCTTTCCCCTCCACTCTCAGCCTTTGCCTGTGTGAGTGAGGAGGTTGAAGGAGGTGGAGTCAGGAGGTGATGAGAGACAGAACCCTCTGACTTCATTCATTTACTGTAAACTGAGCAGTACACACTTATCCTCAAGCATGTACACAGATAATAACAGGAATTTAAGAAAAAAAAACTTTGAATCTGGTGACAATAAAATAAAACAGCTACCACTGTGATATTTAAATTTTTTTTATCATATAATAAAAATTAATAAAACGTTCCAAAATGCATCTTATCCCTATAAAAATAGCTACATAATCTACATATTATTGGCATTTACAAAATTATAGTGAAGAATAGCTAAAACAAAGCAAAGTCTTTTTTTTTTAGTTACAATCAAAAGCTATTATAAAAGCTAAAAGCAAAAGTAGATTCACTAGTAGGCCTATTTCATCTGACCGGAAACAGAAAACAGAAGAGGCCCGACCGCGTGTAGGATAATTAATAATAATAATAATAATAATAATAATAATAATAATAATAATAATAATAATAATAATAATAATAAAGAAGAAGAATAAACTAAATACAAAAATACAAAACGAGACGAATGCGGAGTTTTCAGCAGAAGAAATAAAGCTCATTTAAAATTCTCCTATTTTTTATTTTAAGTTATAAAATATAAGATCAACGTCTGAATAAAGGTCTGCAGATTATTGTCGCGTTGCGCATGAGCGGCCCGCGTGCCGATAAATCTCCAGCTTGTGCTCTGAGGCCTGTCGCTTCTACATGTTTGTGTTCTTGTATTTATTACCATTTCATTAGTTTTGCTCAGTGAAATGCAGGAGGCAGCGTAGATGTTATAATCGCAGTAAATGAGAAGAGTAAGGCCGCTGACGCCTCACATCATTTAGAAACAGCAGAGAAGCCAGAAAAAGCAGAAACTGGTCTATAATGAGATAAACCTTTTAGATTGTAAAACGGCCCGTTAAAGTCAATATTTCTTTTTCTTATTATAAACTAAAAACTATATAAAGCCAAACAAATTTATTTTAAATAAATAAGTAAAAATAAAGGCGAATAATAATCATTTTACTTAATTTTGACAGAGATTTCTTCTCTTCAGTAATGATTGCAAAAAAGAAATGTTAATCAATTTCTGTTAAAACGTCGTGAAGGCCTGGGGTTCTTGTTTTCAGAGCCGGTGTCTATATGAAGCTAACAGGCCATTTTATCATTTTAACTTCTAACACCAGTGTCAATTTCATAAAAAGGAACTTCAATATAGACGGACTTTAATCCCATTTAATGCTTAGATAAAAAGTTATCAACGTTTCCAATAAATTACATGTTAAAACATTACACATTACAAAATTACAAATAAATGTGGTTTAATTAGGAAAAGATACATTTTATATAGGCTAAAATATTAGCCTACCTGTTTCCTGGATAAAAATGTTGCTGGAACAACAATAACAAAATGTTTAAATATGAGATTTCCTCTCTTCCGGTTCCTCCCTTAAATCTTTATCATGTTACAGAGTGGAAAAAAAGCACCGTCAACACAGTTTTATGACCCTGCAGCGATCATTTGGTTGACCTGAAGAGGAGGAAACAACTGTGATGAAGAGTTTTCACTCTGCACCGGAAAGGCTCATTCACAAAGGCCTCTTCTTCTCCATAAATGGATTTTTTTTTAATGATCTCAGCTATTTAATATTTAGTTTTACTTAGTCTATGTGTATGAATATACATTTGCAGTGCTTTTATTTTTTCCCCCGATAAAACTGATCAAATGCCTTAAACGAGTCATAAATGTTTTAATAAAACATGGATGAGAAAAGGAGAAATAAAAAAATCAGAAGATTTTTTTATGGCTAATAATTTACCTCTTGTGTTTGTAGGGCTGAACCTTTTTTTCAAATTATATATATATAAGATC
>JBAMIG010000010.1:3657353-3672487 GCA_037177335.1 Kiunga ballochi | reverse complement strand
AAAATTATATATATATATTTATATATATACTCATAGTAGCACTAATTTTTGTAATGGGGATTTAACACTCTAAACTTTAATTATTACTGGATTACTATATTTTTTACTGAATGAAAAAGTTCTTGAGACTTCTTTTTAATCTTATTTAATTATTTAACATTTTCATCCAGCTGATGCATTTTCTATCAAAAATGGAAAAAAGTGGCATTACAGACCAGATTGAAAATGAGTGAAAGAGCAACAAACTCTTAATGAAAACAACTAAAGAACCATTACTCACTTTAAAAAAGTGCAGTGAGACCTGGCCTCTTTGAAGTAAAAAAAAAATGAGAGAGGCCTGAAGACTTTTGCAGTGAAGTGTGCATTAAATACATCACACTATTTATGAGTGCAGTGGAAAATGTACAACTTCAGTTTCAGGTGGAGACAAAAACATTTTATCTGTTTGGCAGAAAGGGGAGAGTTCTCCTCACATAAATACACGAAACAGAGAAATGAACATGTTTTCCACATTGCATAGTGGAATGTTTGGCTCGCTCACTGATAGGTTCACAAAACAGTGAATGTCATCAGTTATTTGAGCTCATCTTGAAATATCTGCAGAAAAATAAATGATAAAAATATTTTTATTTGCATTTGCCTGGTAATTCATGAAAATTCAGGTTTTAATGCAACTGAGTGGAGGCGTTACCTGGTGGCAGTTTGACAAACTGCAGCTCCACCACACCCATCAGAGCAAACTGTTCACCTCTGACACACACTCCCCTACTTTCCATGCTGATACTCTAAATAACGCTCGCACGTCTGTCCCACACGTTGGGTGTTCATTATGCGCTTACAAAGTGTCCAGGTCTCAATGCTGTTTTAGGGAGAGTTGGCTGATCCGCTCACCTACCAACGCTTATCTGAGCAGGATTATTATCTAGAAGCTGGCGCTTCATATCCAGCTTTCTAACATTTAGCTTGACTTCATCACTTTGCACATGGCAGGAAACCTAGTCCAGGCTCATATCTTCCTGTCATGCATGTGTGTTGGCAATGCCACTGCTCCTGATCTAAGACCTGTTAAAGTTTTTCTCACTCTCACCGATGCTCCCAGTGTTGCCAGCTGGGCTGTTGTCATGGCAGCAAACAAACAAACTTGGTACCGGACGTACTTTAAGTAACTTTTATTAAGCTGAATATAGGCTAGTTGTAACCATCATCTTCAGAGCTAAAAAAAAAAAAAAACCTGTTACATGCATGAAATGAAACCAGACTCTGTAAAATCCTGCTTCAGATGTTTAAAAGGTTGAATTTCCAAATTTTTACTGATATGTTGTCAAACATAAGTACAATATGCTGATTTTGATGTTGTTAATTATTTTCTCTGCCATTCCCTACCATTGACAAAAAAATAAAATTTAGCCGGCCACAGATGCTGGCATATTGCCACACGACGCACACACACTATGTCTGAAGTTTTGAAGTATCACAATTAAAGTGGGTTTTCCCCCTCTTAACGGAAATGTCCACTCAGCACTTTTCTTCCCATCATGCTCTTCCTCTGGAACCAATTACAGTCCTGACATGTCTCAATTTGTTTAACACTCAAGCTGAAGGCTGCAAAGTTATCCAGCAGTTTGGATGTATTTGTTCTGCTCACGAGTGTGTATCTAGTTTTGCATGTCTAAGCGTGTGTGTGTGTGTGTGTGAGAGAGAGAGAGAGAGAGAGAGTGAGGATTTATCTGTGTTAAATCGATGAGCAGGGAAAGATGGTGACTTCACCATCTGGAAATCTAGTCTGGCGCTCTGCGCGAAGAGCTGCTGACCCAT
Organism: Kiunga ballochi; assembly: GCA_037177335.1. NCBI lineage: Eukaryota > Metazoa > Chordata > Actinopteri > Atheriniformes > Pseudomugilidae > Kiunga > Kiunga ballochi. The sequence continues at coordinate 3,670,672 of JBAMIG010000010.1, read as the reverse complement.
GATTCAACTCCACAAAGAACACAAAGAAAGGGAGAGGGAGGTTAGCAGGAGTAGGAGGGGGAGGCAGGAGGAGCATGGTGTTAAAAGTGCTTGTCATGAGGAGGAGCGGTGCATCAGACCACTTTGTTCAGCCGTCAATAAGAGTAAGGGAATTAAGAGTGCATGCGTACGAGCGTAAACATTCATTCAGACGTGCAGACTGACACAAGGTGGACAGAGAGGACTTTACAATCCTTCATAGATGCGTTCCCTGACCTTAAACCCAACCCGAAACACAGTTTCTACTTCCCGCATAGCTGAACAACAGCTGCCATGTGGAACAAAGTGGATATTTTTATCTTTACAGGTCAACTTAAGGCTCTCGTGCAGAAGACGAGAAAGCAGTTGGACTGTGAGTTGCCAAGTCTGTAATACAACCTGCTACTCAATGAGCATGATCACTGTTGCAAGATTCATCCCCCTAAAGGCCCAGTTATGCTAAAGGAGGCGTGAAAGCATGAGGCTGGTGTGGTGAGGCATGACAACGTTTGAAGCATCCAAATATACGTATGGAAGGGAGGAGAGATGGGCCTTAAGCAGAATTGATTCGGGAAGCCCCTTAATGCCACCTCAGCACCACTGGGACTCAACTATTACTGGTGCTTAATTGTGACACACATTCATTTGCATTATTTGCAGATGCTGTAAGTCATACCACCACAGTTTCTAACCTTACTGGAGTAGCAAATTCAGGAAAATAGTCTGGTAATAATTGGTATTTTTTAATGTTATTTTTTAATGTTATGTAATGTTAATGTAAATCTATTTAAGGAAGAAGTCGTGCTGCAGTGGCATCATGCTATTATGTAGATGAGGCTTCTGTCACTAATTGGCTAAAGCTCCACTGCTTATGTAAGGTTACAGGTAACTGTGGGAATTCAATCAGAATATAGTTATAAACCACATCCACACCCTGTCCATCCTGTCCTAACCAGTTCCCTTTAGAGACATGAGGCCTTAGTTTGCTTTTGCCTTTATCCAATTCTGTTAATCATCATTTAAAAAAAAAAAAAGAAGAAGATTTTACATGAATTAAATGTAAAAAAAAATAATAATTACTAATTAGATTCTTGTGCAGAACTGTGGTCTTTTGCAAGACTGTACTGGTTTTTATTGTACACAAATTCCCTCAAATAAAACGGCTAACATAGCTTGCAGAGGGTCTAAATGTTATTTTTGATCGCTGCCTCACCGACATTAACTCTATAATCACCGCACACTTCTGCTGGGGCAGAGCACTTGATGAAGAGGCAATGTTTTTATATCATGTTATTGTCACATGAAGTTCTGCCTGTAAATAACTAACTATTGAACAACTTTTAAAAACAAAAACAGCATAAAAGGACATTTCCTGTGCATATTTCTTATGGTCTTCACAGAAAACTGGTCTTTCTCATTTACACTTTGTGTGAGTTTTTACCTTTGGTTTGCAAACATCATCTTCACAATCAGCTTCAGTGAGGTCGACTGCTGAACACAAAGATACATTTGTCCCTTTTGTTCTGTGTTTTGCTGATAAATGTGCTCTGATCCATCATGATAAGCCCTGTGATCTCTGATAGGACTCAGGCTGAGAAATAATCCAGCAGCACCAAGAGGGACGACACATGGTTGTTGGTTGTGGTCTCTGCTCTTCTTTTTGTTCTTATTTCTTTTTTTCTTCATGAAAAGAGAATCAGTCTCTCATTCTCTGTATTAGTGGATTCTTATCCCACAGGAGCGCTCAGGCATCTGACCAGTTGACCAATCTAGGATAAGATTGATGGCCCCCATGGCCAGTGGAACACATTCCTGCTCCATGAACAACAAATTATCTTCAAATGAAAACTCGACAAGCTTACCCCCAGTGCTTTCTCTGGAAACATAGAGATTCCAGTGACCCGGGAAATATTTTGTTTTTCCATACGCAGCGGACTGATGCAGAGGTGAAGGCTCTTTAAATTAAAGACTTCAACACTAAAGTTCTACTCTGCTTGTTTATCTTTCTTATGCACGATTTCTGTTTATGAGGATAGCAAGTCTTTTAGGTCATCAGGGATTTGTTTTTCCCTTCAGGTAATTTTTTCCCTCAGTTTCCGCCACCATTCGGGAAGTGTTCCTCACATGAATGCAAGGGCTTTGAAATGACACTGTCAAGCTTTCTTAAAGACAGAGCAAATTTACTACCCTTTAGGGTATTCGAGGAAATAATGCTTGGACTCAAAACCTGTTTAAAAGCAACAGACTCATTTAATTAAATCAAAATAAGCCAATTTGATCGTATAATTTCAATTTGTATTACAATAAATCTTATTTTCTTATGATCTTATTTTCCATATAATCCTCCCTTTTTTTAACTTATTTAACTTAACTTGAATATGTGCAATTAAGATTCATTAAAAATCTCTCCACTTTATTCCTAATGTTCAATTTTTCACATTAAAACAGTGACATTGTGAAAATAATCAGCATGTAAAGGTTTATTAGTTTTAATCAGGACTGAAGCTGATTGGGTGATTTGAGCATGTGATGTTTTTATAGTCGTATAAGGGAGAGGACTTTTTGCCCTTTATGATCCAAAACGTAATCTTCCTGCATGCCAAAAGCAGCATAAAATGTCTCTATAAGCAGGTGAAAACATGATGAACCATGCAGCAATGTGGTGTTTATGGGTGCAATAAATTACATTCTCTGTGTATAATTTCATGTAACCAGCAACTTTAGGTAAAATGCAAGTGTATAAAGGTCTCTTTTGTTTCCCTGGGTTGTGTTTGGATTATCATCAGGGTCAAAATGGTTCTTCCAACAGACGTGATGCATTTGTATGTGTGTGTCTATTGAGAATCCTCCCACGACATGTTGGAGGAAGGATGAGCTGTGTGGTGCACAGCTGCTCAACAACATGCCAACTGATAATAATATGAAATGTTTCTTTGTTTGGTTTCAACCAAAGTTTCATAATCCGGCCAATAAAGCACAGTGATCATAAGAGACAAAAGCAGAAACTACAACAAACTGTGCGCAGTTCATCTTATTTGCCCTACTATTTTAGTTGCTGTTGCTTTCAGCCAAACCGAAAACGAAGATTAAAGAATGATAAACAAAGATGCAACGTGAGCTTACAGGAAGAAACATGCTCCTTTTCGATTTTAACTCACAAAAGAAAAGCAGCGGCAGAAAGGAGAAGCGAGATGAGCCGTCAGCGTTACAAACTGGAAAAAGAATTTGATGTCTTGCATGTGAGAGTTGGCTCACAATTAGCTGAAACACTCCCTTGGTTTGATATCTCACAGATTAGAGGTTGAGAGAAGGTTACATACTGGTCACACTCAGGTTAAGGTGATAATGCATCACTGTCCTCTTTAGTGATATGGGGGAAAGTGTTTTTTTTACAAAGGAAAAAATGGAAATGGACTGTTCAGCTTTAAAACCTTTTAGTTTCACTGACAATGGGACATGATTAGATATGAACAAATACAGTCCAGCTGTCATGACCTTCACCCTCTGAATAATGTCATCCGGGTTAATAGAGATCTCATATATACAGCTTGTGTCACACAGAATGTCTCTGCAGATGAAGGTGGAGTGGACTGACCTGGAACCCGCTGGAGTGTGAGGCTCTTTGAACAAACATCAGCATCTTTAACTAGTTTGTAAAAGGATACTCCAGGTTTCGCTTCACAGTGGATAAAAGACCAAGTGTTACTCAAGTGATAAAGACGCCTGCAGAGTACAGACATCAGATTAAAAAAAAATCATTCAGACAATGCCCTGCAAACTAACACACAGAAACACATTAAAACACATTAATGCAGAGAGGTAACTCACCAGCTGCAGATCAGTGGACTAAACACATAGATACACTCTTGTCTTTGCATCTAATTTTGTCAATAGCAAACATAAATACTGAGTAAAAACATGCTGGAGATGGCACACTGTGGTCATAAAGGGATGGTAATTGTAGAATACCCATGGAAACTGTGGGGTTTAAATCATGCTATGCTGGAGTCCAAAGTGTGAAAAAACACCAATACATCATTACATCAGCCCAAACTATTGATCCAGGCAGGATGGGTTCATGTTTTCATGATGCTTCTGCAGATTTTGATGCTATCATCAGAGTGTGGAGCTGAAGAGACTCATCAAACCAGGCAATTTTTTCCATCTTCTATTGTCCAGTTTTACTCAGTCTGTGTTAATTGCAGCCTCTTTCCTGCAAAGCATCATGGTAATTACTCTGAGGGGCACATGTGGTGGTCATGTGGGTGAGAATCAACATCGCAAGCCAAAATCAAACATGGACCAAAACATTTTTACCTGCAGCAGTGGTCTCTAATCTGTAGAAGTTTGTACACATAAAAAAGCAAAACTGGTAATAAAGCAGATCCAGTTGTGAAGCTGTCATATGATGTGGTACCAGTTAGGGTTGGTTGTTGCTGTAGTACCATACCTCTATTCAGAAAACAAGAGCTACTGCAAAAATCTAACCTTTTTTCATCTTCTTTCTGGCAAATACCATTGTTTCATATTTAGGGCAGCAAAACTGAGTGTTTTGGAAGCTAAATTTCAGCTTAAAGCTTTAAAAAAAATAAGACAGGATCAGAATGTGACACAAAACCTTTCTATTTGAGTAAAAATTAGGAAAGAATATATATTAGGAAAATATTCTTTCATTCATTTTCTATACTGCTTCGTCCAGTTCAGGGTCACAGGTAACTGGAGTCTCTCCCAGTAATCAGTGAGCAGATGGTTGGGTTTACCCACCAGGTCACCAGGGCCAGGAAATAATATATAAGATTATACTCTGCATTGCTCTTTATTATGTGAAAAAAGTTACATCAGCAAATTGTTCCACATTACCATGATCCTCTGGAGCAAACAGAGGAAGTGTATAAAATAATTTAAAAGGTTTGTTGAATTAACCAATTCAAAGCTAAATTTATTTATAGTAATATAAAAATAAATACAGATATAGAAGATAATAAATAGGTCAAAATAACATTGATTAACTATAAATAGAAAATTATAATTGTTGAATGATTAATACATAATATATATTCATAAATAACTATGAGTTAATATAAACAGTTTAAATAAATTTGTTCTATTAAATATTAGTTTAAGATACAGAAAGGTTTGCGAACACTGTCAAAGGGTTAAAGGTCAACTTTGCCCAAAGCTTTTCAAGTAAAAATAACCACTGGTTTAGTAAATAAATAACAAATACCTCTTTATTGGAATACAAAAGAAAGAGCTCTTTACATTTTATTAGCTTTAAATGCTATAAAAAATCAGACAAACATCCACACACAACATGTAAATTATGCTTAAAAGTGTTTTTCCATTTACTACAACTTATCTCAGACACAGCCATGAAACAATGGACCCCACCTTCACAGAGAAAGCTATAACTCAGTATTAATAATAAATATGAGAGAATTTTCCTGTTTTAGTGGATGTATTGATTTAAATGAAAAAAAACATAAAACATGCTTTCTCAGTGTTTTTGTCAAAGCAGATGTGAAAGAGAGGACAGAAGGAAATGTAAGAATATACAGAGACAATCACACACACACACACACACACACAGCTGTTGGCTTTCTGTCAGCTTTAGCAGGGTGAGTGAAGTAAGTTATGTTCTGTCTGTTGCAGGCAATTCTTCAAAGATACTATCTCTGTCTCCAAGCAGACGTTTCAGGGAAGAACTTGCAAATCAGTATGTATATATATTTTCAACAATGAATAGATGAGTAGAGTAGAGCAACAAATCACTGCTTTCTTCTTAATATCCAGCCAAATCCACCCCACACAATCTGAAGCTGCAGACATGAGTTAATATACATCTGATAAAGACCCAAACATCTGACCCCCCTGAGACGACTTTGATTTAATTCGCCAGACACTTGAAATCGTCTGATACTGGAACGGCCTGGAAAGAACTTGTAATTCATCATTGTCTTGTAAAACATTTAGTTAACTATTGTTTTGTGCAGGCTGTACATTAAACTTCTATATAGTTTTAAAGATGAATTGAGTACCGTAAGGAGTTTGCACGGGTCAGGAGAAGTGCAGAAACTGGGATAGAAAAGAAGAAGAAAAGATACAGAAACAGACCTTTTTATAAACACAGAACCAGAATCAACTCTTGCCCGATAAGCATAGTTTACTGGTCAAACATAGGCTTTAAATAGGATAAATAAACAGCCTGATATCAACTTCTGTTTGCTTTCAGAGTAAAACTTTGCTAAATCTTTTTCCTCGGTTGATCCAACAACTAATAATGACTCATATTCGCATCCTGACCCACATGAAAAGCCACAGAGGCCTACAAAAGACGGAGACTTTTTTTTTTTTTTAACTTGTCTTGTCCAGCATCCCAGCAGCCAGAAAAGACGGAGACTTGAAGAGGATGCAACAAAGCGTGAACAACAAAAGTTACTGAATGAAGATCACAGTGGAATCTGATTGCTGAAAGAAAAAAGAAACCTGGAAACAGGTTCAAAAAGTACTATGAAGTAACATTTTCTGAGGCAACAATATAAGAAGATAGGAAAAATGTCTGGAACAGTGATATTAATATCAAATTTAATATTGAAAAGGTTAAATAAAGACATGTGACCTTGATCATTTGGGAGCTAAAATACAAGTTTCCCAGTAATGCACCCTGCATGGACGGCTAACCCAGCATTCATCATGTTTTCCTCTGTGAGCTCTCAGCCCTATTTTGTCTCCTGTTCTCTCACTTTTTTGCTTCCTACATTTCTCTTATTGCAATGATATTGACTTGCCTTTCTGGCTGTATCAGTTGTTTGCTTATAATGTGGCACTAAAAGCGAAACTTAGCTGCAACATCCTGGAAAGGGCCGTGCAAGTTTCTCACAGTCTCGGGATGGGCAGCGATGGCTCCAGATATGTGGATGATAAACATCACTGTGCTATTTAACCAGTCTGAAGCTCACCACTTTTAAGGTTGGAAAGTTCCTTAGTGCATCGATTAAGAAAGCCGTGTACAAACAAATGCCTCAATGAACAATGCTGGTAATTCTTCCACAACAATGTGAGGCAGTTAAAGTTATTTTACAATGTTTTGTCCATTCGTCTTTTTCCATTTGAACAATTCAGCATTTTGAGGCGAACATATTTGGAAAAATACAACTTGGCAGGCATTATTTATTTTTATACAAAGGGGTAATTCAAGGTGTCTAAATGCTAAAACACGGAATAGACATAAAAATAAACAGTACAGACACTAATAATGAAAAGAAAGAAACACTGTGCTTTTTCCATTTTGGACCAAGAACCTGACTCACTCTGGTAGTGAGAATCTAGCTTCCTCCTCCGTCTTCATCACGTCCGTGTCACCTGCTCATAATGAGTCAGACTCAGCCAGGCAGCACAGTGAAGTAGCAAACAGGGAGTCGGAGCGCTGCACATGACCCCTCGCCAGCAGTGAAATTTCTGGCAAGAAAACTGAGAACACTAAAACAGATATCAGACAGAGGCCTGCATGTTTGTGTGCTGAGTTCATAGTCAGGTCAGATAAGCATTAACTACAAGAAAAAAACCATATAATAAAATCTTCTATAAAAAGTGAAAACAAAACAAAACAAAAACTCATTTTCTTGAATACCAGTGAATCTGTAATGTGTTATTGATCGGTGTGGTTTTAATTTACAGGTTTATTTCAGGCTGAAGACATTTCTGTAAAAATCTCAAGCAAGCAAATTCAGAAGTTAGATATTTAGCTGACAGATGAGGTGAACTCAGTCTGGTTTATGCTCATATGTCAAAAGACCCTGAGGACTGCAGACCTGTTGTCCCAGTCCTGGTCCAGTCACATATGGATCCAACCAGCTTCAGCTTGGAGTTCAGGATGCTCCTCCAGAGAAGCCAGTTAGCTCTGCAAGACTAGATTTTTTAACCTCTTCCGCGCGTTTAACACTAGCAGGCGACTACTGGGTGAGATGTCGATGGCATTACTGCATCTCAGACAGTGATGAAGAGGAGTACGGCACACTGATGGATAACATTGTCATGAGATGTGAGCAGAAGCATCTGCTGGTTGCTGAGAACTAGTTGTAGACATGAGGTCAATACTTCCAGTGATTTCTATTAATGGAGTGAGTCTGGTCACTGGATAAATTCAACCTCATCAAAATTACAGTTGCCATTTACAGCAAAGTCAGAGTGATCAATATTTTTTGAGATCCTGTAACGTTTGCCAGACGTTGCTCGGGACATTTTATGAGTTTATGACACATCGTGCCAGTGATGGTGTACTTGTGAAGCTGGACTCGGCTGCTGGCAGAGATGACAATGCTGTCCTCACTATACTGGACACTGTCTCCCATCCTCTTCACAACATGCTGGACAACCTTCACTTTACTTCAGTGCAGAACGCAACAGGAAATTGTTCCTTCCTGCAGACATTGAACTCCACACTTCTGCACCATAGCCTCTTTGTAAATATTTGTGTCTTTGTTTTATTTATATCCTGTTTTCTTTTCATTTACTTTATTTCTCAGCACCTTATATTGCATCTTTTCTTTTCCCCATCTAAAGAGCTCTGCAGTGCTCTGCAGCATTTCCGTGCATCCCTCCACAGTCCCACTCAGCTTTCCACAACACCTGAATTCATTTCCTCGTTCACCTAGAAACTCCTAATTATACAGCTTCACTTCATTTTGAACTTTCTAACTCCAGTGTGACAACTTAACAAAATAACCTACAAAACATGTGCTCATCATGACTGGAAGCACATCCACAAACATCTTGATCATTTTAAGGATGTAAGGCTTCTGCCACTGCTACACCTACAAACAGGCATGAGCCTTGCTTCCCTACCATCTTCATACGTTCATCCGTATAGAGTTCAAATGCAGTAGATGTATATGAAGACATTTTAAAATGTGTTTTCTCCTGTGTTTTTGTTGAGGAGAGTGGGGCGCTTTAGGACGTAGCTCATTTATGAGGCCTCCTGCTGCAGAGTGACCGCTCAGCACCGCTCGCCATGATGAAGTACCAGACACATTCCTGCACTTTAATAACAAATGGGCTGACAGGGAATGATGATGGCAGGGTATGGGTTCAGTCATCAAGTTTAATTATAGATTATTTTCAAGAGTAGCCTTAAAGTATCTCATGCTGAGGCGAAGATTCGAAAACAGGAAATTCAAAACCTTTTTCATTTGCAAATACGAGGAGAACTTCCTCTAGATGCCCGGCAGGAGATGATCTGCTTCCCTGCCGTTTTCCCTCACATCTCCATTTTGTGTTTTCATTCCATCAGAACTCCCCAGCAGATCTCAACTCTATTTCTGGCAGCACATGTTGCTTTTGGAGGACGGCCCGGCTTCTCTTCCGACGTGAAGAACCACACAAGAAAACAAATGCGGTTTGTCTTTATCAGAGATGAGCACAGTGGCAGTGGGCAGGAGTTCTGTTGATCAGAATCTAATGAACTCTGACCTCATTTTTCCCTCCATCTGACAGGTCATTACGGGCTGGACTGAACACAATCAATCAGCAAATAACAGATTAACATCTACTCACATTATTAACTCCTTTTGCATAGTTATATGAAGGTTAAAACACTTTATCCATCATTTGATCAATTGCTTATCAAACTCTATTGTCTACAAAAACTAAATAAAAGCAAATCAAGTCAAAATTTCATTAATTATCAGTTATCTAAGCAGTTATCTGCAATGAAAAATGTTTATCGGTTGTGAAAAAGCTTTAGGGGGAAAAACAAGCACAAATAACAGGCAGGCACCACAGGAAGAGAGTAAATCAAAGCCTGACCCTTTTGTATCAGTAAATCAGTCGTATGAGCAGTTTCTAAAATTACGGCTTAACAGAATGTGAATGTTAATCTCCAAAAATAAAAATAGAAAAACAAGCCTTGACTTTAAAATGCAAAAAAACACAAAGTGCAGGGAGCCTTCTGTTTCTGCAGCAGAAAGTCTAACTTCAGTCACAGCTGGTTTGCGCATGCTCTTATATGAAGGAGGGCTTGTGGTCCTAAACACAGCAAAAACACGTCATTAACTGTAACTTTCTTACTATATTAAGGTTGTTGCTGATGATTTGTAAGCACGAATGGATTGGTTTAATATGGGACTATTGATGCTTCTCTTTGCTAAATGTGCCGTTTTCACGATGTTGTGCAGAGTTACCTGCAACCATAACAACCCCTGAGTCTGTGAGTCTGAGGTCAAACTATTCAGTTAAAGTCCCATTCCCACTGCACAAAGATTCACTATAAAACTAAAGTCACTACTTTAATCTGACTTTTCTCTTCGAATGGCTTGACATAATCCCCATTGTGCTATTTAAAAAAGAGTCACGTAGTGAATTAACTGCAACACAACTTGGTCTTACCTTGTGGTTTGACCTGGGAATTTTTAGTGGTGACTTTGGGACTTTGCATTCCAGTCATCTGAAGCAGCCAAGGAAAAATTGAGTTAATTTATCATAAACCACGACACTGTCAGCATTTCTCAGCTTTGAATATGAGTAAACTAAAGATCTTTCAGTCCAAAGACGCAGGATGGCCTTTTATCTGGTAACATTTTGTGTGTATGCTTCAGAAAGAGCAAAATGGAAACTGAGGAACAAACCACCATAAAGAATGAATGGTCTCACAAGAGAGTTGTTCTTAGGTCTCCACAACAGTTAACTTTAACTAGTGCCACTGACCTGCCCTTAAATCCAGCCTTCTTTGCTGGATGTGCAGGAGAAGCCATGTGTTTGTTCATGATGCACAGGTGATTATAAGACAGAAAACATCTGTAATATTAGAAAGGATTGTATGTCCACCAAAAGAAATGGTGGTGACCATAGACATGCTCATGCCTGATGTGCTAATAATTTTTTTTAATAAATGAGCCTTGAAACTGAATTTTTTACTTATTTTGATGGATAAATTACCAGTACATGTATCTGTACATTCACAGAGCCACTGTTGCATTACAGCATCCTCTGCACTTTATGAGCAGCCAAGAGCTGAAACACAAAGTTCTGTTTCACTCTTCTGCAATGAAGAATCAACGCTTGATTTGGAACTTGCTGGTCTGAAATAAATATTTGAAACTGGACTCATGGATGCCGACTTGGGGCTTAACTTTGTTCTTCATAGTCTTCCCGGGAGTTTTGACTTGGAACCTGGCAGCTCTAACTTGGGATTAGTTTGGGACATAGAGGCGCTGTGTGAGGTTTAAGTGGAAACTTTGGGTCAAACATTGAACTTCTGGTCTTAATTTTGGACTTGATCCCAATCTTGATGATGATGAGCTTGAGTCTGCACACATAATTCTTACCACTTGCCCTGACTTTGCCCCTGTGAATGACAATTGTAACCATACACTATTGTATCATGTTCCCCTGTAGAGGTTGTGATTTTTGAGGCTAAGTTGTAAGTCACTCACACGTGATTGAACACACACACTGTTGAACGGTCACTCCTGTCTTTAATGTTACCTTTGGATTCCAACTACCAACTAAATCCAAAAAGAAGCAAAAAGTTTCCATTCTTCACAAGAGCTCAAGGTCCCAGTCATTAGATCAGGACTGTCAAGTGCACAGGGAATTTTGTCTCCGAGGGAACACTTCCCTGTTAATTTTTATATTTATATCTTTGACCTTGCTCAAACTTTAACTGTGGTAAGTGAGGACTGAGGAAATATTACCCTCTAGTGAGATCGTAAAAATCCCATTTTGGTTGTGTTTGTTTTGTCTTTTTATTCACTTTTTATCTCCTGGGTCTTACCCCTTCAGCATACCAGGGGGTCATCCAGACGTGTCCAGTTGGGACAGCCCTCACTGGTTAGCAGGCAGTCAATCTCTGAGCAGACCAGTTCATGCAAAACCACAAAGGACATGGACCGCAAAGAGTGGGAAAACAAAACTGCCTCTACTAATACAATCATAATAGAGAAAGACATTAATCTGTGTCGCTGCTTTACTATCAAAACAAACAGAGCTGAGAAGTATCAGAGTGCTTAATGGGCCTGTCGGTGAGATTACTTGTCCATGTATAATAATGATCACATAACTTTCTGCTCTCCTGAGTTCTTTTCTTCACACCACGTACAGCATCCGAGTGATATTTTCTGCGAGTTAACAAATTCAGAGATCTCTTCAAAACAGTCAACATCACAAACACAAACAATCAGTGACACGACAACAGCTTTAAAACTCTGAGATAACTACTTTTTGCAAGGTGTATTCTTGAGGTGTGATTCTTATACCTTCACCAGGCAAAGAAACAAGAGGAAACTTGCAGTGCAACTTAGAGTGTAAATAAAGGGATTCTTATCGCAAATAATGTTAGCAAGACTATTTGGTTCATTTTAGCATTGTGTTCATAAACTTTGTGAAAATCTCTTTATTCCTTAATGAACTACAGCCTTCATATTGACCATTTCATGTACAGTTCAGTTAGTTTAATTTGTATAGCTGCTTAGTTACATGGCTTATACACTTACTTTTATATAAAATGGTATGCTACTTGAGTTAGCATTAAAAACAACTTAAACACCTGAAAGAGTTGTGGGAACTAAAAAGGGAGGGTGATGTCACTATCCTATGTATTGCGTGCTATTTGGCTTAGCACTTTTAATGTGACTTTGCTGCACAAAAAAGATAAATGTTTTTAAGTGTTTTTCTACAATTTGTCTGCTTCAAAGTAACACCACATTACTTACTGACCTAAAGGCTCTGACAACGACATATTCGGAATAATTATCAACATTTCTGGAGGCATCATAGCTCTGTGGTATCCAGTGACTGAAGAGCAACACACCTTTTTTTGCCCTAGCGTGTAATGTGCAGCTGTATGTTGCTTTATAGACCTGCACTATCTTTATATTATATTTTATACCAATAAATTGCCAGTTTTGATAATGTGCATCATGGTGATTAGGAAAAAATAGGAAGAGACAAAAGAAAGTGACAGAACAAGAGATACAAAAGAGTGAACATTAAGCTGTTTTTTTTCTGACTGGAGAGCGCTCAGAGAGGAGACAGGATGCAGAATCAGTCTTAGGATGCAAACGGGTGAAAGGCAACTTTAGTGTTCTTTCCAAGAAAATAAATAAAACACATCTACCATCTCTATTATCATCTTGTAAATTTAGTTATGGAGTAAAACCATAAAATACCATTTCGGTAATAGCATTCTGGTTGGGACGAGTCTTAATTGTGGGTGATCTTGACTGCAATATTATCCATCCATCCATCCATCCATCCATCCATCCATCCATCCATCCATCCATCCATCCATCCATCCATCCATCCAT
>JBAMIG010000010.1:3608162-3635142 GCA_037177335.1 Kiunga ballochi | reverse complement strand
TGGATGGATGGATGGATGGATGGATGGATGGATGGATGGATGGATGGATGGATGGATGGATGGATGGATGGGTGGGTAGATAGCTTTGATTGTGTTGTTGCATTATAATCTAAATTTGTTTCTATTTTCTGAAAGAAATTAAGGTGATCAGTAAAAACAGAGAATAGCTTCTTTCCATGGCTGTTAAAATGAATCTAAAATACACTCACAAACAGGAAAGTCATATATTTTTTACATTTTGCAACATATCTGAACTTTTTCAAAACAGCATTTGCAGAAAATTAATTCATTTGTCAAAAACACTTTCTTGTAAACACGCTGTTTTTTAGTGCGGTTTGGACACTTTGCGTTTTATTTCTATGGAAGGAAATGCTCCGTTTTGAAACCTCGAAATGTTTTAATGACTCATTTTAAGTCCTGACAAAACCTTTGCATGTTGTTAGCTGTTAAATAAAAATGTAGCATCTCTGTATCATGAGTGATTTGTCCCAGAACCCCTTTACCTTGTGTTTGTTCATGTGTCGTGCCGGTGATTTGACCTGTAAAGACAGCTCAGTGTGTTTTTGTTGAAGCTCTTCATAAGCTTCTTTCACTGCTTGTAGATCTTGCTTCTCGCACTTGATGCAATCCAGAAAAAACATCCTCTGTTTACAAACACAAACCATACACAATACCTCATTAGTTAGCAAAGACATTACATTTTTTCCCCCTTTTCCAGATCATGTATTGCTGCTTTCTATTAAAAAACAGCTTGTCTCATACCTCTTTGTCCCAAGAGGTCTTGGAAGCAGTGCAAGTCGCAGTCAGTTGGGCCACCTTGTCTTCCATTGTCTTGCTCTTCTCTCGCATCACTTCATGTTCTTGCTGAAGGGCCTGCAGTTAAATTAATTGCCCATACAATTTTAATGCAATACTAAATTTTTATGTGTTGTTTTAACGTGAACAGAAGGTTTTAAACAGGGCAGTGGATTTCTGCCTTATACAAATCAGCTGGCTTGTGTCATTTTAATAATAATTTTAATAAATTAATAACTTGGAGGATTAAAATGAGAGAAGGGGGTAAAGAGTGCAGGAAAGAGAACAATAAACTGTAAAGCCATAAATGGAAAAAAAAGCACATCATTCAGTGGTGAAGGATTTATATTAACAAATATACACTTGTGATATACTACACCATATTCAGCAAATTTATGAACAGGAACAGAGTTGTCATTTATTTCTGTTGCTGTATAAATTTACTCGATAATCATTTTACCAGATCTATCATTCAGAATAATATGCACATATTGCTTTAGGTTATATATATATATATATATATATATATATATGTGTGTGTGTGCAGGTTAAGGATTTATTGTAAGTACATTTTCTCTTAAGAACAGTAGTTGTTAAGGGATTTCTGAAAGTCTAATCTAAGCATAAGCTGCTTGTATGACCCAAAGTTTTTTTTACAAACACACAAAAAAGGATGAACCCCTAAGCAAACCTTTTATATATATATTTCTTTAGCTGCCTTAATTAAAAAGAAGCTAAATTTTGCTGTCTGACAGGCATTATTTTGCACATTTGGTAAAAGAAAACAGCAAAGACTTGAACCTGGTTGTGAGGAATATATCTATACCTTCAGCTGATTCAGCTACAACTGGATGAAACCTAATCAGAAATTGTCTGCATAAAAAAGGTAGTTTATTAAGTATTGTTTAGAAAGTGAAACAATTAAAAAAAAAGCGGAAACATCCCAAAGGAAGGAGATATGAACCCTTCCAGGAGTTTTCTGAGGTTGTGTGAGATCATACTGACCAAAAACAGAACTAAACCACAGCAATATCCAAAGAAGAGCTTTGAAAGGTCCTTCAAAAAGTCTGGAGCACAACTCCTGAAGACTATTTAAAAAAATCAAAAGAAAGCTTATCTTTAAGGTTTGCACCATGATGAAGCTGAAAGCTGTTCAAAGTAAATATCCTAACTTGTAAATGCTTGGCTCTTTCTCATATAGCATGTGTTTCCTGTTTTCCAACAAACTGTTTCAGTTCTTAATATTCCTGGAAATGAATACAAATATTCCAGCAGGCTGCTGTATAAAGTGGGCAGTGTCTTATTTTATCAGTCACTCCTCTTAGAAAAACATTAAAAATTACCATCAGATGAAATGTGAATGTTTATTCCATGTTACATAGCACATAAGCATCACAGATTACACATCCGTTAATAGTACAGAGGATATTACTGGCTCAGAGAGAGGCGGGTGGAGGAACTGGGTAATCCGTACATAAACCAGTACAGGAGAAAAATAGTCTCACCTGGTACATTTCTGTTTGGGTCTTTAGCTCCATTTCTATTCTCCCAACTGTTTGAGTCTGACACAACAGCAGCTGCTGAGAATGCTGCAGGGACCTTATCAGCTCCTAAACAATGAGCACACACAAGCACACAACCTGGACATGACTGGGTAGACTGGGTTTTAGCTTAGAGCTTATCTGCTTGTCTTAGCTTATCTGCTTCTGAGTAAAAAACATTGCCTTGGACGGCTGCAGATCTGCAAAAACATGTCAATTAAGTTTTAGTTATAAAGTTCAGTTTCTTACCTGCTTTTCTGTTTGTTCAGTTATATTTTCCTCCCTTAGTCTCTTGCTCATTTCAGTTTCCTAAAATAATATATTTTTTAAAAAATAAACAAGGAGTGAAAGCATTGTACGATTTTTGTGTGACCCAAACAATTTGGTCATGCAACTGAAACCTGCAGGTATTCAGTGTTTCCCTGTTCAACATGCATGACTCATATTGATGAGTTGTTGTGCAGAATTTTATTGGCGGCTGCATTTATATGAGTTGGGTCAGGTGTGTTGGAGCAGGGAAATGTTGAAAACCTTCAGAAATGTGATGCTCATAGTAGATCTTAATGTTAAAGAGATCAACATTAGTTGTGGATAATAAGAAGTAGTGCAATTTACCATGACGAGTTTCTGGTGCAGCTCCTGCACATATTGCTCCCTCCCCACAGGATTCTGGGCCTTGTCATGTTGAACTGATGTCATTTTGACCTTAATTAGCTTCTTACTGACTTCATCTAACTCCTATAAGAGCATCAAACACAGCATAAAGTCTGATAAGTACAAGCCGTTAAAGTACAACTTTTTATAAGCTTTAAGGCAAACAGGAAATTTCACAGACATGTGAAACTAATTATGTTTGTACGACAAAAATCCATGATAAATATGGTTTAAATACCTTAGTAAGTAACTCAATTGTTGCTTCTTGGTCTTGATTAGCAGATGTCAATTTTTGATTAATTTTCATGGCCTCATCAACTGCAGGAATAACACAAACTAAGTCATCAGACATACTTATATATATTAAAGAAACGACAACCTTTGCTCATAACTCAGATCTGGACCCAGAAGTAATGATATGGATGAAGTGAAAAAAGGAAGAGGTGACAGAAGAAATTTGCAGAAATGAATCAGCTGTTAAAATTCTACATGAGCTTAGTCAAGTCAGCATTTATCAAAATCCCTGTGAAATGTTTTGTAACACCATGTGACATCTTTTCAGTCCATCTCTACTTACCATTTTGCTCGAGGTTCTCATGAGCCTGCTTAATCATGGCACACTGCCTGGAAAGGCAACTGAATCGTTTCTCCACCACCCCGAGTTGGTTCAGGTGCGTTTCCTTTGTCCGATTCTGCAGAGCCAGTTTCTGCTCCTATAGAGGGGTAATAGTTAAAACAACCACCTACTGTATGAAAAACAATGAGAACCAAAGTGGAATTTTATAAATCATTTTTCATTCTTTAAAAAAATGTGTGAAATACTTTAGCACAGAACAGTCAGATGGCTGATATCAAACCTATTTTAACCATGTTCCACTACACCACGGGTCATGTTTTCTGACAATATACATGTAACAGTCCATTTGTCAGCCACCTAAACTCTACTGGGTAACCCTGCCTGCCTACAGACTGACTGCAGGGTCAGCACTAGATATGTAATCTCAGTCAAACTAGATTACAGTATATTCCTCCCAGCAATCCCCTCTGGTACTCTCATTGCTACAAACAAGACAGTCGTATGAAAAGATGGGTTGTGCCTGTTGCTACTGGCCCAGTTTCCTCAGCACATACACCAAGGTTTTACCCGTTTCCCGGCAGCACGACTCGATTCAAATGAAATTGTTCCCCAACAGCTTGTTGTCGAGGTTTGTTGCAACCTTTTATCGATCGATTCATTTTTGTTGAGTGCAGAAAACATCTAAAACTTGCAGGACAGAGGACAGAAGTCCTGCAGGACAGAGGACAGAGGTCCTGCAGGACCAGAACTGGTAACTCCTGTCTGGCAACTTACGAGCCTGAAACCAGCGAGTTCAGTGGTGCTCCAAAAACTAACGTGTCATCAAGAGAAATAAAAGCTAAATTTATCAATCGATGTCTTTAATACATTAACTTCTTTTAAAGGACCCTGAACTGGATAAGCAGTTAAGAAAACTGGTGGTTTCATGTCTTGTGACTACAGATGCAAATCAACATTTGATGGCATCAAATGTTTTCCACTGATGTTTATTAGCCTGAACCATCCCATTCCAACACAAAAAGGTAATAAAATAAAAACAAGCAATTAATTTTGTGGCAAATCAGAATCCTGTGATGAACTGCACCTCACCTTTCACCTGATGCGAGCAGGATAGGCTCCAATTTTATGGAAATAGATGGATGAAAATGACAACAGCAGCTGATACAAAGAAACTTACCAAAATCGAGTCTCTTCCTAGTGAATGTGCAGGATCTAACACTTAGTGTAAATATTTAGTTACTGTGGTGAAACTACACTGAATGACTGTAAAAGGTTTAAATGCTTCATTGCTCAAAAATGAGCGTAATGGTGAAACTGAAGCTCTTTCCATTAAATGAAATAAGTCTCATTTTAAGGGGAGGAGCTCATTTTTAAAGAACGATTGCAAACAAACACAAATAATCAGTGAGAACACTATAATGGAAACAACCATGAAACGATGGAGACGATGC
Source organism: Kiunga ballochi (assembly GCA_037177335.1). NCBI lineage: Eukaryota > Metazoa > Chordata > Actinopteri > Atheriniformes > Pseudomugilidae > Kiunga > Kiunga ballochi. Next base: position 3,630,124 of record JBAMIG010000010.1, on the reverse strand, counting down.
TGGTTTAACACAGCTAATATGTTTCTTTCAGCGGGATCATGCCTCAGAACATTTTATCGCTCTTCAAACAGCCATTATATTTTGATTGTCTGTATCAAGCCGGGGTGTTTTATTTCCTCTCTCGTTTTTTTTTATCCAGCTCCCTTTGCTTTCATTCTCACTCCCCTGAGTAACTCTCTCCAACTCCTATCAACCAGCTATGTTCAACTCCCTCTCACAGTGCTGAGACACTGCTAAGAAGGTTAAACCGAGCGAGGAGCAGTTATAAAATATTTTAATAGAGATATTTTCTCTGCTGTGCTGGCAGTTCAAAGTGCCACACACTCCCTATCAGTTACTCTTGATGAGCTCTTCCCTCTAAACCCATTCCTCCTTGGCACCAGTCGCTCATGCTCCTCATTTCAGTTTTCTCACTCCCACCAGTCCTCTGTCAACAGTTTTTATAAATGAAAAATCCCTCCTTACCAGCTCACTTGATGTCTTCTCCAAGTTGTAGTTCAGTAACTGTATAACAGAAAATCAGCAAAAGTGGTGTTTTAAAAATCAAAATGGATTAAAGAGAAATGTATATAGAAGCTGCCACAGTGGACAATGGCAAAAATTAATGGCGTGGTTCTCTTTTGGGGAATTTAAACCCTAACACAATCAGCAGATAACTTTGAATTAATTAGATTAGAAAGGTTTTGTCTTATTTAATCATATTAAAGAAACAATAATATTTTTATTTCACTCAATTTTATCTTATCCAGATTTCTAAGGTAAGACAAACAAAAGATAAAGCTAAATATGTTCATTTTAGCTGCTCATATGCATGTTCTCAAACTGTTACATAATCCTAATGTCCACAAAAATGTCAACAAAAAACTTAAATTTTTAAAAAGAAAATCGTTAATACTCACTATATGCATGATTTTTACTCATTTGAAAACACAAACTAGCTCTGCTGTGTTGCAATGACATAAATAAAGGTGCAGAGCAATTAAAGCGCTTCATTCTTGAGTGTCACTCGTGTGAAAATGTGTTAAATTAAAGAAATGTACCAGACCGTGACACAAGATTGAACACAAATGGGCCTCATTTGAGCCAAACCCCACAGTCCGTGTCTCCCAGATAGAATATCAAAAACGCTCTCTATTATCTCTGTAGCATGGCCGGGGTATTAATGTGCAGTGGACCGTGGGGGGGCTTGTATATCACCTCTGTGGTGTCGAGCTTGCAGACAACACCGGTTTAGGCCTGTGCACCAATTCCCTGCATACTTGACTCTGATATGTATTTATTTATATCTCCCTTAAAGGTATTTATCTATACTGATGTTAAAGAAGTAATGAGTTAATAAAAGTAGATTTGAGCAGGATAAATGGGGCTTCTGGTAACAGGATAAACAATAAGAAGAGCCTGTAAATGTGTCACACATCACAGTACCTGCAGAGACTTCAGTTCTTTCTTTAAGTTGTTCATCTCCTTGTCTTTTAGCTCACTGGTGACCTGGTATTTCCCCTGAAAGGTGATATTATTACTGTGAGTCTCCATAAAAGCAACAGTAATCATTCTGGAAACAAAGCCTGTGTGACTGAGTGAATGAACATCTCCACTCCTCTCTTTGGACACTTTGGGGGAATAATCTTTGTACCTTCTCCTCCTCAATGTTTCGTATTTTGTCCTGAAACTTAAGTAAAAAGATGAATTATTTAGAGGCTTTCAGCGCATTGCTAAAAGTCTTATTTTCATGTATAAACACGAGGATGTACCTGCTTCTTAAGAGTGGCGAGTGACTCGGTGTGCTGATCAGCTGCTGTTTTCATTTGGTGTTGTAAAGATTCCTGTTCATAAGAAGACAAACAGAAACCAAAGCAGTGGATTATATTGTTTCTCATGTAGAAGTGTGAACACAGAAATGAAGCGGTACCTTTTCCCACTCCAGCTCTTGTTTCTTCAGCATTAGTTTACTTATCTGATCCTCATGACGCGTCTCTGCATTCTTAAACAGGAGAAAAACTCATTTACATTAAAACCCACTGATAAAAAATAATACATGATATTTCAGAATCAACTATAAAGTTTAGAAACACCTGTTTTAGTAGATATGTCAGTAAATCTAACATGGATTAATAACCATTGTCTCTGCTTCTCTTTGGGGAAATTACTGTGGAGTTAAGCCACAACTGCTTCGGTCCTCCGTATCTATTATGGAAGCATCCAGGGCAAAGTGAACATTAGAGGGGAGGTGATATTTGTGGAAAGCCATCCCTATCCTCCCTCTTCCCTTGAAAAGGCAGGTAAAAGTCAATTGCTCTCTATATCCACAACACTTTTTATGTACATGTGGGAGCAGGTTAACTCCGTGAGTTTATTTTATAAGTTCCTGTTAAACTATGCTAGCAGCATGGTGCTGAATTAAAAGAAAAAGAAAAGGTTTTTTTTTTTATTGCTGTTTTAAAGCTGAGTGTGAATTTAAAAATGACACTTAGGCTTCATGATCCTTATAAATCAGAATAGGAAACAGTGTTAAAACTGGTGGCTTAGACCCCAAAGCTTTATATCCCCCCTCCATCCATCCAATAACTATATGATTTTAGTAAATCATGTGAAAATTCATGATTGTTTACATCATAAATTGCCTGAGCGTTTAATTGCTGTTCTGAATGGCTGATTTTTACTGGCCACTTTAAAAGTATCTGCCAGTATCAGGAATAAAAACATGATGGATTTTATCCTTCAGTGGGACAAAGTTTCACAGAAAATCCTCAAGTTTTCTGTCATTTTGTTTTGTATTTCATATCCTATTCTATTCATATCTATTTTTGTTAATGATTATTTTTGGGTATTGAGGAGTCTTTTTTTATAAGCTGCTGAAAATCTCATTTTCCAGAGGGAATCATCCCAAAGGGATTATTAAAGTTAAGTGTATAGAACATGGCATGTTTGCATACATAATTGCATTAAACACCCTGCTGCCTTCCCATTTAGAGCAAAGTTACTACATCTCCCTGGAATTTGACCTGCTCAGGAATGTCTGGCACCATCAGGACATCCTCTAGTTTCTGAACCCTCCACCCCATGAACACCACAAACTTCTACTTTGCCTGAGGAGGATCACTTGCCCTATCTAATGTTTGTGTTTCAGTAAACATGACAATAACAATAAAAACAAAACGGCAACATATGACCAGCATCCCATTTTTGGTCCTTTAACCTTTAAGCACACTCAGAATGTCCTTTCAGGATGAAAGTACTTGCTAGAGGCGGAAAAGCTCCATTTATTTCCTGTTTTCTTCATGAACAAATCTACTCTACAATTGTTGGTGAAGGGTTAAATGGCTCCCGCGACCCTCATCCTCATGTAATGTACATTAAACTAAGCTGGATCTTATTAGGATGGTCAGAAGGGCTTGCCTAAAGGATGATAACACACCCAATCCCTTAATATCTATGAATTACATTGTTCTTTGGTTTGCAAGAAAGTCTTTAAAACTATACACTTACAAAGGATTTCAACCTTTTTTTTTCTGTCAGAGAATTCTAATAATAATAATTTCAATACAACTTTATAGATTTAGTGCTTTAAACAATCACAGTAGATCAAAGCAGTGTGCAGAGAGATGACAGAATTAATCACAGCATTAAGAAACAATGAGAACAAAATGACTAATTCAGTGATTTACTTTGTTTGTACTTCATAGAACTAGTGAAATAAGAAGATAAAGTCTTGCTGTTTCCACACTATGAGAGCATAAATGTGGCTGTCTAAATGTAATGCTAATGATAGTTTAGCATTAGCTGTGATAAATCAAAGACTATTATGATGTCATGTGTTTTTTCATTATAAAGTGTAAAATATAACATATTTTGTCTTTAGTTTGATTTCCTGATTAAGGAAATTTGAGCAGGCAATGAAAAGTTTCTTTTTCTGAGCCGGACCGGCTTCGTTGCTAATTTACCCTTCGAATATGCAGCTCCTCGACAACTTCAAGTAGACAGGCTTTAAATTCCAGCAGCTGTAGTGAGATGGTTCCTTCACTTTCTGCCTGACAGTCAGAGCTACGCCGGGACTTATCCTGCTCCAACACGGGCTCACAAAGCTGCAGAAGAAATCACGTTTTCATTTAAAACACAAATGTAGACACAACTCCATCTTCAAATTTGAGGTAAAAATCAGAAAAATCTGAAAGATGGAAAATACTAAATAATAACTAAAACAAACAAATAAGCAGTGATTCTCACATTTATGGAACTTTTGTTGCTTTGCAGGCAATATCAGCCAAATTTAAACATGATGCTGCTCTACTATAGCCAAACTGTATCAAAATGGATGTTTTAGAAACATCACCTTAATTGTGTGTAGTAAAACTTCTATAATTTAGTTTATATTTCACCTTTTGAGGCAATATGTTCACCAGCACTTTGCAAGCTCGTGCTTTTCATTAAAAAATTGGAAATTCAAAAGCAGAAATTATTCTAAAAGCAGCAATAAAACACCCAACTTAGGAGAGAAAATTAATTTTATGTAGATTGTTGCAGTGGATTCAATGTTACATCTGAAATTCTATCAATAAAATCAATGGAAAGATGTATGAAAAAATACAAAAAGTGGATTTTTTTGGTCTAATTAACTTCTCTCAGTGTGACAGCAGTACACTTTAGTCAAACAGTCATTTCTAGATAAAAGATTTCCTCAATATTAAGAAAACATACTGCAAATAGCAGAAACATTATATAGAACCAGCAGATCTTCTTACAGTGAGCAGATGCTTCCAATCCAATAATAGTTTTTTTATAATAGAAGCATGGAAGTATGTGATCAGCAATGTATGAAAATGTTTTAAACAGATGTATAACCGAGCATAACTGGGCCGTAACATGTCTGGCGGTTGTGCTGCACGTACTGTTTACACATACAAACCCACATCTCATACAGCGTATCCACACAGATCACATTAGATCACATGAATTATCATGATAAATTAAATTCAGTTACAGAACTAAACCTAAAATACTAGATTTATTTATACTGCAAGTAAGATAAAAGAAAAAAAAAAAGTATGAAAAAGTTGGCTAACACGTAATCTGCAGCTCAACTCAAGCTGGCAAAGGTTGTAACTTACAGCAGTGTGTGTGGGGAGTATCCTAGTCTCTGCACTAGGGTCCATAGTGCTGCAGGCAAAGTCCCCCTGGGCCTGTTAATTCAGATTAAAAAACATTTTGTTGAAAGTTGTTAATAAAATAGGCTTTTTAATAAGCAGTAATGCTCTGATTTTCCACTTACAGACTTATAATTACTTCCTCATCTGCTATTACTGCTAAATTATTTTACTAGGAATAATAGCTTAGAACATTAAAGCCTCATAATGCTTCTCAATCATCATGATCTAACCTAATGCCTTTGAAATTACCATTAGGGTTTTTTTTCTTTCTTTGTTTTACACCACTTCCATTGCAGTGAGAGAATAACACCATGATAAGCCATCGGGGTTCAAATAAACCTGCCCATTGACACTAATAGGGGTCAGAGCAATAACACTGGATGAACAAATTGCACTGTCAATGCTTTTTAAATTATCTACGTTATTTAATTTGACCTGTAGATGGTCGTCTCCAACTGCCAGTACCCTGAACCTAAGTAAAAAAAAAAGTGAGTGACACACACACACACAAGTGCACACCAAATGGAAAATATAACTGTCTAAGTGGGAGGTCTCCACTAGCCACTGATCTCTTAATAGAACAGACTTTTTTTCTCCCATTTAAACAGCGCTTGTATCAATCACGTTGGAGAATTAAATGATCCCTGATAGAATTGGCTACCATCATGAAATGACACTGACCCCAGGCTGAGGAGGAATAAGTGCAAGTGTGCTTTAAAGTGTCAATGCGGTGGTGTGTGGTGTCTCTGAAGAACACAATGTGGACGTGAAAGTGTGATTGTGAGTGGGACAACAGGAGTAAGACAATATTCTAAGTTTCTTTTCTTGTGATTCATGTGAGCAAGTATTAAGCATCATCTCTGTGCCACAATGAACTGCCAGCCATTAAACTGCAACATTATTTGTGATCTCTCCAGGTGAGTATTGTTACTAACTGCTCTGTAAAGTAAGGACAAAACGTTAAACACATGCTGATCGTAAAAGATTCAATCAAACGCAACAAACAGCGTGTGACGTTGAACCGTTGGTGGTAAAATGCAACAGATCTGTCACAGAGAAAACTTTAAGATCTTGAGGCTGATGCCAAAAAATGGTCTTTTAGCTCAATTACAAACATTAACCTGTTTATAGGCCCCCTGGTCTCTTTATTAGGTACATCTGTTCAATTGCTTCTTAACATAAATGGTTTATCAGTCAATCACATGGCAGCAACTCCGTGCATTTAAGCATGTAGACATGGTCAAGATGACCTGATGAAGTTCAAACCGAGCATCAGAATGAGGAAGAAAGGGAATGTAAGCAACTTAGAACATGATATGGTTGTCTGAGTATTACAGAAACTGTTGGTGAACTGGGATTTTCAGACACAACCAGCTCTCGGGTTAACAGAGAGTGATCTGTAAAAGAAAAACTGCGCAGTGATCAGCACGTATGTGGACCAAAGTGTCCTGTTGATGTTAAAGGTCAGAGAGAAATAGGCACAGAGGTTAGACTGGTTTCAACCAATGCATGCAGAATATCATCTCCGAACACACAGCATGTCCATGTGGATGATCTACAGCAAACTGGGTGCCAAAATACTGCAGCGGAGAACAGAAAAGTGAGGCTACAATTCACACAGACGCACTACTTAGCTGCAAATTAACAAGCTGATACTGTATTGTACTCTGAAAAAAAAATTCAAAGTTTTTTGATTGGTGTTGTTTTTAAAGTTATTAAAGTAAGCAAACTATAAATTATATATATATATAAAAACATATCAGGAATTTAGCCATATAAAGCAGAATGTGGGTAGCTATAATGGAGATAAAGATGATGATAATTGCAACTAATTAAAAATGTGTTTGAGGGCGGCATGTTAATAAACACATAGGCTCTAATGAATATTAGACACAGACTAATTTTCAGAAATATTAACCCGAAATAAATGTCTTCATGAGGAAGGCAGACAGGCAGTAGAAGAGCTAAAAAAAATTGGTGTAAAATTCTCCAAAATTATATTATTTTCTTTTCCTTGTATTGTCTGAATATTTACAGTTTCAAGTACACTTTCCCTTTTAACTCTGAATCTAATACTTTCGTATGATGGCGTTAAAAAACCTGATCAACAACATTTTGCCTGATATTAAAAGTGGTCAAACCCACTTTGTCAGTATCATGTATAACAATGCCTGTGTCTTAAAAAGACATTTTAAAGTAAATTAATGTGCATTACTATTTCAGAAATGTAAGTTAATTCAAGACACTTAATGATGTTTGGTGGGTTTTACCAGGTTTCTCAAAGTCATGTGCTGAAATACAATGGAAAATGTGGTTAAACTAGCGTTATGCTAATAATTAGCTAAAGGTTTATGATTAGCATAGCGATCTCAGGAGTAACTTAATCTAACCAATGAAACACGCTTCCATACCCACACAAAATTAATAATTTACACATTTTTGTAAAACTGTAAACTTACTGAATAGTTAAAACATGTCAAGCTTGGAGCAAATATGTCTAGAAAACGGATACATATTACTGGTATTCCGTCAGTAAATCTCTCTGTTAGCAAAACCGCGTGCTAACAGCTCTTTTCTTCTCATAAGATACTCTCTTGCGCAATGTAGTGAGTCAAAACGGTCAAAACCGCGACATATTGTGTATTTGTATTTCTTTTTCTGTCACAATCAGCCATTCAATGGAGATATTTAGAATAAAAACAATAGGCCGGACTTTAGCATAGATTATTGTTATATTAATTATGTTATGAATATATTTAAATAATTTTCCAATAGTACCAAACAAAAATGTTGGAATTGTGAAAAGGGAGGTTTCAGAATTTGTATGTTTGAGCGTATAGATTTTTTAAAGAAATAAATATTTATGCTTAGGCTACTATCTGATTAATAAAGACTACAGTAGTGTAAATGAATATTATCTGTGGTTATCATGACAATACAGGAAGATTGATCCTGGGGGTCTTGGTGGGCTTTAGTTGTTTGCCGTTAAGAAGTTATGCTTATGCCATCAGTTGCACTTTTTCTTTTAACATAGTTTATTGATTTTTTAAACAAATCTTGGCAACTCATTTTTAAAAAACATCCCTGCAACCTGTGATGAACTGTTTACCTGTTCAGATGTACCTACCTCTCGCCTGGGATAGCCTCCAACTTCCTCATCACTTTGATTTAGATTAAGTGATATAGAAAATTAAGGAAACCTGGCTATAACACCAAGAACTTTTGACTGATTATAAACAAAGCAGAGTGAGAATAATCTTTCGACCTTATCACCATTTATTTGTGCCATCCCAGCGTTATGTTCTCATCAGAATTAGCTACCTGATGTCAAACATGCCCACTGATCTTATTCAATCATTAGTCTATGATGCCTTTTCTAACTGAGATGAGAAGCTAAAAACCTTCGTACACAGCATCAGGCTGTTTTTCAGTCCGTGTCTGCTTTTTTTTTCTTTTTTTTTTTTTTTTGTGCAGTCACATTAAATACTCTCAACAGGATATCAATAAATTTCACAGGGTGCTCATAGAGAGTAGGATGAAGTCAAACTTTTTGGTTTCTACCCCCTTTTACAGTTACAAATTACCAACATATGTGTGGACATTAGGGCTGCAAGATGGCCCAGTTGGCTATCATGAAAAATATAGAACAGTAATGTTATCTCAGCCGGTTCTAGGCCTCGGTGTGAGTGGGGCTCCAACCTTTCTGTGTGGAGTTTGCATGTTCTCCCAGAGTTAGCGTGGGTCCTCCAGCTTCCTCTCACAGTCCAAAGGAGATTGGAGACTCTAAATTGCCCACAGGAGTGAGTGTGAGTGTGTGGTTGTTTGTCTTTCTGTGTTTGCCCTGTGATGGACTGGTGACCTGTCCAGGGTGTACCCTGCCTCTCGCCTGATGACAGCTGGGATTGGCTCCCCCCACAACCCCCTTAGGGACTAAGCAGTACAAAATAGATGGATGGATGTGTGGACAGTAACATGAGAGAGTAAAGCGTGGAGTCAGATGAGGTGGCTCGGGCATCTGGTTAGGATGCCTCCTGGACGCCTCCCTGGTGAGACGTTCCAGGCACGTCCCTGCGGAAGGAGGCCCTGGGGGAGGCCCAGGACACACTGGACCATTACATCTGGCAGCTGGTCTGGGAATGCCTCAGGATCCCCCTGGATGAGCTGGCGAATATGGCCAGAGAGAGGGAAGTCTGAGTTTACCTCCTTAGAATAATAGTATCTTAAGTTTTAAAAAATTAGCAGCCATAATCAATGCATAAAAGGCAACATTACACTTAGAGTGACTTCTCAAGGAAATATATTTGATTTGATATTTTTTAAAATAGGCTACCCTAATGAGGAAAATGAGATAACATCCATCCATCCATTTTATAAGGCTTATTCTCCAACAGGGTAGCAGGGGAGCTGGAGCCTATCCCAGCTGTCAACGGACAAGAGGCGGGGTACACCCTGGACAGGTCGCCAATAAGTCACAGGGCCAACACAGAGAGACAAACACCCACACACCCACACTCAGTCCTATGGGCAATTTAGAGTCTCCAATCAGCCTATTCCCAAGGTGCATGTCTTTGGACTGTGGGAAGAAGCCGGAGTACCATGAGATAATCCACGCTAACACAGGGATAACATGCAAACTCACAGCACACAAACGGGCCTCGAACCGGCTGAGATAACATTACTGTTCTATATTTTTTATTATAAAACTTCCAGTCCATAAAACTGTCTCAGTCAGTGTTTCATTATTCTAAATTTACCTATTTACTTCATACAAGTCAACCATAGTCTTCATCAAACTCAGTGGGTCGGCCTCAGCCCAACCTTGTGGCTGCTGCCATCTAGCGGTGCACATTTAAACTGCACCTGAAGCATCGGTTTATGTATTTGGGACGTACCTGCACAAATTGCTTCCTTCTGTTTGCGTATCCGCCTGTTTTCAATTAAAGAAGTTCGTCACTCAAAACGGTTTCGCTGTCACAAACATGTCTTCAATAAAAGAAAGAGCTGCGGCGTTGAACCTGGCAGAGAAATTGTGTGTGCGTCCTCACGGTGAGTCCATTTAAGTGGCCTTTTGACCAAGCATTGGTTTCTGTTGCTCCAGGAGGCTTTATTTCACCTGAGGACCTTTTTATTTCTCCTTGCGCTCACCAAAGTTGTTACACAGCTTTCCGGTTTTTTCTTTAGCTTCTCAGAGATCATCATAATTTTGTTCCTAGTTTGAACGTTTTTCCATCCATCCTCTTGTTAAGCATTACAAAATCTTGATTAATTTCTAATTTCTTTTAAATTTTCCATAAGCAGACAGATTTTCTTATAATAGTTTTAAAGTAGTGGCGACTGTACCTCAAGCTTTTTACAGGAATTAAAACGTTTTGTTAATTTATTTGTTTTGTTTTATTTTTTTTTTTAAATAATAATTTCCAGACAGCTGATCGTGTTTCTTCCTCTTTTTTTTTTTAATTCCCCAAATGCTGACCCTTGACTGATTTTTATTTATAAGCGGCTATGTAACATGAGATGAGGCAGTGACATGTTGACACATGAGAGTCAGTTTTGAAAAAGGTTCAGTTTAGTATTTTTTAGGCACTTCCTGCCTGGTGCCTTGTCACAAAAACATATTATTTAGCCTATTTATTACCTTGCATCTATGAAAAATATCAGATATGAAGATTAGAAGGAAATTTTTCATTTTGAACAGTGTCCCTAAAATATTATAGATTTTATTTTAGGGACAGGGGAGAGGGGGGTATGATGACAATGCAGAGCATCTGAAAGGGATGTCAAAGACTTGAACCTGCATCTCCACTTTCAGCTACTGGTCCTGAACACCGCTTAAATACATGAGAAAGCTTGTCTAAGATTACTGTATTTTCACATTTCATTAAACCACTGCATCTATTCTTCATGTATGAAGTTGAATGAGTTGTGACTGAAGCCCAGTCCTGCTTTTTGTTACTTTAATCTGTTACAAATAGAAACTAGGTTCATTCTCAGTTTGCTTTTAGGTTTCTCTGTGCTTTTTTCTTAGCACCTGGAGTGGCTACTAAGTCGGCACAATCTTCCTCTGTTTGGAGCAGCCTCATCTTCCATCTTAGGTCTACAGTGACGGTGAAGCGCAGACTCCTTCACCTAAAGTCCCACAACGACTGTTTCCTCGGCTCGGAGGCTGTGGATGTGGTGGCAAACCACATTTCTCATGCCAGAGGATATGAAGGTGTGTGTGTGTTAATCTATGGGCTGTACACATGGTAGAATTAATGGAAGAGCACTGTGGATGTTTGTTTTTTTTTCATATTTGAGGTTTCTATATAACCTAAATCTCATTCTATTGGCTCAGATTGACATTTTTAACCCCTCTGTCTGGTTAAAACCAAAGGTGCTGTTGTGTTACGTGACAAAGTGGTGCATGTGTGCCAGGCCTTGCTTGAGTGCAATGTGTTTGAGGCAGTGGGAACCAGAGTATTTGGCAAAAACAAGAAGCAGGATGTGTTTCAGGACAGCAAGAGCACTCTTTACAGGTTAGACATGACTCTTTTGTCATGGAAGTATCTGTTACTTATTAGCATTACATTTACAGGTATGATACTCTGATTTTGGTCTTAGATCATAGTCCGTAGTTCAACTCATTGCTCAGTACTTGCTGCTGTTTTTTTAAGTGCTTTATCAATAAAGTTTGCTCGGCTTTGTTTACACACAGGTTTGTAGCTGAGAGCACGCCATCAGTTGATGAGTTGGAAAGAGGCGTGCTTGCATGTGGGATTCAAAAGTACTTTTGCAGCGCTCCCCCAAACAGGTATGGAGTTCAATAGTCAGTGTTTAGGTGTCGCATGAATCTTCTTAGTCATGCAACAGAGACGCCACTAACCACAGTCATTAAATGGTAGAAATAACCAAGTCTTTCTCACATTGCATTATTTGGCTTCATTCACAAAGTGTCCAGAACATCACCATTTTATGCTCTCCGTCGTCTGTCTTCCGTCTCAGGCTGGAACAACAGACATGTCCCACTGAGATGTCCCCCCCTGTCAAAGTCTGTGAGACGTCCTTGTTGGCCAATCAACTTGAGGCTTGTCTCGGCGTGAACCTTTCACTGGAGCCACTGGCAGGCAGCCTGAGCCCCAGCAGAGCGCTGACGGACTCTGTTTTACCACAGTCAGGTAAGCCAGTCATGAGATCATGCGCTTTCATCACATTCTTCCTCGTCTAAAAGGAGTTGCATCTTATCTTGTGTCAGAATTCACTTCTCTGTATATTTTGGATCTTAATATTTAGATTCTGCTACCTTGGTTACCTGGACAAATAATTGTATTAAAAGTTGGTCAGAATGAGCAAACATTGTTTGTAGAGAAAGTATGCTCGGTTTTTTAAAGCAGGGGAATTCACAGGTTTCATGCACCGCCTCCACTCACACACTGCAAAACAACATTGGATGTGGATGCACTTCATGTGGTTTTTTTTTTGGTCTTTTTTTTAAGGTAAAATATCTCAACTGTGTTTGTAGCATCTTTTGTAGAAGATCCAAGCTGCATCAAAGTCAGATCTCGTAAAGACGTTTCTGGCTCAGTATAGCAAGCAAACCATGAGACTTCCTTAGAAAATCGGCTGAATGTTCACGTCATTCAGTCACGCATGTGGTTTATTAGCTGCATTTATGGATGTAAAAAGGTTCAATAATCTCCTGCAGACCTGCAGTGTGTGAGCATGAAAATATTCTCCATGGTTGTTTGCAGGGGAGAGCACAATCCTTCAGATTAACCCCAAATTCATCATGGTTTTATATCAACTTCCTATATGTGAATATTTCCCCCACAGTGGTAGACGAGGTGTGGCAGGAGCTGACCCTGCGCCGGCTATTAAACCTTGTGGAGCTTCCCTTCCTGGAAGATGTGCTGCAGTCTATCCAGAACCCATCCTTTCCACCCCCGGCTAGCGCGATGGGTCACAGCAACCCTGACCTAATCTATAGCAGCAACCACCTGGACAGGCAGATCCTCAAGGCCTTCAGGAATTCTCAGTATGTTTTGGCTTTGGAAAAAATGTGAAGACAAGTTTAACCACAAATCATTCAGATGTATGTAGCTTTTTATTTTCTGCTCTTCTAATGTCTAAAACAACAGGGACCAGCTAAACACTTTAACAAAGAGATTCAAAAAGACACGATCAGGTCAGTCAGGTGTGTCGGAGCAGGGAAACGACTAAAATCCACAGTATAATGGTACTTGAGCACAGGAGTGGGACACCTCTTACTGTATCTGAAGCAGCGATATAGCTTATACTAGTTACGTGACTGGGTTTCTGGACGCCTCCTTTAGAAGTAGGACGAGCAGCTCAGTCACCTGGGAGGGGGTCATAGTGGTCATAGCACTGCTCCCCCACAGCAAAGATGAGGTGGTTTAGGATTCTGGTTGGGGTGCTCTCTAGATGTTATTGCTGTTGGAGCCCCTCTCAGTGGAGGAAGACTCTGAAGGACTACATCTATTGACTGCTTTGGGATCCCCTGGAAGAGCTGGAAGAAGTGGCTACAGGTTGAAGCTGCTGCTCGTAACCTGACCACATAATGGTAGAAAAGCTAAATTTATCATCCATCATCTGCTTTGGACTCATACCATGACATGTATCCAGAGCTACCACAAAAGTGGGACAGACAATTGACTACTCCAGCTGTGTATGATTTTGTATTTTGCTTTTAAAATATTCTTTGTATAACATTTTGAATCAAATTGAGTGCATTTTTTTGTGCTTTTTAAGAAATAATGATTGGCTCTGTGCTGCTCTGGACTGCTTGGACTTCCTTCCTGATCAGCTGGTGGTGGAGCTGAGCAGGGAGCTGCCTCACTGTTTCCCTCAAGAGAGGGAGAGCAATGACCAAGAGCCACCAGGGAGCAGCATGCAGGAGGAAGGCAAGGGCTCTATTCTCATCCGGTCTTTAAGCTTGTGACAAATGCATGTGTCAGATAAAACCCAACAGTGTCAAAATATTTACTGCATCCAATCCAGCTTGCTTCAGGGAGGAGCAGACTCATCTCTCCCAACGCGGCTTGGCTCAGTGTAAGCTGCTGCTGTACGGCACTCTGGTCAAACACTACAGCCACACAAACCGGCCTCCTCTGCTACCGCAACAATGGACTGATCTAATCACGGCCATCACTGACCTGCTGGGTAACAAGCTCAGATGTTATGGTTGTAGAAGAGCCTTTACCTTAAATGTTGTTTACTTTTCTGCTTCCTCGCTCCTTTTCTTTCTGGCCCGTTTTTAGTAAATGCAAAGTTGGATAAAGCTTTAGAGGCGATGCAGCTGTGTCTGAAACTGCTACCAGTGAGCAGCAGAGAAGAGCTGCGCACGTTGCTTATGTTTATGTCTTTAGCAGCTGACCCACAAGCAATTAAAGTAGACAAAGAGGTGAGTAACTTTAACTTTAATTTAAAGACTTGTATATAGTTTTAAATATATTCAGTCCTTTTGAAAATCAGAACAAGAGCTTCTGCTGCAGATCTTTTAAGGATGTGTTGTTTCTGCAGATGGAGAACAAGCTTGCAGTGAAGAAGTCCTTCTCCCGGGCGATACTGCACAGCAAGACTTTAACAAAGAACACAGAAAACCTCATATTGGTCTTTATGCTCAGCAACATAAAGGAAATCTTTAAGGTAACCGTATGCTTTCGGAATGGATGGTGCCATGTCGATAAACGTTTTACGTGCACCCCCTGCTTTTTGTGTAACTCCAGAAAATCTTTTTAAAATGGGCAGAAACTGCAGGAGTGAGTGGGTGGTGTGAGGTTAGGAAGGGAGGTGGTAGGCTTAAAATACTGAGTGATGTTCAGCACCCTCCAAGATGGAAAATGATACTGATGCAAAAAGCAGCAGTTTGAGCTGCTGCCTGTTTACAAATGAGGATCAGGAGGTTAAGAGGATAAACTCCGGTGCTACTTTAACACTCGAAGGCAGCACAGTGGCATAGGGGGTCAGCACTGCGGCATCGCAGCAAGAACCATTGCTAGTTCGAGTCTTGGCTTTTCTCGGGGTACTCCGGCTTTCTCCCACCTGCAAGACATTTATGTTTGGGTTAATTACTATGGTTTAAATGATCACTTTTGTAAGTCGCGTTGGATAAAATGGCCTGCCAAAGGCGGCAGTAGCTTCAGACAGTAGAAAGGAAAATCCACACTATCTCTGCCTGAAACTAGTTAATCTCTATCAGAAAACAAGCTCACATGCGTTGGTGAGCATGGTTTCTATGCCTGCATAGTGAGTATCTGCCATTTGGAGGGATTGTGATGTAAATCAGCACCAAGTTTACCCTTTGTCACAAAAATCCAAACCTGGTTTTATTCTGTGAGAAAAGTTGTTTTAACTCAATTTGATCCACAAAATCCAGATTTATAGGAAATTTCAAAATGACTCAATTTAGCATCTGTGTGTGTTTCGCTGGGTTTAATCACAGAGATGTAAATCTCGGTGATGCCATGTTTTTGGATCTATACCTGCCAGATAAGCTGTGCGCAATAAAATCAGCTGGTTTGGTGACTGGACAGAACAGCTGCCAGCAGGATTTTTAATCTCTGAACCGGGACTGTGCACTTCTGCAATTAGGTATTACTGTGTTGTCTGCACACACATTTTTAAATGCACTGCTCCTGTAAATGAGACCTCACAAAACTAAAGAAATGTTGACATTCCCAATCTCCACTATCTCAGCATGTAGTGACATTTAGCAACTTATTTATAGCTTGGAGCCCATGCTGATATAACTGGCATAATGAGGGGCTGCAGAGCTTTTAATATCTGTGCTAGATGAACCTAGTGTGCAGGTTCAAATGCATGAAGGATGTATCAAGACGGAAGTGCTCAGACATTAGGAAGTGACCTTTAGGTTTTAATTCCTGGCAGGAAGGTTGGGCTGTTCTGCAGAGACCCATGTGCAGTCTAAACAACAAAAAGAACTGTAATGTTTGTGGATGTGAAAGTCCAATCACTTGACCCAATGTAACTTAAAGAATATATGTGAACAAAGGAATTTTCAACATTATGATTATTATTATTTTACAGATCCACATGATTATGCCAAAGCACAACATGGAGAATAAAGAAGAGAACACGGGAAACCCCACATTTTCAGTTAAATAGCAAAGACTAAAACTAAAATCTTGAAAAAAAAAAAAATTCAACAATCAAACTGTCCAATTAGGTCGCAGATGGTTCTGTAACTGCTCTGCAGCTGAGGGTCAGAGAGATCTCTAGAGAGCTTGGAAAATAATTTATAACTTGGATGCAAAAAGTGTCATTTACCTTCAAAATCATCCTATTTGTTTTTTTTTTTATGAGTTTAGCACATTTCACATGCTTTAAGCATTAACTGCATCAGAGAAGGAATTTTGAATTTCGTAAACTAAACTAGCAACAGGTAAAATGCAAGAAGTAAAAGTTAGTGTGAAGAATTAACCTTTGTTTTGATAAAAGGAAGCAAATAAAGTTTTTACCCTGATTTAAACCAGTTGAATTTGAACAGACCTGCAGTTTTTTTCTGTTCCACATGTGAGGAGCATAAAACTAAACGCTGCTGCTTCATGTTTGGTTCTGCATCTGGAAATGGAAAATCAATTTTATCACAATGACCTGAGAGATCTGATTGGCTCAGAAGAAGAATCATTCAGTGCTTTATGAGCTAACGGTTGGATTGTGATGATGTAAAGACTGTGTAAAGATCTAAGGACTGGAGTTACGTGATCCACTTCGAGGTCCTTGATAAGAACTGGAGCAGCAGCGCTCTGGACTTTTTAGGGAGACAGTGTTGTGGTAGTCTAACCCACAAAAGATAACAAGCTCCGTCATTATTTTTCAAATGTGATGCTGAAATTAAGTCTTACCATAAATTGTCCCAGATTTCTGAAGCTTTTTATTATTCCATCAGTCAACTGGAAATAAGTTTTTAATATGGAAATCTTGGTGCTGTAATGCTTAAATTGTCATCTAATGGTTACAGATAGATTTACAATTTAATTGTGGAAAGAGGACAAAGGTTCATCATAAGAATCCAATTTTTTTAAATGTAAATTAATCAAACAAATTAGTTTTTTCTGTTTGTTTTTTTTTCCCGCTCTAGATTCCCGGAGCTCTACACAAAGGCGTGAGCAACAAGCTGGCCAGCCTCGCTCAGAGCAAACAGCCTGATGTGACGGGTAGGTGACACAATCCTGACACTGGCAGTATTCCCATCATTCAGTGGGATTTAGTTGTTTTTTTTTACTTGCAGCAAGTGATGATAAACTATAAAACTTAATTTTATAAATCTTTTGTTCCAAGTTTTTTACTTTTATTTTCTTTAAATTTGTAACTTTAAAAGGCAAGATAACTATATAGTTTATCAGTTGAAATTCAGTTTTTTTAATAAAAATGTAGATTTTCTTTGTCATTCTGAATATTTTAAACATCTGATCTCTTCATTTTAATTTAATTGTGGTGAAACAAATTTAACTTTTTACTTGATGTGATATGAACTGATTTTTTTTCCCCTCTTTAGAAATGTTTATAGGAGGAATCTTAAGCTCATTTTTCTAAAGTAAAAATGGTCACCATATCCTATTGTAATGTCCGTGTCATGCTCTGTTTGATAATAAAAATACTAAATTTTTTTTTTTTTTTTTTAAATTCTGAATTTACAGTAAATGTCTTTACAACTAACAAACAGGATGTGACTTGATGTTCTACAACTTCAACTTGTTAAAGAAGAAAAAACAAAACAATTAAACTGCACTCAAATCCCATGAAACACATTAATATCTAAGCACATCAGTTTGAGGCGCTCGTGTTATAGAGTTTGTATACTACAATTCTTCTAATCTGCAGCTCAACCACAAACCTACACTAGAATGATAAAACATTGTAGTGAAAATATGGAGCTAATTGGCCCCTTCTGGACATTTTCTAACTGAATTACTTTTGTCAATTCTGAGACCTCTTTAGTCGGTATAAATCAATCCGATGCTGGCTCTTGTGTCACTTTCTCTTTCAATGCTTCCTTCAATGACGTCCTCTTGGGTTTCTTAGCTGAATTAGCCATGGTGTGGATTCAAAATGCCCACAATATTATCTGCTTTTTGCTGTAAATAGATGTATTTTAGAGACGACATGCTGTCTGTCTGTTATGAATGTCATCAAAAACAGTTTGGGGAAAGGCATGCTGTGTTGCTGAATTAATGTTTTTACAACACTTGAAATGACACATTTCCAACAGGGAAAAGAGAAAAGCTTGCCAATTGGAAGTCAAGTTTTCTTGCTGAAAACAAACAAAACAACCTCGTCATTAGATATAACTGAATTGATCTTTATTGTTCATTAAGGTGGAAATTGTTCTTTTGGTTCACCAATGGATTACCTACCCCTCCCCAGTATTGCAATAAAGGTGCAAATGTAACAATGTATCCAAGAACCTAAAAGGATAACAGTAACAACAGCATCTGTAATCTAATGTTTTGAGGGACTCTTTTGCCATAGGGACTCTAATTTAATGTGTTGACTTCAGAAGCTCAAACTGACTGGATAAAGTTGACTTATTTCTAAATGGGGGAAAAAAAATCTTGCATATTTAAATCTCAAGACTGGTTAAATATCATCCGGAAATGCGTCATGGTCTCAGTGCATCTACTGCAACTATTTTTAGATAATTGGCTAGATGTTTTTGCAGCTTGATCCACTGCCTCGATGTGGCCGAAGCAAATTAGTTAATGAAGCTGGTGATGGGGAAAATGGTCTGTTGCTTCCTTGTTGACTGACTCTGATTTGTAACTCAGGTGCAACACTCAGCCAACAGGTTTCCAGCAGGACTTGTGCAGACTCTGTAAAGAAAACCACAAACCAGGAGCTGCTGATGCTCTTAAACACCATCCACCTGGACGCCAAGGTGTCAGCCAAGGAGCGAAAGCGCCGCCTTAGACATTTTTACCAAGCCCACCCAGAGGTCTTCAACCAGTACTTTGGTGATTCTGCCATCAATGAGCTGTAGATGTGTTGCCAATGCACCGTTCTTTAGTAAAAAGAAATTATTTTATCTCATTATTATAATTATTACTACTACATAACTATAGGAATAGTGTTGATCCTAAATCTCTTATTAAAGATGGCACTGTGTATGAATTTTTCCTAAAGCTCCCACAATATCCCCATTCATCTGGTAAAATCACAAAGCCTTTACTGTTCTATTTTTCCAAGTTTTCATTTTTTTACAGTAGTTTATTTGTGACTGAATATTGTAAAAAATTAATATGAAAGAAACTTTCTGCAAAATTCTAAATGTATGTTTGCTTTATTATTCCCCACAAAATAAAATAAACTGTTGCTACGTTTATGCCTCTGCTTCAGACAGTTGGAGAAACTTAATGACATGATGTAAAAATCTAGTGAGTTTCAAAGATGGGGAAACTTACTAAATTTAAAATTTACAAAACCTTTACAGAATAAATGTATTAATTAATGTAACTTTAAAACAATTGACCATAATTTAAGTTAAAATTGCAAGTTTCAAAACCAGATTTGATGCCTGATGGCATTTAATTTGAAGAAAATAGTTTTTGAGAATACAGGTGAAACTTAAAAGAAATGTTGGATTTTTTAAAACGAGGTAAACTGGGATTGATGGAATAAAAGTGGGACAAATGGCAAAAACAGGACTTGAAAGATGAAGCATTTTCAAGAGGTTAGTAGATGATCCAATTGATTAATCTGAAGTACAAAAGTAAACATGGGACCTATCTGCCATACCTCAAGTAAAACCATGAGAATATTCTGGCTTAATTATGAAAAAGCATTTGTTTATGGGTTGCTTACAAAAATAACTTTCAAAAATAACTTTTCTAAGTCTTTATAATAGTCTTCTTTGGTGTTTTAAATTTATGAGCAGACTACTAACTCCTATGAGAAACAACTGACAGGCGGTCTTTCCTATTTTGAAAGTGTGTAAAAACCTTGTTTGAATACTCCAGTTTTAAAAATGAATTAAGTTCCTTTCTGCAAGTGTTCAATATGTCTGTGTGTGCTCTGCTTAACCGCCCTCCCCATTTGTAGGACCACCATGATCAAAGCTGGTGTTTGTTCTGAATGTTAGGAAGCTGTCGCCCTCATCAATCAATACTATCAAAATCATGTCAAAAGTTTGGACACACCTTCTAATTCAATGGTTTTTCTTTGTCTTTTTCATTTTCTTCATTGTAGAGTATACAAATGCATCCCCACTAAGAATGATACACATCTGGAATTATGTAGCAAACAAAATTATTCTGGAGCATGTGTTATATTTTAGATTCTTCAAAGTAGCCGTCACCTAAGGACTTTATTTTGAGAGGAAGATCTGGAAACATTTATGCATGTTTGTGTTGTATTACAAGTTTTTAGTATTCTTTTTCTAAATTCGATTTTAGATTATATTTGAATATATATTTATATTGAACATTTACAATCACCTTTATATGCACTAAGACTTTTAAAAAGACTTTTTATTATTTTCCTATTTGATTCAATTTAGCTTTATTTATATATTATGCCATTTCTCAACAGAGTTATCTCAGGTTACTTTACAGACTAAATCAAGTAGCCTAAAACCAGTTCAAGCAATTATTTATTTTTTTGTATTCTCGTTTTATTCTTAATGTTTACAGAGCTTCATTTTTTCTCAATGTTGTCAGACTCAGGCATTTCTTTTATAATCACTTGAGTATTACTAAATTTGAGCTTGATTTATTATGTACTATATAAATAATTGTTTTATAAACGATGATAGTGCAGGAGAGGCTCGACTGTGACGTCATCTTAGCCCCGCCCAATACCGGAAAAGCTTGTCGTTTAACAGTAACCGATCGGAGGAACGGGGCAGCCAGCGACCTGAATAAACTCGAGTTTCCGAGGAATTATACACAACTTTCCTTTTATCAAAGACGGTGTCCGACAGTGAGGAAGTTAAAATAAAATTGTGATAGTGAAAATTGCGCATGTGTGTAAAATGATTTAGTAGCTGTGTCATACGGCTGTGTCATACGGCTTTGTTGTTGTTGACAAAGAGTCGCATTCACGCTGTCTAACGCTAACTAGACACATTTGCTCCGTAGCTAACCCTTTTGTTTGCTCAAGGCTGCCAACAACAAGGTTAGTATTGTAAATAGGACTGGAAACGTACACTTTAGCCATTTGTTGGTTCACTACTTTAGCATCGCTTTAACTCCTCTTCCTCCTCTATCTACCATGGTGATGTCATCATTTGACAACACAAAAACAAACATTCAGGTCTTCCTCTGCTTTTACTACATGGCATTATACAATTACAGCTTTATGGTGTAGCACCTCAACATGTCTAGCTTGAAAAACACGTTAAGGAATGACTGCAGACTGTTTTCTGAACCATCTTTGTCACCTGCCCATCCTCCAGGATGCCAAAGGAGACAGACAGATTCGAGGGTGACAGAGAAAAGGAGTCGAAGGATGCAAGAGCACAGGATGCTTCCGAGGACACAGTCAGGAAGAGGGTCCGGGCAAATACCCCAAGCCCTCATCGAGGGAACACTCCACAAGGTGAGCAGCAAGAGTTGTTTCATTTTATTTCAGAAAGCAATGAAGGTTAGAAAAGTTACACAGTGCAAATGTGCAAATATCTTCTTGAAGATGGTCTGTATGGAAATGAGGCTACTGTAAGCCTACTGGTGATACCGAGCTGTATCACCACAGCAATAAAAGCCGAAAGGCTAACCTGCTCCAGAGCAGATTTTTTTCTAGATAAGAAATCAGTGAGTGCAAAAGCGCCTCCTAACCAATCAGATAATATGAAAAACGACCGCCCAA
>JBAMIG010000010.1:3520646-3532567 GCA_037177335.1 Kiunga ballochi | reverse complement strand
AAGGCTGACAATCTGGCAGGGAAAGGGAGGATGAAGTGAGTATAAATACTGGGGAAGCTCAGAGGAAAGCTGATAACAGCAGGTGGAATGAATGAATGTGATTGCCTGGTAAGGAAGGGCCAGTGGCAAAAACAGAGCAGCCGTCAATCAGTCACAGGTGAACTGAATCACCTGATTAGCTCAGGCAGAGGTGAGATCATGACATAATCTTATTTTCCACTGATGCTGAGTGCAGAAATCCCAGTTTTGTCAATATGTGATGCACCTGCAAACACACCAAGTATGTCCATGGCGTGCTCCTATAGATTAAAATGTGCTCCTCAAATTAAAACCATAACAAGAATGTTAAACTGTTTCTGCACAGAGCAGTATAGTGACTCATACTAACACCATTTTTTAAGAAAATCTTGTTCACAATTTTGCAATAAAGCTAGAACATGTACATCAATGTTCAATTAAAGTTGCAACAACGGTTCTAGGTTCTGCTCGGTACCTGCTAATTATTAGTGGTCTGTTACTGGGAAGAGCAAACTCAGCTTTAATAGATGCTGTCATAAAATGGAAGATGAGTCTGTTAATATGTTGGCTGGTATGTTATTCGTCAAGGAGCTGCAAGTTTTTTCATCCATGTTGGTACATTTATGGTGCAATTCAGATCAAAGAGGCAAGGTTTCTGTTACAATAACACAATGCTCTTCAATGAACTCCTGTTGGTTTATAAATGATGTAAAGAGGCCAGTAACATAACAGCAGACCCACCACTAAATTAACTGACACTGGAAAAGCAACATCTGTAGTATGATTCCCTAAAGCAAGTGACTGAAACATGAGGATAATGCAGGTTCACTGAAGCTCCAAGCTAATGTTTAAAACACTGTAAACATTAATATCCTCCTGTTTACCTGCTGACCCCACAGATTCAGTGAGATCTAGTATAGAGATTTACACGCATTGAGTCTATTTTTTCTATTCTGTTTATTTGCTGTAGTAATTATGCCCTGGTAATAAATGTGTTGCATACCAGTAGCTGGGGAACCCTGATATACAACATTTGATATCATTATAATATTTGGTGAATCCATTAAATTCTTCTTACACAAGGGACAAGACGAAAAACAAACACTGAATGCTGATGTTTAAGCCCCTGGGCTGCACAGCATTAAAGACAAAGTCTGTGGACACAGTTTATAGTCTAAGAACACAGTATGTTGATAGACCCGTAAGAAACCAGGAAAGAAAGAAACAGAGACCATATCAAGAAAAAACAGGGACCAGTCTTCATTAGGAGTGAGAAACAGTTCTGAGGCTTGATAAAGGGCCCATTCAATTTTTTATATGACTTTTAACATGTTCTTTCTTCTCTTGGAAATAAAGAATTGAATTCAGCAGGAATAAAAGTCACCCATGCTAAATTTGTCCCAAGCAAAGGCTTTGCAGATATGACCTTTTGTGGTCTGTTTGACTTTAAAGCGACGATGGCTGTTACTGACATTTATGGCTTGACTTTTGTGTGACTTTTCTCTGCTTCCAGCACTTTTACACTGTTTCAGTTTATAGAAGTCCCACATTTTATGTTGCTCCAAATGGACAAAACAGTAAACACCATGTGTCATCCTGTCCAAATTTGTAAACATGTTACGACTTTAACAAGTCACTGACTTGTGTGAGCACCTTGAGGTTTCTGTGAAACAAAATCAGTTTAATATGCAACAAGACAAGATCTGAAAAGCTGCAAAGATGCCAAACTGTAGGAGTAGGAAGCAGCCAGACTCCCTAAATGCTCCAAGACAATGCCAGATGCCTGATGTGAAGCTTAGCGGCATAGGGGCAGTCTGCCAGGTAGCTACTAAAAACAATCGTACATATACCAGCTTACTTCACAAAACCCCTTTGCTTCCTGTCAGACACCAGGTATTATTGGACTGCCTATGAGGCTGATTTTATTAATTTTGCTGCCAACCTTTTGACATTTCTCAGTGTAATAATAAAATTAACATTAATCTGCCTGTAATTTTACTTATCTGCAGCAGTGAGAGGGTGCAGTTTGTTATTCCATATAATATTATTTTTTACTTTTCTTTCAATTTACCTTATTTTTGTTGAGGATCTGATCTTTGTGGATACCTGCTGTGATCAATGTAAAGTAAATCTATGATTTTAGGGCTGTAGAGACCTGTCAGGTGCATTAAATGTGTTACTAATGTGCATTTTGCTATTTTATCTTCCTGTCATGCTGATTAATTCTGTCACAGCAGCAAAGTAAGTTGGTGTTCTGATAAATGGACCAAGATTTCATTTAGATGAATTGTCTTCATAAGTATCAGATGCATTGTCCAAGGTCAGGAGTGCATGGCAACATTTTGTCAACACATTATGTGATACATGGAGTCAGGGCTTAGCTCGCACGTCAAGCTTTCAAAGTGATTTCAACACATTGCATTTGTATTACATTTAAACTCCTCAGGACTTTAAACTTTAGAGCTCAGTAATCCAATTTCATACAAGAGGATGTGGTGCACTCCATCTGTCATATTTTCTATTTATTTATCTAGTTTTACACTGATTATCCTCCTCGCTCCAATTTCTTCAATCCAATATCTGCATCAAGCGAACAGAGGTTTAAAACATGCATTTCTAGAAATTTCCAAATGAAATCTCACCATGGGATTGAATCACATCTGTTTAGCCGCAGGTAAAAGTCTCATTTACTTCTTGTTGCTTTACTAAAAAGTGCGAGTGTTTGGATCTGCTCTGCTACTGCTGTCCTGTTGTCAGTCATGGTTTTGTTTTCACTCCAGCATGATGGTGAGTTTACGCTGCTTTCATCTAGCGGAGCAGGTTATTGGGTGCACTGACCTGCACATTTAGGTGCAGCTAATTGTGCAGACTTTACTCTAAAGACAGTGACAATGTTCAGTAAATGAATAGTACTTACCTTTCCCCCCCTTTGCCTCCCAGCTGACCTGGAGTCACTGTTATTAGATGATAGAGGAAGTTGGCTATTTGTCCAGAATTAGAAAAAGTCTAAATACAACCAGACTTGGCACATTAGCATTATTGTTCTAACGATGTGAAAATCATCATATTTTGCATCCTGCATCTTCTCTGACGTCCTTCCAGCAAGTAAAGGTTAGCGTGATGGTGACTCATCCTAACTCTTGTTTATCTCTCTTATTTTCTTGCTCCCTTTGATAATAGCTGCTTAATTTCTTTCCTGGATGAGCCAAGGTGTGAGTTCAACATGACCAGTGTGTTGATATCCAGTTGCTGGTGTGTGAAACAGTACTGTTAGGTAGAACTCAACGGTGGGATTGGCGACATGATATAAAAAAAATTATCACAATAATACCTGATATTTGTCACGAGCACAATAAAAATGATAGTAAATAAATACCAGTTTGCCTAATTCTTAACAATAAATATCACCAAAAATAACACGGAATGCCACTAAATTTCAACTTGTTTATTGCAGTAGTGTAGTGAGCAAGACCAAACAACATTGTGAGAACAGAATAATTTATCAGAAAATAAGGAATTAGGAGGAAATCAGTCAGCGAGCTTGGTTCGAGTTGTTTATGTGTTGTTTTTTTTTTACTTTGGGAAGCAGACGCTGCTTCTGCAGCAGTCTCTGGCTGCCGCTATATTCCGGTTTGTGCTCCAGTTGGTGGAATAAAGTGTGGTGTTTATGGCCTGTGTTTGTACTATTTGTCAGCAAACTTTGCAAAGTATAAATTTTTGCTCTGCGTGCAATTTCAAACTCCAAACCGGTTGTAGATAATGAAGCCGGTGACGTGTTGGGAAGCTTCTTGCTAATCGGTGTGTCCGCCCCCTCTTCCACCATGTTTGTCTGCACCTTCTGCACGCTTCAGACCCTGAATGGAAGGGGAGGAACTTAGCTTAGCTTTTGCCAAATTCACGTGACCGCATCTCCCTAGCAACAGATGCGAAGGGTCAAAACATTTGACAATCAACACACATTAAGTGCTCTGAAAAAACTGGTTGCTGTAATGTATTTGGTCACAGCAACAGTGTGAAGAACAAGGTTTTTAGTTTCTTTTTGTTACTTTTGAAGGTACAGAACCAGAAAGAAGACGTCTTTGAACTCAAGCGATCAGATACAGGAAAACATCCATATAGGATATGGGATGTTCACTTGGTCCTTTGGTCAGACTTCATCGCTACAACCTTCCTGGAGAATTCCTCATGGGGAACGGTGAAGACTTTGGCGTTGGTGTAACATTTCTCACATTGTTGTTTACAAAAGGGTGCACACTGTTTTTTGAGACAATAAACTGTAACAACAACTTATCACACATCCCAACTTAACTGTTCCATGATGTCCTGGAAAATAGGTGTGCATATTAAATATCAGGCTGTCAACAAAACATGTTAGAAGATCCGGGTTTTAATGTCAACATCTTATGTAGTCCTGCTTTAAAATAGTAAAACATACTTTTTAACCATATTTACCTCGTTAAGATTAATGTACAAATACCATAAGCATAGCATAATGTGTCTTTAACTATAGAGATTCTATGACCCTGGCACTGAGCCTATTGCACGCTAAATTTCATGTTGTGTGCTTTTAAATAAATCTCACTCAGTGGCCGCTCACGCACTGATCCCACTAGCATCTGCATCATACAAAGTCTTACTGTCTGAGGTTTAAACATATTCTACAGCTCATTTTGTTACCAGTCCATTATTAGTCACCTGTTATTATAAACTATGACCTAACTGCTGGATTGTAAATCAGTTATTAAACCAGTAGAATCAGACATGTCAGTACTTCATTGATAATGCCCTTTTGCACGATGTAACCAAATTAACCCTGTAAAATTCTTATTTGAAAAGAAACAATTGTGGGTCAGTTTTATTATTTGTCTCCATAGTGTCGGCACCTGGCATTAAACCTCCACAACAGACTTTATCCTCCTTTTGAAAAGGATGTCCACTGTTGTCTCTCATTGTGAGCTGAGGCCAAAATGGCTTTTTATTTTGGGTTTCTGTAAAGTGTTTATGATCATGTGTTTTACTGTGGAAGCAGAAGGCTGCCTGTCAAATTGGCGAGAATAATGAAGATAACCCAACTTCCTGCCAGTTCATTTTATCTGTAGATATTGCCAGTTTGCAGGCTCCTTGTCAATGTAATTTTTCTGTGTCTATGAAATGACAGATTCATTTTGTGCTCTACTCACTTGCATTATTGTACGTTGTCGTGTGAAATTAATATTCTGCTTCCTCTGATAAAACCACAGCGCCAAATTGCAGCTCCTTGTTGCTGCTGAGTCTTAAGGTGAGACACAGCAGACCGACCCGACAACACTTAAGCACAGAACACTCTGTATCTTTCTTCATGTGTGTTAATGGTTACCCTGGTGACAGCATCCCTGCGGTTGCTGTGGAGACCCAGCAGCAGAGGCTGCCTTGTTGTCAAGCTGAACAGGGCTGTTGATATGCGTTACCTCAATTAGGCTCCCTTTCTGACATTTTGATTAAATTGTTTTATTTTATGTTTTGATAAATAAGGTCGACATCTTTTAGAAGCAAGTTTTTTTTGGCTTTTGTAATTCATGCATCTCTAAGAATTAGCATAACATTTTCTTACTTTTTTTTATATATTTTTCCCCTTTCCTTTGGTTTGAAGGCTGAAGGTTTAAAAGCCGCTCAGATTCTGGAAACAGAGAAGTAAAACAAAAGACAACAAAAGCTGTGATTATTCCTTATTTTTTCTCCTTCCAGCAGTTGGCCCATGCTGCCTGTTGTAGTGCAGCATTTCTGTCATTCTGCCATCTAAATTCAGCCAAAAAGTTTGAACATTTGACCTAAACAGCTATGAAAAATGACATTTCAGCTTGACATTTAGTTTCTTTTGTGCTTCCTCATGCCAAAATTAAAGAGACACACAAAAACGCATGTGCACCCACACATACCAGAACACAAGTCGCATACTGATCAACTACAACAATAAAAACAATAATGCTGTATCAGGATGTTCTATTCTATTCTATTCTACAGGCATTTAGCAGACGCTTTTATCCAAAGCAACGTACATCAGAGAACACCACAAGCATGAAATCAAACAACAGGGAACAACATAGATAGTAGCCAGACTGCTGCAAGTCTGGTTGGACACAGCTATCATCTTGTAGGACACAGGTGTTGTCCTGAAGTGCTAAAAATCCTTTTTTTTTTTTTAACTATATTTATTTGCCATTCATCATCCGATATCATCAGTAAAGAGCTGTAGAGATCTAGGTCAGATACAAGAGTTAAACTAAGTGCCGAAATGCACTTTGAACAACTGAGTCTTTAGCTTGCTCTTAAAAGTAGACAAAGACCGGACAAAGTTTGGCAGTTCGTTCCACCACTGAGGAACAACAGAGGAGAAGAGTCTGGCTCCTGATTTAGCCCCACAAATTGGTGGTAACGCAAGGAGTCTTTCATTTGTTGAGCGTAGCTGTCGAGAGGGAGTGTAGGTCTGGATCAGAGAGTCAAAGTAGACAGAAGCTGTGTGAGTTAGAGTTTTGTAAGCCAGAAGCAAAGCTTTGAGTCTGATGCGTGCTGCAACTGGAAGCCAGTGGAGCTTGATTAGCAGCGGAGTGACATGAGCTGTTTTTGGCTGGTTAAAAACCAAACGTGCTGCTGCGTTTTACCAAACATACTGGCAGACCTGCCAGTAAGGAGTTGCAGTAGTCAATGCCTGAGATGACTAAAGCCTGGACCAAAAGCTGTGCCGTGTGTTCTGTCAGGAAGGGTCTGATCCTCCTGATGTTGTACAGAGCAAAACGGCAAGTATGGATGTATGAAATAAACAGTGCAACCTGCTCATTGCTGCCAGGTATTTGTTACATCTCTTCATTGGTTTGGAGCATTCTTTGATGCGCACTGCATTGCTTTGTTTTGTTGATGGAGGCTACTATCTTGAGAAAGTACAATTGCTGTGCAAGTTTAGTCAGGTATTGTCTAGATTAGCCTGGAAATTAACCTATTTGATCGACAGCTCTTTGGTGAGTGATTTTAACCAGATCATCATTTTAGCTATAAGTGTAGTGAAATTTATCTGGCAAATATACACAGGATAACTGATTCTTTTCCTTATTTTATCACATTAGGTTGCAGGTGAAACAAACACTCCTTGAAAAGCTAATTTTGGTAGCTACATTTTCTTTCACATTCATGTATTATACTCATTCATATTCTAATTTTCTCTTTGCAAGCATTGAGAAAAGATTAGGTTTTATTTTATTGGGCCCTGACAAAGCATAAAATAAAAGTAATAATGTTCCAAGATGTTAAATGAAAGAAAAAAAACATTCTTCTGTGATTAAACGTGTGCATGAACTCTTATTTAAGGGATTCAGATTAGCAACTCACGTTTATATTTGGACACAGTGAATAATTTTGGCTTAAAATATGCACTGACCTAGAAACAGTAAAATATAGCTAGGGTGCCGCAGCATTAAATGATCAACTTATTCTTTTTAGTGAGGAGATTATGTTGACAAAAAAAATTATACACTGCATGATGTTAAACATGATGATACTGATCATATGTTCATCCTATATGTACAATGATTAAACAAACAAACAATTTACGCATCAATTGTCATTTCACATTCGTAAACTCTTACAACTTTAAAATGATTTTTGTATGTATTTTTCTGCATCCTGTATCCTTTATTTCTTGTTTCCTTTTAGAGTTGATCTGCTTGAAAATGCATTTGTTAGTTTGGGCTTTTTATTCAGGCTAAACCAACCAACCACATACGCACACGCACACACACACACACACACACACACACCTATATGCATGCATACACACATACACACAACCTATAGCATATATACATACACACACATACACAGATACACACATATCTGTCTAGCATAATAAAATGAGGGGAGAAAAATACTGTCTTATTTTGATGAACCCAGAATAGATGTACTTTCCACTGTTTAGTCCGTATGAGACTCGGCTGCTGTCAGTTCACACTGGGTCTAAGTTGTTGTCAGGCAGTTTTTCAACACTTTGCCAGCTCCTTTAAGTCTTACTGGAAGCATCAAAGTCACACGTTTTAAACTTTGCTGATAAACTGCTATTCTTGTCCTATTTACCAGGACATAAAATTGGACACCCATGTGTCTAATTTGACCACTGAGGGTTTGATGTCACATCCTTTTACTTTTTTCTTTTTTTTTCCACATCCTGGCTGAAATTTTGGGTTCCTTCTCATCAAACAGAAAGAACACTGTACCATGTCAATGCTGTCAGTCTCTGTCAACACTCAATGTCCAACTAATCTACTGGCCAAAATGATTAAAGGTTTAAAACTAACAACCTGTATCTTAATTAAAAACCACATTCATTCTTTTTTGGTTCTTCCACCATCATCTATTGATCTACCTAATTATTCATCCATTCATCGTTCTCTCCACATTGTTCCCTGCTTCCACATAGACAGATGGATGCCTTGAATAGTTCCAGGAAATGGTTACAAGTGTCCATCCTGTTGGACAGCATCACTGTGTTGGACAAAATCTACTGGCTGAGGACCATCCCTGTTTCCACAGAGCCTCCTATTATTAGCGCTTTGGCTTGCACACACACATCTCCTCACCAATCACAAACACTATTTCTAATATAAGAATAGAAACAACGTAATTCAGATGTGACCTCATATCTAAGTTCTCAAACTAAGAAACTAAAGAAAAGACATCTGTATCTTTACTTATCTGCTCAAACAAGTAATATCATGACATTTAAGGAGTCGAGGCACTGTAGGTTTAAAGCTTATAAGTTGTTCTGTATCAGCATCAGTTTTATTCTGTTGTATGCATATTTGAATAACCTGTGGCTCTTCTGATTTTTTATACAGGACTGGAAGTAATGGCTTCTTTAGCTGAAGGTATCACTGGAGCATCCCCCACTAAATCAAATGCAAATTCTGCTCTTAACCCCTTTCATGATTGTACTACGGAGTCTATACTACATTGTTGTTATGAGCAGTAAAGTGGACACTGGAGACAGCTTTAAGATAGAGTGCATGTAGTGCATGTATTATTTTTGCATGTTGTGGGGCATGATAATAATTAAATGAAACCCTGCCACCACCAGTTGGCTTGTTGGCACACTAAACTAAGCAAACCACACTCCCCCTCCTCACTTTTCCTCAGAGCTTAACTGAGCTGAGAACCAGTTGGCTCGGCATTGTCTTCACACTTCCTAACCACCTGTCCTTCTCACAGTCAGGTGGCAGCTCTGGTTGGGCCGAACACAGGAGAAAGCAGAACAAAACTATGGCTGGAGAATAAACATTTATCAGTGTGTCACCTCAGTTACCTTATAAATAGCTTTTCTGAATGCTTAGCAACCTGGGAAAGGACTTATAGAGATGTGGTGGGACATAAGCTGATGGTTTAAACCAGATGGAGTCTGGTTTAAAAAGCTTGTAAATGGCCTGCAGTGCTTTGTGTCCCATTGCCATGTGCTGTGAGGTTTTTCTCATCATCAGCTATAAGCTGAATGTTTGCACATGGAAGCAAGCTAAACATGTCGGCATGTTTCATCCAAAAACCTAAAGCAGGTCAGGACTTGGGTGATCCATATTTATCCATCTTTAATCCACTCTCTGTTGTACCATCCATCGAGCCATATCCATTCTGGCCATATTTGTTCTCAGTAGAGGTTCTTTCCTGGTGTTTTGTCAGAGGTTTGATGGTGGAGTCGCATATGTCCCTCTCAGCCAGAGCAGGTGGCAACTGTTGGAGAAGAAAACACTGCTTACATCCATGCATAAGCAGTCCACCCATCTATTCCCCCATCTATCACCTTCTTCATGACTCCTTCCCATCTATCCATTCAGCGTTCCTTTAATCTTTTCCAGTGGATTTAGCCCGGTTTGTAAAAATTGACTTGCTGTCAAAATATTGATGTCAATATCAACCCAGAGACCCCCATTAATCTAAAAAAGGGGAAAAAGCACTATTACATTTTATTTAGTCAGTAAGAAGCATTGCATAGTACTGCAGGCATTCAATTTTGGGGGAATCTTTGGGAATGTAAGCGCAGATGTGAACTCAAAAACACACACATTGTTATCATTTAATTACTATTAACCTATTAGATCCCTTACAGCAGACACAGCAGCATTATAATTCTTTTGGAGTTGTGTGTCTGGTCCAGCTGACAGCTATAATCAATCTCTCTTCAGCTGTGTTTGCGTCACTGCTGGATCCTGAGATAAATATCTAGCTCCGCACTACGGTGTATTTACCTGCTAGAGGGTGCATGGCAGATTTATCAGAGCTCAAAGTTGCTGCTTACCATCTCTGAAAACCAGATGAGAGAACATTTAGATGATTAATTTATAAATTTATATTAGTATTTATTGTCACATAACATTAGTAAAACATTTGTTAACATATTGATTAAAGGTACAAAATGTATTCTCCAAGGTGATTTAATAGCAGAACTACAATGAAAATATTTAGTCTATGAGAAAAACATAAGGGTACTTATCTGCTGATCATTTTAAACACAATATCTTTTATTAACAGAATTTAGGAATGGCTTTCCCATCAGAAGAATGGTGCAGAGGCCAGTTTTATCCCCACGGAGTGTGTTTTTAACTAATTTCTGAGAAGCTTGATGAATAATGTCTACATCGTGATCCGTTTTCTCCACAGCTAATGAGCTAAATGTTTACTCATTCATGTTTTATGTCAGCATTTAAAACAGCATCATATTACATACGATGAAACTCCATGTCTGATATGTACTGATATCAGAATTCCTCAGTTCGGAATAATTTATGGTCCACATATAAAACAGCGGTGTTATTTACAATCTCTTTGTTTTTCCTTCCTCGATGAATACACACAGTGAGGCCCTGAAATATTTGGACATAAACACAGTTTTCTTGGTTAAGATTAGGTTTGAAATTAATTGAAGATGTAATTGAAGTGTTTTCAGATTTAATTGAAAAGGTTGAACAAAAAAATAAAAAATCCTATAAAGATTTAAGGAATTTCAACCTTTTTTTATTCAAGGTTTCTTTATTTCAAGGGCTCAAAAGTAATGATTTCTAAAAAGCCTTACCTGGAAACAACTCACACCTTTTACTTGCAGCCTCATTATAAAGAGTTGTAATTTCAGTTTCAGTGTATCAGGTAAAAGTTTGATCTCCACCTGGACTGGAAAGTTAGAGAAAAGATTTCTGTGTCTGCAAAATCCTGCAAAAACACTGTGTATGTTAAAGTAAGTTTATTTGCAGCCTCTCTGTAAGTCTCTATAGACCCTTAAAGAAATGATTGACACAGATTTGTGCTATCCTCTGTGTATTTACCCACTTTCTCTGAAAATAAAAGCTAAAAGCAGTGCTCGGATTGGTCAGCTTCACCATCGTGATACAAAACAACCCACCATTCTGCATCAGCTTGCTCATACTGAATAAAAAATCTGTTTGCTGCAAAAATAATACACCCACCCCGAGTACAGCATGAGTCATTGCTTTAAATTTATTTCTGGGAAATTAAAAGCATTGAAATATAGTTATCATCTGAATGTATTTATTGTTGTATTAAAACATAAATAGAAAGAAATAAAATGGCAGAAAGAAAATTAATTTAAGAATAAAATTAACAGTACAATTAAATAATAATTAAAAAAGCAACTGATAAATATTGATAACAAAACCATAAAGATTACAAATAAACGGATAATAGTAATAAAAGCAAATAAAAGCAAATAATAAATTAATTAGATACAAAAGATCAAATAAACAAAGAGTTGAAAATAAATTATCTAAAACTTCATGCAGAAATGGGAGTGCTGCTACCAAACAACCCTGCTCTATAACTGTTTTGCATGTTCTCCCCGTGTTAGTGTGGGTTCTCCCTGTGTTAGCGTGGGTTCTCCC
>JBAMIG010000010.1:3485877-3498482 GCA_037177335.1 Kiunga ballochi | reverse complement strand
ATTAGTGGAAATGTTGCTGTTTTTCCAGCACTCAGTGATGCACATGACACTACATACAACATATTTATGAAATGTGTATGCCATTTTCATGCCAGTTTAGATGAACTATAGAATTTATGTTATTTGCTTGGTAATTGATGGAGTGCAGGGCTTTAAAAAGAATGGATCAAGTTTGTCTGCGTCTCTGTTTTCTCAGATCAATACGATATTTTAGCTTTGCAGGGTAGGAAAACAAGCTGTGATGGAAACTGAGAAACATGCTCTACAGAATATGCACACTATAAATAGCTGTGTTCTGTAGATATATCAAATAAATGACCAGCAGTAGCAATATGTTTGTCAAACGATGCTAAAATCTCTTTATAGCTGTGTAATACAATTATTTTATTCAGTTTGTGTCAATGTTTATTTTTTTTACACGTGAATTAAAGGTAGCATTTTTCAGAGTGTTTATCTGAAATTTGTTCTTGGTACCTTAAACAGAGTTAAAAGTTATTTGGGAAAAAATCAAAGTCTCTGAGACGTTTGCTAGTTTAGATGATCGATAAGTCTTTTTTCCATCTTCTTGGTGGATTGAGAATATAATAATAAATAATATAATAATAATAAAAAATTATATTTTGAAAAAGAAAGTAACCATTCAGAGTTCCTTTAAGCAGATAAGCAAATAAAACGACCACAGCCGAACACAAGAATCCTTGAACGCAGGTCGGTGATGACCAGGTAACCTGGCAGCAGGTGGAGTGAAACAGGAAGTAGAAACCCTAAAGACTGAGAATATGACTAGATAAAAGTAGATTGTTTATGATGTTTTGGAGTGGGTTCTGTTGGCTTGGTGTCACAGTGTGTGGCAGATCAGAGGTTTCCTATCAAGCAAAAGCAATGAAAGCCTTTAATATACAGTACTATAAGATAAAGTTGGCAATAACTATAGAAAAAAATAGTGATAAAATCTATATATAAGGAAGGTTGTATGAAAGACAAGGAACATGTAATGACTTAGTACCTGCAGGCACACTCATCACTTTACACGACTTTTATTTTACTTATATCTTTTTTTTACTCTCATTCACTGAGGCTAATGCTTAAAGAGTTCTGCAGGTTTAATCACTAGAAACTGATGACAAGTTTTACTGTATCTGTTGTTATGTTTTTCATCCTCTGGGTGCTCCTGATGGTTGTCTACATTGTTTTCTTACACAGTCTGTTGGATGTTTCCTGCTAAGTTTCTTTACTGGAGATTCCAGTTTCTCTGCTTGGTTGTTGCTTTGTCTGATTTATCTTTTTTTTCTCTCTCTCCTATCATCTCCTCACATTCTCCTTCCTTGTTTCCATTCATCTGGTCCAACATAAACATGTAAAGGGTCAATAACCAAAAAAACCCAAAAAGCTGAAGCATCAAGTTGAGCCTTAAATCCACAAAGCCCCACTGGCAGTCAGAGCCTCATTCTGCCTGCTTGCAATGATGTTGGACAGATCCATATGCAGTAGACACTGATTTAGGGAGAACTTCACAAAACAATGAGTGCAGTGAAGAAAAAAGCACATAGACTAACAGGACAGATCCAAAATATCTTAATAAAACACAACCAAAAAAAATCACATATCATGAGATTTCATTATCTGAGGGGCTCTGAAGTGAGTATCTCAGCATAGGGGGTGGCATCACAGGGTTTTGGTCAGTTTTAGCAGAATATGAAAGTTATTTCTGTGTGTTCATTGGCTTTTCATCAAACTGCTGGTATTCACAGATATGAGGACATAAAGTCCCCCACAGTCACAAATATTGCAGCCCATAAAACATCTGAAGGAAGTACTTAATATTTCATTCCACGCTCATTACTTTTGAGTTTAGACTTTAAAATTAAAGATCCAAAAGCTCTTTTTGTTTTCTAATGAAATGCAAAACCCAAAGGTAGGTTTTTGGGATAAAAGAACAAGTCGCTGGGTATAATTAAAAAATAAAGAGCTGCTCCAGAAAGTAGGGCTAAAGCTTTGACAAGAACTTTGCAGAGAGCGGTGCAGTAAAGGCGGCAGGTACCTGTGGTGTAAAAAAAATGAAGTGAATTTCTGTTCGATTGTTATCGGCACAGCGAGTAGAGGAGATAAGAGGAGGAGGAGGAGAGGTAATGAATACAGTTTCACCAAGAGGGATGTGTGCTTTGGAGAAAAAAGGACCGGGAGCGGCCGGATAATGCTCAGGGGAGGGAGAGGGGATAAAAAGATGGATGAGGACAGAAAAAAAGCCACAGTAACAACAGCCACAGTAGCTCAGTGCAGCTGGAGGTTGAGGGTAGAGGAAGGTGGGTGGTGTTTGGTTCCAGAAATACAAGCCTTTGATTCACCGTGATTGTTGTCTGCGTTATTCAGGACACAGTCGGAAATCTGAAGAAGCTAAAATATACCCTTTAGGCAGATTTTTTCAAATGAAAACCAGCATAATAAATATGCGCCTTGAAACTGTAGTTTCAATCCAACATGTGTCCTAAAAAGATGCTTTGTAGCTCGCTCAATGGAAGCCGAATCCTCATTTTACTGCTTTTATCTTGTGTTGCCACTGTCTGCATTGCTCAATTTATGTGCTTTGAAATGAAGAAACAAAATCTTGCATGTAAACATGCAACACTGTGTTAAGGAGAAAAAGGTGCACATTTTTTATAATACAAATATAAGTGTTAAAGAACAGCACAAAACAAAAAGAAGGACTGCAAGCTTAAATTCTTCCCCTCTGTGTCTCCGTCACAGGTGGAGCGAGACGACTGCAGCCCTCACAACGTGACTCTGGGTTACTACGTGACCAGCGGGAAGACCGTCTACATTTCCTCCTTGGTTGTCGAAGCACTGAACGTTTACGGTTTTGACAAGCTGCTGTCTGACATCAGGCAGCACACCCCGCTGGTAAAGGCAGTTCTGGTTCCCGTAGCAACGTGGATGCCCACTCCGAGTATTCACCTGCAGCTAAAAACAGGTGATTTTAAACTTTTAGGAATTCATTAATAACAACTGGGTTGTTGATACTGGATGTGCAAATGAGACTGAAGCGATTAAAAGCAGCAGGAGGAGAGCTCCAGAATGCAAAGGGAGAAAGAATGAACAATAAAAAAAGGTAGAAAAGTCAGATTACTTATCAGCTCTCTTTTACTCCTCTCTGACTGCCTAAATCTATACAAACTTTGATATTTCCCAAATCTCTTAATTTATTTAGGGAACTGCTGAGGCCTGGTTAAAAAATAATGTCAAACATGTAATTTCTGCAAAGACTCTTCTTTAAATTCACTTATGCTGGAGAAAATGCTCAAAACATACACCTGCAGATTTAAACCCTTATTTGGTCTAAAAATCATTATTTAAGACTGAATTTGTGCCTTAATTAGTCAAGTTTTTAACCCTTTAATGCATGATGCAGGAAATATTGGGCAGAAAACTACATTTAGAATTTAAATAAATTGCATTTAATAAAACAGAAGTAAAAATAATTAAACAAATTATGATAATATTTTGCATATATAATTATTTATTACCAAATCATGTTAGATTTGTTCTGGAGTAAACATTTTCCACCTTAAGGCAAAAACAACTATTAGATTGTGTTGTAAAGTGATGTTTGAACAAAGGCTTTAGCATAAAATGAT
The DNA here is from genome assembly GCA_037177335.1 of Kiunga ballochi. Taxonomy (NCBI): domain Eukaryota; kingdom Metazoa; phylum Chordata; class Actinopteri; order Atheriniformes; family Pseudomugilidae; genus Kiunga; species Kiunga ballochi. The sequence goes on along the minus strand of JBAMIG010000010.1, from coordinate 3,494,850 downwards.
GCAATAGGCTTTTTAAACACTATTAGATATATTAGGTGTTAATTGGTTACATTTATCATAGATTTAACCCTGTTTAGTAAATAAGATCAGACGCCCGTGTAGATAAATGCATAATTTTCCCAACCTAGAAAATGTTTAAATATGTTCGGCACAAAATGGGATCTGTTTCCTGTCACTTCCACACAACTGAGCTGCTCTTTGGAAATTGCCTGTCAAAATGTTTAATTGCCTGTTTTTACTGTCATAACTCTTGGTCAGTAGTGCCATTTCCAAATGATGACAGGAAAACGTCATTTCAGGTTTATCAAATATTTCAAGGTTGGATCCAGACCTGAGACGGCTGTTTTTATTTGAGCTACTTCATTAAGCATAATCAGTATGGGGTTTAACAGAGTTCAGTTTTGAAATACATTATAATACATTTTTACTCCATCAGTGTTGGCCAACATTTTAAGGAAAAGGAAACAGTTTTACAGGAACGTCGTTAGCAGGCCATGTAAGCCATCTAGATTAATGCAGAAGGAGATAATTTGGTAGGTAGAACGAGTCGGTTTTGTCATTTAAAAAGTAAATCTTTGCTAAACTGACATAACAGACTGAAAGAGAAATTAGCAATGCTTTACCCAGAAAATAGCAGAAACTTACAAGATTCTTCCAAAACAAGATTCAGTTGCTTTAAAGAAATGAAAGCAACTGAATCTTTGGTATACTCTCACCTCGTTTGTTTGATTAAACAAAGGTTCACAAACCACCTTTTGTAACACTTTTCTTTATAACTTGGAAAATCTCTGTGCTTCGACCGATTTTTCAATGAATTCACAAAGAACGCTGAGGCAAGTTTGCTCATTTTAATAATTTCATTGCTTGAAAAAAACAAAAACAATGCATGGTAGGCAGTTTCCAGTTATGTAGTGCACGGCTCATGCAGTAAGTTTTAGTCACAAATAAAGAAAGAAAAGAAAGATTGAGTGCTGGAAGGATGACTGCAGCTGCACAGAAACAACATTAGGAAAATCATCCATAATCTGTTGATGGACTCAATATTGTTCATCCCCGCCTGAAGCTGACCGCTGTGCAGCTGTAGGACAGACACTTACTCATTTTAGATGCAGCCATTTTAAACAGAGGTGATAATCCCTTTTCATTATACCACTGCTTAGCTTTATCACGCGCACAGCTAAAAAAAAAAAACACTGTTTGATGTAAAGTTTGCGCTACTACATATTTCTGGATATCTCATCCATAGTACTCTAACAGCACTGGTGCTGAATGTTTGCTTTTATATTTATATTTACATCATTATTGACATTTACCAACCAGTGTTACATGTCCTTTCATAGTCTCAGAGTATCAGTATGGATGTGTTTTTACTAAAAGGGCCCAAACACACACACGCAAGCACACACACACACACACACACACACACACACACACACACACAAACAACAAAAGAAACGATCACATGTTATTTTCTCCATCTTGTGAATCCTGTGAATGCCTGAACACCAGTTTTTATATCTAAACACCAATCTGAACACCAGTGTGGTATCTGAACACCAGTGTGGTATCTGAACACTAGTGTGGTATCTGAACACCTGTGTTGTTCATGCTTCTCATGATCAAATTAAAAGTTAACTAAACTGTTTATGCTAGGCCTTAATTGCTACCACATAAAATAAAAGTGCCTATTTTTTGCTTAATTTCTCTAAATAATCTTTTGTAGTGTATTAGTGTTTTTCCTTTCTCCAGCTTACGCCTACCGATAATATTAAAGTAAGAAAAACAAAATAACACAAATTTTAGTAATATTATAAACTGATATCTTCTCACACTGGACAAATTCTTTAGCTGCACATCTTTACAACATAGAAGCAGACGGAGCTGAAGTCCTGACATGTATTTTTAAGTGCAGGTGGACATAATGTGCACAGAAATGCTAGATTTTATTTACAGACAGTACAGAGCGCTCCTGTAAACAATCAATAGTAGATAAGGTGTGTGCTGTGCTCACTGGGGTCTGCAGCTTCTCTGAAGTGGTGTCGCTGGTTACAGTGCACAATGCATTGTGGGTAACGCCGTTTAAAGTAGATCTTGCACTGGGAAAAAGTTTGCAGAGTTTATTGTGGAACTTCACATAATCTGAATGAGCTCATGTTTAAAATCTGTATTTGTAAACTGGAAACTAAATCAGTTTATAGTTCACAGGAGAACTAACGTGTTTTTTATTCGTTCGTGCGCATCACTATATCAACACAACAATATCCCAAACAATATGTTTCTCTCCCAGCTCTAGTCCCCAAAAATTTTAATTGATTTCCAGAACTGGATGTCTTTCAAATATGCTACATTAGGTATTCCCCTCCAGTAACATTTAATAACACAACAGCCCCAAAAACAGGAATTAGTATTTTCCCAGCAGTCAGGGTTTATAGTTTATTGTGTTTATGGTAAAAGTTTGGATAAAGTGTTAGATGTAAACGTATTCGTCCAACACTGGGAGCTGCTTTGTTTCCAATAAAATGTCCATTTTGTTAGCCACTCTTAAAGTGATATTCACCTTACCTCCCTTTTTGTCACTTTTTAAAAGATGTATGGGGTTGAATGGACTTTGTCTTTATGTATATAAACCATTTAAATATCTTTGTCTTCTGATTCTGCTATACATTTTTTGTTCAGTGACTAAATGTTTTTATCTGTAAATAACAATAAAAATCCTATAGTAAATATTTTTCTTGAATCCTTTCAGAACTAAGTATTTTACCTCCTTTTATCACCTATCAAAGCTGATAATCCTTTATTGGTTTAATCTTTGATATTGTTTATCTGAAACAAAATGTGCGTCATATGCACCACACTAAAAGATTAAATGTCCTCCAATCAACGGCTTCCCAAATGTTGAAAGTCAGCTTTATCTATGGATGTTTAATAGTTTTGTTGAGGTTTTGCTGGCTACTATCTGCTTTTGCTTGTATGGGTGGTTAGACCCCCTTCAGTGCTTTTCCACAGAGGATCTTATGAGGGATTACGCCTGCATATCATTGGCTTTAACTGTGCAGCCCAGTAATGATCCCTGAGAGAAGGAAGCTTCAATTTCTTTTTTGCCTTTGGCCAAACACGGTATTAAGTCATGCTGTAGGCTTTCTACCCTGCTACATCTGGACACAATACTGTCCCATTCAATAAATCTTTTTATCTGACCTTTATTGGCAGGGTTTGGAATACATGTAATCATTTGAAGAGTGTATTGATTTTATTTGAATCTATTCTTGAGTTATAATTTCAATATTAAATTAGGTCAGATCTTTTATTTATTTCCATTTGTACTGGCAAGTAAACACATTTCTAACATGTCCTTTGGTACCTACTTGTATATCTTCTGAGTGGTGTATTTGACTCCATATGTTTTGAAAGACGTTGTTGGTTGACCCAAAAAACTAAATATCTTAGGAGGTCAGTTCCTCCTATTTTCAATAAATATGAATGCTTATTTTTCTCTGTTTGATCTCACAAGTATTAAAAATGTTCATATTTCGGAGATAATGCTAATTTCAAACAGTAGTTTTGGCAACAGAAACAATATTGTTGGAGTTGAGTAGTAAATAAATTTGTGTATAGGTATGTTTTGATCCTAAAAACAGCATTTATAGCTGCCGACATTGCTTCATTGATACTTAATTATGACATCAGTGGGTTTTCACTTTTCTGCTTTGATAAAATAACTGCCATTTTACTCATTTATTAGATATATAGACAAACTATATAGGATGGGTGTCATTTTCTGTGCCCAAAATAATGCCATTGTGACGGTGTGTGGTGACCCCCATCCTGGGGTCTGCAGGGGCTGCTGATACAGCTGCCAACAGGAAGCTGTTTGTAATGAAGTCGGTGAGCAAGTGTCACAACTTTTTACTTCATTTGGTAATTTTTTTAATGAGTCTATTATAATTACCATTTCTGTGCCACTTTTAATGGTGTTCAGGGTCACAATTACGCCTAGAGGACAAGAACGCTGGCAGGAGGGAGGCAAATTTAAGAAAGTGACAGAGTAATAAAACAAGAGCACTGCCACAGCAGGAAAGCAGTAAATGAAGAACCACAATTACTAAACACATTGAAAAGACATTCAGGTGCACAAAGGAAACACACTCGGGTGATACAAAAGTGATAAATGATTGGAAAACTAAAAACTGGATATGGCAGGGGAAAAAATCATCATTTGGTAGACTGGTGAGAACTAAGCAAGAAGCAGGTGTTCCACTCAGTGTTTAAGACCAGGTGTGGAGGAGCAGGAAGTTAAGAGAACTCTACATATACTGTAAATGGATGGACTCTACAAAATAAAACTGAAACAAAACTTGAAAGAGTATTAAGCTCTTTACCCTCAATATTGAATCTTAATAGCAAAATAGAAATCAATGGTTTATGTGGTGAGTTTAATTAAACTAAAACAGGATTGTGATTTCTTTAATTGTAATATTAAATAAAATTATGTCAAATTTAAACAAAATGGATGCAAACAAAAGTGTAATCTTTATTTATACGTCCCACTTTTCACTGCATTTCAAAAGGGTATATTAGGACACTGCTCATCACATTTAAATCTTCAGTAATGGAAAACATGTTACATTTGAAAATCAGTGTAAATAATTTATGCTCATTTGCTCCCATCTGGTTTCCAGTGCTGAGGTTTGTTGGGCCGACAGACAACATCTACTCCTGCAGTTTTGTGCAAATGTTGGAGCAGAGGCTGGAAAATGCCTTTGATGAAGCTCAGGATAAGGTGCTGGAGACCTACAACAGACTCACAGTGGAGGTATGACACAAGCTTACGCTGACTGTTTTTCTGATGATGCCATATTTGCATGGATGCATGCTAATCAGGTAACATGAAAACTGTAAAGTTCCAGGTACATTTCTGGTACAAACACAGTACCTGTGATACCCACACTACATGCTCCACATTTGCATTGTGACCATTTCTGAACGCCTCATGGCTTATATCCATAGATACAAGCACATCTCATTCATTCATACAGTTTGATCCTCCTTTTTGTTTTTATTTTTGTCAGATTTTACTGTTGGGACTCAGTTTGGTTACTGTCAGAGCATAAAAACAAATAATTATAGACAGAATAAAACCATGTCCATTCAGAAGTCTGGTGCTTGGTAACATCTTATTTATGAGCATCTTAAACATTGAGCATGACGGCTTTAGATATTGCTTTTTAAACGTTTAATTATGAACCCTGGCTGCCTGTTTGTGCGCCCCTTAATAAAGATAAGAAAACTAAAATCCTACTGATGCTGCACATATGAGGTACCTTTGTGGTGGGCTGATTATTTCATTCGTTTGTCCTCAGATCCAGAGTGTGTCCCAGGAACGAGGCTCTCCTTCAGTCGCTTTGGTGTATGTGGTAAAAAACCAGGATGCCATGCTTAATGGGACCATTTCCAGTGGGCTCCTCAACCAGCTGACTGCAGAGCTGGTGGGATACTTCCTGTTCTATCCTCCCCTGGTCATCGCTGAGCGTAAGTACTGCAGTAATTTAGCTCTAACAGCTAGAAAGTCAGTTAGGCCACATTTTAACAGAGTTAATTGTCAGATGGCTTTCAACCAATAGCTCATTTCTGAGCTGCTGGGATGACTGTTGATTATCAAAAAATATTCAACTGGGAGAAGAAAAATGATTTTGCTGAGCTCTTACAAATACATGATAAATAGAAGCCATCTGCTACTAGCCTAAAGCTTTATGCTCGCACCAGTGTCAATTACAGCAGTGCTGTTGATCAATCTAAAGTGGTCCAGCTGAACAGAAGATCAAAGTTTTATTCCAGCCAACGTACATCATGAAAGCGTTGACAGAAGCTGTAATGTTTGTAGAAAGTGAGATTTAACTTTAATGATAATGTTTATTAGTACCAACAAAGGTCAGATGAGTCCAGATGGCCCGAGACACACAGGGCCTCACCTTTTCATAGGGGCACAGGATATATTCAGCAAAGTATTTTAATTACGGCCTGAGCTGCCAAAGCTTTGTTACTGCTTCTCATGTAAAGGCTGCAATGTATCTCATATTAGGAAGGTATTTACCAGTAAGGTTAAACATTTCAGACATTTAAAGCTTACAGGAAAAATAATTATTGTTTTAATGAGAATGTGCACAACATGGAGCAGTGTGATAAATGGATCCATTTAAATAACACATTTAGAGAATGAGTAAAAAGATATTTTTTCTATTCTACACCCAAATGATGACATTTTCCTGAACCTAATCAAATGTTTTTTTCCTGAACATAACAAAAATAGGAACTGCCTCTGAAAGTTAAACTATGCTCAAGATGATGCAAAATTGGGACACAGACTTCTGTTTCCAGAATCTGACATCTGTACGAGATGTTTCATCTGGTTTCAACCTGACATCAGATCAGTAAACAACACATGTCATAGTTTCAGTGTGCGCTGCATCCCAGAGATGTTAATCCCTGTTAATGACTGGTATTTTGCAAGTGACTCAAAGTTCAAGTTACAGTTTGAAAACTTTACTTTCTAAGTTTAATGAATCATCCATTACAAGAAGCTGTGGAAAAGCTTGTGCAAAAATTGCGGAGAGAGAAATGTCACTGATGATGCAGCAGTTAAGAAACTACTTTAGGAAAAGACACAACGTTGTGTATTGTGGACATCTGTAGGTACAAGCACCAAAATGGACTTTTACCTAGATGCTGGACTAATAATGAGAAACCAAACTTCCTTCCTTGCAGTAATAACATATAACTGTATATAGGATTCTCTTCATGCACCTATTTATCTCTTACTTTGTTTGTATACAGCATATTGTGTTGACTTACATATGACATGTATTATAGAAATACATTTAAAATGACCGTTTTATTTTTTAGCAAAACACAAAAGTCATAAACAGCAACAACAAAAAAAGCAATATTCCTCTACATGAAATAGTAACCATCATAAAACAGCTTAATTCATGCAGTCTGGTCAAACAATTAGAGTCCGTTCAGAACGCTCTGCAGCACTTACTGGTTTGATGCACCTCCAAACCATTTTCTCAGAAGCACTGCCAGATATTTATGAAGCTTTCCCAATAGTTTAGAACTGGTTGTGAATGGAGATTAAAATAAGAAGTGGTAGATAGTTTAATAAACATCACACACAAACCAAAAGAAAACCACAAAGTGCAGATAAATGATGCTGTAACGCTTTATCTTCATTGATCGATTCAGCCTATGAGATCACAGAAAACTGACTGCAGAAGGAACATTTAGGAGATGAAGTGCATCAGAAAACAGAACAGCTTTTCACATCGTACTGACTTGACTTTATGTTGTCCTCTTCTGTGATATTGTAGTTTATACTGGAAAACACAAAAAGCTCTCCAACAGTCAGTGTTTGTAAAAACACCTTTTAGAAATGTTGAAATGGTTGCTAGGATTTTCATCATATACCTTTGAAAATGTACAAAGTATGTCCATCTTTTTATCACCAACTTTTCCCCCTAATAGGCTTGGACGTGTTAAGGAGTCTATTAATGTGCTCAAAACAATAAGCAGGCAGGTTAGAGGATATTTGCTCTTTATTGGCTTCCAGCGTCTCAGGCTGAAAAAGATAAAATCTGGATACTTACTGAATCCACGTTTTAGCTGTAAACTTTTCAGCATCAAGAGAGGAAAAAATGTACAGAACAAATCTTGGATTGGAAAAAAACAACAGATTTTTGCTGTTGAAGCTTTATTACAATTTTAAAAGACTTAAGACAGAGACTGGAAGTAGAGAGAGCTGCCAGCAGCAAGAGGCATCTCCTGCATCCAGTTGGTTTTAGTTGGTTTTTACTGTGACAATGCTGCTATTTGTTTTCTTCCAGCTATAATTGGACCCAAAAAAAAAACCCAGTCTCTTTACACTAATATTTTTTGTTACGTAATAGTTTCTTTGTGCAGGAATCTGCTTCTGGCTTAGACAGTCTTACAAAGAACTGGTTCAGTGGCTCCAAGAATGGTAACTACATGGAGTCCACTGCAGGCAATGCATGATTCATGACTTAGCATATGTTTGGCCTACTTCTTCAGAGAGGGAATTCAAAAGTACTTGATATTGTGTAAGTAGAGAAGACAACAAGCTTTACCCACTCAATGTGGAAGAAACAGAATTTTTATACAGTATATCTATTCAAGAGGTATGACACTCTGATCATGTGACAGAAATAGGAACAAAAGAAACTTTTCCTTAGTGTATGTTGCCTCATGTAAATGTTGAGCTTTTTGAAATACTTTCAGAGATTTTGTAGGTAAAGGTTGGGATTAATCAACCTTTTTCTCCAAAAACAAAATGTCTTGTGATAAAGCAGCTTCCCCCTGTTCTGTTCGGGTTAAAGACACTTTTGGGTCTCTGTTACCTCACCGATCAAATTTAATTCTTGTGATTTAGTAGCTATGGAGGAATTTATAGTTTAATCTTGGGTCATCAAAGCTTTCAGCCTTCGTCTGTATTCAGCTCTCACCACAAAGTTTCCATCCAGCAAAGGCCTGAACTTGACTGCACCAACTTCCTTATTCATTTCTTTTTTAGGTATTTATTGTAGATCTGCTGATGTCTTTGGAATTATAGTCTGGTTGCATGTGATCCAGTTTCAGTCAAGGTTTAGCAACCACACAGTTGTGCTCACATTTCACTGCAGATGTGCAGCTACTGTCACTGCACAAGCCAAAATCTTCACCAATCACATGTTTACGTTTTTTTTTTTTTTTTTTTTGGTTTATTTAGTGTTGGTGGGGTTTGTTTTAAACATTTGACTGTACCGTAAATCATAACCGTGCATCTCTAAGGTCATTGCTAATGTCTTTTTTTCTTTGGCATTGTGGTCATACACACTCAATCTACCTCATATTTTGTTTATCTATATATATATATATATATATATATATATATATATACATATGTGTATATGTATACCAGTA
>JBAMIG010000010.1:3461157-3480131 GCA_037177335.1 Kiunga ballochi | reverse complement strand
ATGACATCATACAGATTCGTGTTCAGCTCCTGGTCCTGAACATGCACAGGGCAGCTGGTGACACAGGATTGGAAAAAACACCTTGGTGGATATCATGAGCAAAAGCAGACGGGATATGGGAACATATGAACAAATCTGTGCAAAAATGATGATTTTGGACAACTCATCTGAATGATTTGTTCTAATCATCATTTTGTTGTGCATCTTTTAGAAAGAGATGAACTCATTTCAACACAGGCAGGCAATTTTTAAGGGGTTAAGAAGGGAGGAGCTGCGATTTGTTCCAAAGCACACACACAGAAGTGTTTCCATCCCTTTATACGTCTAAAACATCAGCGCTGCTCAAACTAACCAGTTGCTTAAAGGTTGTCTGTGAAAGCTTCCTGTGATGCAGCTGAACACTGTGTTGCGATGCACAAACAAGCCTTTTATTAGTTCTTTAGAAAGCTGCTGATCAGATCTGTGATGTTACTCTTCTCTTCTCAGGAAGGCTGCTTCTCATCTTGCTTAGATGTAGTCTGCAGTCTTCCTGCAACATCTCACCTCCCATGAGATTCCAGAGCAAGGCTTTTTCTCCCTCGCTTCTTTCCTTTATCAGACACAGAGCCTACCATTTGCAAATATTCCATGTATATTTTAAGTGGTTTTCCTTCAAGCAGAGGCTGAAATGAGGTTTAATCGGCCTTAGTTTGACAAATATGCCACATTATGCGTACATCTGCCAACAGAATAAAATGAGATAATGCTACCCAAGAGAAAACTCTTATCATTTAACTATATTTTGTGAAACCAGGCATAGATAAATTGAAAGCATCCTCTTCAGTGTTTTTAATATGGATCACATACTGGAATATTTCAATTACTTCAGCCAGCTGCAACTTATTTATTTCTTCCAGGTGGCGAAGAGCTTCAGTGTTTTAAGTGCACTATCTAGCAAGTGCATTGAAACCTGGGTTGTCGTCCAAACTTATATTTGTTTTAACCGCATTTACAGAAAATAAAAGGTTTCCAATAGCGGTAATTTTCTTTCTCTCTCTCCTTTTTTTGGTCTCCAGCCCTTGAATACCATAATCTCAACACATCTGCAGCAACCAAGAACTACTGGGTGATAACAGGTAAATTAATCTTTATTAAACTCTCACAGACACACAGACACAGACACAAACACACACACACACACACACACACACACAGACTGGGGTGCTACCAGATGATCATCAGTAATCTAGCACTGCATTGATTGAACAAAACAGCAGTTAGTTAAATGCCTGGTGCATGCTGTTTTGCAATTCAGCAGAATAGTATTGACTCTACATTTTCTTTTTCTTCTTCCTTTCCTCCCTTCCTGTCTTACCATCTCCGCCTTCTTCCTCCACCTGCTCCCTGCTTAGAATCTCTTTAGCTGCTCTGTTCCTGGGAAAACCTATTGATGTATAATTCACAGCTTCCTGACTGGGGCAGAGGGAGAGATCACTTCACATCACATCACTGCTGGGTGTGTGTTTGTGTGCGTGTGTGAAGCCTGTCCACTACTCCGTTTCACTTACAGCCTGGGGTGACTGAAGCACCCAGGAGCCAGATTGATCATCTATTTGTGTGTGTTTGCACAAGTATGGGTTTGTTTCTGTGTGACTGTGTGATCTATAAGATGCTCTGGCTTCAACAAGTATTTTAGGAGGGGAAGCTGTATCTTTAAACGGACATTCAGTCACCTCTGTATCTCACAGTCATCTCACATCTCTTGTCTTTTATCCTATTCCTCCTTCTGTATTCAACAATATCAATACTGTTTTCTTTGACGGATTTAAAACCTTGTAGTTTTATATTTTTTTTTTTTTGCGCTATGCCTTCTTTGTCAAACCAAATACTCTTTCTTTCCTGAATTCCTCTGTGTACTGTCTTGTTTTCTCTTGCAGTTATCCAGGATGTAGACAGTTCCTCCCTGGAGGCAAACTACCAGAGCTTTGCCAATCTTATGGAGCAGCGACTGGCTGAGCTCTTCCTAGTTGCTGGCAGACAGGGCTCTCAGACGGCACGATCCAGGCGGGCCACCACTATGGGCGGCTACACTGTACAGGTCAGAGGAAAATGAGTTTTTACAGCATTGTATGTTGTCAAAATGATGAGATCAAGAGTTTTGCACTGAGTCTTTTACAGTGGTCCTATACAATATTCAAAGTGTGTCATTTGCACTAGTTTAGTGCAAATGACACACGCGACTATTCTGTATTTAAGAAAAGGTTTGTCATATATTGTGTTGGTTGTAATTATTATACATTGTATAGGTGTTTTTTTTAACAATCTACAGAGATGTTTGCTGCAATTATGCTGCTTTGGGACCTTGTTGAAAGGTAGATTAGATTCACGTAAAAAATAGTAAGATGATCATAATGGAAACATCCATTCAATTCAATTCAATTCAATTCAATTCAATTCAATTCAATTTTCCTTTATGTGTTTAGTGCCACTTCAATTTCATCTCAGGGCGCTTCGCAGACATTATATTTACAAGTAATAGAAACTAGCATAAATAAGGGAAACCAAAAGAATCCATCAAATCTTGACTTGGATCCAATCCCGAACCTGAGCTGCATGAGGCGACAGTGGGAAGGAAAAGTCCCTTTTAACAGGAAGACAAAACCTCTGGCAGAACTCAATTCAGGGAGCGCAGCCATCTGCCTCGACTGGCAGGGGCCACTCTTCCGCTCATGGGTCCCAGAATTTAATGTTATGGCACTGAACACAAGTCAAAATAATTCTTATTTTCTTGTATTCTGTAGTCAAAGTTGTGTTGACTTGTGTTTCAGACATCCCAGTGTCTCATGGTTGTTGATCATTTGGATAGTTTTATAATGTGTTGTGGTGAAATGTTGAAGGTCTCATATACAGAACTCATTAGCTAGATTCAGACAGATGTTGAAAGTCTAGACCTTATTGATGGAGAAAAAAGTTCTGCCAAAAAAGAATAAATGATGGCAGAACCCGGAGCTAATAAACTTCAGGACAACGCACATGACTGACTATATGACTTACTGAAGAAAGCAAGGACAAACATGATGAGAATAATGATGCTGCCTAAAAGGAAAGACATGGCCATGAAAAAAGGAAACCAAGCAAATAAAAACTTGGTTAGAGATAAGGGAGACTTATTGGAGTAAAATGAAGGAACAGGCACATCACAGTAAAACAGGAAGCGAAGCTTATAAGAAATTATAGATGGATTTTTAAATACGGACAACATGCAAGAAAAAAAAGAAACTACTCCAAAAGCAACAAACATAAGACCAAGGCTAACCTAAAAAACTGTTGGTGCTTTCACGGTGAGGCTCTGTGGTCAGTTTTAAACAAACCCGGCCCCCTTCCATGGATAGCTCTGTTCATTTGGGCTAGTGTTTTACTGCTTATTTGCACCTTTGTGGGTTTACTTGCAAGTAAATCTTTGGTTCACTGCTTCTGATTTATTGGCAATATAAAAACAGAAACCCTAACACTGCGTCATTTTATTGTTGCTCCATGACTTACCTGGACTGAACAAGCTATTTCCGTGGAGCTGGACATTCTTAGTGACAGTTTTCATTTTGGGGAGTATCAAGCTTTCTGGGGCTGCACGGTGGCGCAGTTGGTTAGCAATGTGGCCTCACAGCAAGGAGGTTGCCGGTTCGAGCCTCGGTGTGAGTGGGGCTCTAACTGGGAGCATTTCTGTGTGGAGTTTGCATGTTCTCCCCGTGTTAGCGTGGGTTCTCTCCGGGAACTCCGGCTTCCTCCCACAGTCCAAAGACATGTACCTTGGAGACTCTAAATTGCCCATAGGAGTGAGTGTGAGTGTGTATGGTTGTTCGTCTCTCTGTGTTAGCCCTGTGATGGACTGGCGTCCCGTCCAGGGTGTAGCCCGCCTCTCGCCCATTGGCTGCTGGGATAGGCTCCAGCCCCCCCGCGACCCCGTTAGGGACGAGGCGGTAGTTAATGGATGGATGGATCAAGCTTTCTGACTATCTTTTGTTTAGTTAAATGAAGTAATGAGTAAATAGCAGTATTAGAGCGGACTGCGCTGTGGCCTCCTCTGCTTGGGGAGGTCCGAACAGTGTGGTGTGTGCATATTCTCCCTCTGTATGTGTGGGTTCTCTCTGGGAACTCTGACTTCCTCCCACCGTCCAAAGACGTGCATGTTAGGTAATTAGTCCTTCTAAACTTTTCCATAGCAATCATTGTGAGCATGAATGGAACCGGCAACCTGTCCAGGGTGTACTCTGCCTCTCAACGAAATGATTGCTGGGATTGGCTCCAGCTTTCCTGTGACCCTTAATTGGATAAAGGTTAAGGTTAAGAAAAAGACTGACTGACTGACAGTTTTAGAGCAAAACAAACCAATGGAAAGTGCAAAATTCCCAGACAATATTGATGTGAATGCAACCTAACGAACAATAAAGTAGCTATACTGTATAACGTACCACCTGACAAGTATTGATTGTTATGTACATATTGCGTAATCATGGTCCCTCAGTGCCCCGAGGCTGAGAAACTCTTCATGTCAGCTGCCTTTTTGCTTGATGGTATTCTGTCATGAACTAGATATCAACCAAATGGCCTTTTTGAATGTGTACTTACTTATAAAAGGAACACTACAAAATATTCTAGGATGACAAAAAGAAAAGAAAAAGTGAAAAGGAAAGAGAAAGTTACAAGGCCAGAATCAGCATTACACTGACTTTTACTGGCTGAAGAGATCTCAAAGAAACACAAAGAAAGATGGCTGCCAGGCTAGCATTTGCGAATACTGTTGCTTTTCCACTCTTAAAAAACAAAACTACAGATTATGACACGTTTACTACTGTTGGTGTTTTTAATTGATATTTTTTTCTCTGGGGTAAATTGACAACTGGTTAAACTGCAGCCCGGTGATTTTACATTACTGAAATAGTTCAGAAATAGAAACATTTCTTGATGCCTCACATCAGCTTTACAATGGGGCTGAAGGGATAATGTTTTTCAAGCTCACCATAATTTCTTATGAACGTGGGACACTAAAAATTCAGAAAGCTCTTATGGCTCATTTTTAGCCTCCGTTAATCTGGTGGCAACTGAATGTGTCAACATATTGTGTGAACTAGCGCTTTTCCATAACATTATATACAGTAACATGACATAAGTTTCATAACATGTGAGTAGATATGTGAATATGTATAGAAATACATCTCTTCATATGGTCTATGAATAGATGCAGATATAGATATAGTTATATAACCTTTAACATGGTGGACATCTATACTGCTTCATCCACAGCAGTTACAAAGTTTATCAGAGAGAATGTGATTAATCTCAGCAGTCCAAGCTTGATCTCTCTGCTTCCACTGATATGTCTGACATCTTGACACAAATCAGTTGTTTTCCTGCTTTTAAAAATCAGTTGCTTCAGTCGGAGTTGCAGGAGGTCTAACCATTAACCCATGAAATGTGTTTGAGTCATGTTGTTATCAAGTTGTGTGCCAATTTTCTGGGAAATGAAATGTGTGGAAGCCAGTCCCAATTAAACTAAAGACACAAGTTTGTTAAAATGTCTAAACAACAAGATCTCACTTAATATGTTTGTGTGAAACTCAATTTAAAGAATAATATTTACCAAACTTTTCTCTATGGAGCAAGTTTGAGAGAATTAAACTCCAAACAGTGTTACTTTTGACAGCAACATTTTTATTTAGTTTTTGTTATATTCTTATGACTAAAATGATGTTTAGTTTTATTAATTACTTACTCATCTCAATTCCATTAGTTTAAGTCAAGTTATAGTCATTTAAATATCAGAATATTATTATTGACTAAATAACAGTGGATTTTGTTGACAAAATATAGACTAAAAGTTAAGTTTCCATAAAGACTTTGAAGCAATGTGTAGAAAAACATTATATAGCAATGAAAAATACAAAAAATAGCAAGTAAAAAATTTCTTTTTTTTCACAAACCGACAACCTAAAAAAATTTGGACAATTTACTTTACTGGGCCAGTAACTTTACTTTTGAAGTAACGCATCACAAACTCTTTTTTTTTTTTTTTGCATCACTCTGCATCACAAACTCAACGTAGTGTTAGCATGCTTACCTTCACATGAATTTCTGGATGACACGTCTTGTTTTGTGTTGCATTATGAGAAATGTGTATATATGTCCACTCCTTTTTCTCCCTGAGTGAACATTGTTTTAAGATCCTTTCATAGAGAAATACGACACATGGGTGGAATGTTTATAGCATCATCTCGGGGAACCGCTTGGTTGCAGCCTCATCAATACTATAGTTCGCTTTGTCATTTCTTCTGCCTTTCCTCACAATAAAAGTTGTTCTGATTGGATAATAATGCTACTGTGTAATTTTTTTTTAGGAACTAAATTTTGTTATAGTTGTCATCCCGGTGCAATAGTGATTTTTAGTTATTGTTTTGTATTCAGTGAGAAATATAATTCATTGACGAAGACCATCATAAACGTATTCAGTCAACAAAACCACTGACTCCAAAAACAGTTTTGGATTTGTACCTGGACAAGTTCCACTGAACCAGTTTCTGTGAGTTATAAAACCAGAAAAGCTTTGCCTTCTGGTTTTGCTCTTTGCTTAACCATGACAGACTGGTATAGAGTTAGCCGCAGCTATCTGTCTGTCAATATCTCACACGCCAATCCTTCCCTCACTTGTGAACAAGATCCTAAAATACTTGATCTCCTCCACTTGCAGAGACCACTTAATGCTGGTGAAGTATATTGTTTATTGGCTAAGAATAAACAATAGGCTTTACTGACGCTGTATTAACATACAGTCAATTTTCTCTAACTGCATTTTCTGAGTTTAACTGTTTATGTTCATAGTTCCTCTCTGTATGAACAGGCCATAGATCAAATCTCAGAAATTACTCAAAGGGGCTCCTTGCTATCCTAGTGTCAGATTGTCTGGAAGACCCCTCTTAAAGTAGAAACAGATATAGGGATTCATGTAAACTGACACACACATTTCTTTGTTTAGGAGTCTATATAAGTGTTTGGCTCTTAGGGCCGTGTCGGGATTTTCCACTATTGGCTCAGGGATCCTCACAGATGCTGCAGATCTGTTTTTGATGTCTCACCTTTTGTAATAAAATTTTTTATTCATCAAGTTTGACTTCAGAACCTTTTTTTCGATGCTCAGCTGCTCTTTTTGCGTTATTCTTCAAAACCCAACCTTGTCTCAGGACACATCACTGACAATGTGGACCAAGTTCGGACATCAGTCAAACAAACACTGGACAGCCTGTATAAGAGGGTCCGGTAACCAATACTCCCAGAGCAGCCCCACAGGAATCCTCCATGGACACAATCAAGCGCTTAATCCAAATCCACAAAACACATTGTAGACTGGTTGGGCTAACTCCCATGGTCCACTGTTCCACAACCACATCGACACACAGTGGTCTTTCCACTGACCAACAATATCTCAAGTGGAAGTCCGCAGCCTCCCATCCCTGTACACAGTATTGACAATGCACTGGTTCCTCCTGCTTGAAATTATTCCCTATGATTGGCCGGAAAGGAGAAAGGGGTGCGCTGGATTAATGAGGGAATGAGGGAACAGTCCTGACAGCAACATAGCTTCTAGGTCCTTTAGGACATACGAGTGATAAAGCAGAAATCCTTCTAGTAGGAACCAAATCCACTCTTTCTAAAGTTGACCATTTTTCTTTCCTCATAGGTAACTCCCCTGTGTCCCCCTCCGTCCAAGTTAAGAGTTTGGGTGTCATCCTCGACAGCTCATTATCATTTCATGCCCACATTAATAACATCACTCGTTCTGTATATTTCCATTTACGTAACATTTCTCGCCTCCTTTTATTGTATTTATTGTATTGTATTTATTGTATTTTAACCTATTTTATTGTATTGTATCTATTGTTTGTTTTATTGTAAAGTGACCTTGAGAGTCCTGAAAGGCGCTTCAAATAAAATGTATTATTATTATTATTATTACGAACTCCTCCATCACAATAACGTGACAGCTCAGGAAGGGTAGCTTGAATATATATATATTTTTTTAAGTACAGATGTTAAAACAATGGTTTCGCAAATCAAAATCGTATATTTAGAATAATTGAAATCTCTCCAGGCAATTTAATCGGATGAATAAAGACAGAAGAATGACTTAAATAAACAGAAAGTACTCATCAGGAAGAAAATACAGCGACTTGGGTTGATGTTTTTTCAAAACACGTTACCTCACTGCACCATGTTCAATATTGTGCAAATTAAGATGACATTTGACTCCTTGTGGGCTTCTGTGCCCGACACCCCACCAAGGGTTTATGGTCTTCACAGATGGGCAGTTTAATACCTGCAGAATGGATAAGGAAAAGGGTAACAGAGACAGCCCATTGAATGGAAGGATGTCGGCAGCAAAGACAAACCTCCAGCCACTTTAGTCTCACATATCCTTTCATTTGATGATTAAATCAAATTACTAGACTGGATTAAATTGTGTGATGTTGTTAAATGAAAAAAAGTGTTTGATGTATGATGAAAGGAAAATGAAATTACAAGTGACTCAGTTATCTTTGAGTAAAGTTATCTTAATCAAAGCTGGTGAGAGTCAGCGTTTTGATCCGTGTGTTGGCGTAGAGAGATAATAGACTTTGTGTTGAATCTAGAGATGCTTTATGATATTCTGTAAACTTTAACAAAAGACTGCGCTAAAATATGCGTTTCTTTTCCAGATGGTGAGCATACGTCGACTCCCTGGTCCCAAGAACCCGGCAGAGATGACTTACTATGCCCAGCTAAATGGAGAACCCATCTCTGGGCCCACAGCAGCAAAAACGCTGAGCAGTCTGGACTCTCAGACTATGGCACTAACACTTGGATTCTTTGTACAAGTTCAGGCTGAACGTAAGCTTTTTATCACTCTGTCCCAGTTTTGTATTACCTGATCATAAATCATGCATGAGTCACACACAGGAGAGACAGCTGCGATTGATGGCTTTATCAACCCAAATATCACAGCGGGTAAAAACATATAGCACAGTTTGAAAAAGAAAAGAAACTCGTTTAAAGATATAATGCAATTTATGAACCATGAAAGACATTTACATTTGGTTCAAGTAAACCTTGTTCCAGTAGGAGTTTTCACAAATATGTACAAAAGAGCTTCACAGATCAGAAACAAAACTTACAGAGGCATAATCACAGAAACAGCAAGATGAAAAGGTTAAAATGTTAACATGTTAGAAAATGAATTAGCAACCAGCAGAGTATAAAACAATAAGAAAATATATTTGTTTCCTGTATCATAATTCATAAAACATTATAGAAAAATGAGAGGAGCAAATGTATTACCCTTGTGTAGTCCCCGATCAATTACCATAAAAACAGGATAAATGTGTTTTCCAAAATATAAAACCAACCTTTAAAAAAAAAAAAAGCATCCAGGCATTATGATTGTCTTAACACATTATATTATTAGCAGCGACAATTATTGTATCTTGTGTTATTGCAGCTCACTAATCCCGAGAGTACATAGTAAAGCTCCTGTCACAGGAGGGGTGGAGAGTTTGGCTTGGGATGGTCGTCATCTCACATTAGCATTTAGGGTGAGCTGTACTGACATGAACTGGTGCATCAGCGACTCTCCACTCTGTCCACATGCTAAAAGAAGTATGCGTTTGCTGAATACCAGTCACTTTACTAATCTTTCTGGACCGCATAAAACCACTAATTCTCTTTTTATGACAAAAAGTCGCTTTGTGTAATGTGATCTTCCTCCATAATCTAGAAGTGCTGAAACTCTAATTAGGTCATGTCTATTTAGACTGCTGACTTATCACCCTGTAAACAAATAAATCTGGTAACTTCTATCCTTCTTTGTCATAAATGTTTAATCCTAATAAAGTAATATTTTATAGACATTCACATTTATTTTTTCTACTGCTAATGTGTAATTCTTTTTTTAAATAAGGGTATACGCCTAAAGTATTCGTAAACTAAACTTTACCAAACTTTATTCACCAGTACTTTCAAAAGGAAAATGCAATAAACTTGTTGTAATTCATCTTAGAACATGACATGTAATCATGCAATCAGACAATTAACAATAGTTTTGAATATTTAATGATTTCCACTGATTAAAAACATATGAATGAATAAAAAAAAAGGCTGGTCCTGAGAAAATATGATATTCAAGATGAAACAGAAAGTGTCCAATAAGAGCTTAACTGTATGATAAGTGGAATACTTATTGCCAATTTTACAGAGAGCCCATGCAGAGAGGCAAACACAGGAGAAATGGGGTCACTGTTGATTGTACCTGTCAGTACCGTGGCCACAGTGCTGCACACTATTTGGACTGAATGTGTGGAGCAGTTTTCAGATGTGTTTTAGGAAAGATTGCTGGTGGAAAAGGATAGTGTCCCTATTAGCTGTTAGGAGATCCAGGCAAAGCCTGACACCATTCTTTTCTTTTAATGAGTATCTTACATACAACAATGGATTTTTGGTTGAATATCTAGTTTGATAAAGGTGTTTTAGATAAATAATGATAAATCTAGTGTTTTTATTCTGGATAAGATTTTTAAAGGAGTAAGAAATATTATATGTACTCATTTAATCTAAGTAATCTGTATATATAAGAAGATGGATAACAGATGCATCATCAGTTAGTCTGAGATTCAGGGGATATTCCACCACAGAGCTAAAAGAAAAAAGAAAAAGTCCAGTTTAATTGCGCTTTGAGACTTATTTTCCACACTTAAGTTTAGTTGGCTTTCTGTGACATTCTGCAGCATTTAGGTTTTCCATAAATTTCCATATATTTCCATAATATTTATCCAATAAAGCCGAAGAACTTAGCCTCACTATTTCCAAACCAAAGATTGCTCATATGTACTGTTTTGTATTATAATATCATGTTTCAGTGAACTTTCAGGTGTGCAGAATGATGTTTGTCTTTTCGAGGACAAAGTGTTTCTTTTAACCTTTTCTAGCTCATGTTTTCTCCAAATCTATAATTAAGTGAGGGGAGACATACCAACAACCCCCAGTGCCCTTCACAGCCTCTCCTAACAGTGTTTAGACCAGCAATTGGAACATAGTGTTCCTGTATAACTAATTTATTTAGCCTTTATGGGCTCAGTGGAGCAGTTGTATTAATCCTCATAACAAAAACACATCCCACTGGCAAACAGTTCAGTGACAGATGAGCTCAACAACATAAGTTAATGGTAAGATATTCAAATTAGAAACTAAAACATTTTTTTATTATACACCAAATGAAAATGAAAAGCGTTGAAAAAATGAAAGCGTTGTTAAAATACAGACATTTTTATGTGTATTGTCAAGAGGGGGTAGGGATAGGATCCGCCCCCCCCGCGACCCAGTTAGGGACTAGGCGGTAGAAAATGGATGGATGGATCGAGAAGGGGTAGTTCGATAAATACAGAATCAGATCACATGAAAGGATCTGCAGCTACTGCTCTTTGTACACTCTCACAAATAATGTGCTAAACATGAAGAAAACAGTTTAGTACATTCTCTGGTAATACTGCATTGTATTGAGTTTGAAGCTGTTTTAAACAAAGTGTTTCCGACACATTAACTTTGTATTATCCCATTCTCAATCTGGTGGGATCGCTCTTTTCAGCTAACAGCTTCAGCTCTCATGAGAAGGGTTTAGAAGTGAGTTTATGAAAGTTTTGACCTTTACTTTAGCAATTTTTAGAGGTCAGGCATTGATGTTGAATGAAGAGGCCAGGCACGCAGTCTCCACTCTAATGGGATTTATGCATAACTCAACGGCTTCCTCAGTTTAGGACAACTCTTTTGTTTCCTGTCTTTTGTTACATGGACAAACTGATTGCTGTCATAAATACTGAGGTCAAGCACATCAGGATTAATCAGTTTGTCCAGTAATGAAAGACAGCTGGCTTGATAGAGAAAGTAGCAGGGATGTGCATAAAACCATCCATCCACCCATTTTCTACCATTTAGTCCCTAACAGGGTCACTGGGGGGAGGCTATCCCAGCTTTCAACGGGCGAGAGGCGAGGTACACCCTGGACAGGTCACCAGTCCATCACAGGCATAAAACCATTTCTTCCCAAAAATGTTCTGTCGTGTTGAGGTCATGACTCGTTGCAGCCCATTGAGTTCCTCTGCACCAAACCTTTTGGACCCTGCTTGATTTCAATACAATGGTTTGGAACAGTGTCTCAATACTTATGTTGTGTGTTTAAAAGTAGCATTAAAACATTTTAAAAAGACCTCATGTAGAAATGCAATCATATAAAGATCAACATTCAAACTTAACCTGACAGATGTGACCCTGAAATGAACAAGCAGCTTCTTAGTTTATAATATTGTATATTTTCATCCACAATTTTATTACCCTAACAAGGAAACTAATGTATCTGAAAAGTGTGTCAATTTATTATATTTATTTGTTGAAAAAGCTTTGCTTAGTGCAATAATTCATTTTGTTTTTAAAAATGCCTTTTGTTTTTCTTCCATCACTGCACATACCGAATGTATAATTTCTTAGAATTGATGTGTATTTATTTATTTATTAGAAATCATTTTAAGTATATTTAAAGTTGCTTGACAGGAAAATAATGTAGCTAGAGGGTGGTGGAAAGCATTAATGATTTTATTTTCTGTGCATGAGGAACTGCTTAACCGACTGAGCCTCTTTGTATTTTTCATTTTTAATTTTATATTCCTTTGTACCTTAAAATAGCGCTACATAACATTATACCACAAAACTCTGCTCCTGACTTGCATAAGTGTACATATACATTCTTGATGAAAAACAGACATTTCGCAGCTTTTCCTTTTTCCTGAAATGCTGCGTCACATTTTTCTGCACTACACCAAACCAAATGCCAGCAACTGGATATCAACACACTTGTTTAAACACTCGCACGGCTAAATCAAGATACCCAAGAGGGCATTATCTGAAAAAGGAAAAGAAGGAAGATTGATTTATTATTGAATGAGGCGAGCTTAAAGGAGGTACAGGATGCAAGATAGATGCCAAATTAAAAGTTTGGAGCATGACTCACTGAAAGGTTCAGAATTGGGGCTTTAATTCTTCATGTATTGAGTATCTTGCTATTTTGGATACGAGTTGTCCAACTTCAGTGTCCAACCAGCTATTTTTCTGTTGCCCCTCTAAGTAAATATGCCGCTGACTGTCACATAAGTCCCCACTATTGATATGTGATCATAAATTTATGCCAAAATGAAAAGTAACAAGGAATTGCTGAAAATAATAAATAAAAAGATTTAAAATAAATTGCCACAATATGTTTTTTAATGATTAAATCTATTCTAATCCTCTTTTATTTGTCATATTGTTTACTCTTTAAAAGTAAAGGCAATTTTGATATTTACATTTGACTTTTTAACCAGGAATGAAATGTGTATGTGTATGTGTGTGTGTGTGTGTGTGTGTGTGTGTGTGTGTGTGTGTGTGTGTTTATAGCCGTGGTGAAGACCCCACCCAGCAACCTTTGGATCATGGCCGTCCTGACGCCTCTCTTCTTATTGGTGGTGGTGATTGGAATGGTGGCCTTCATCCTGTGTAAGAGGAACAGAGTGATTTTTAAAAGTGGCGCCTTTAGGACCTTTAAGACCCGTTCTAAGGTAAGAGTGAAAAACTGATCATTTTCTTTATTGATTAACTTGTTTTGACTATTTTTGTCCCTCTTCTATTTAGTTTGTTTCTGCTATTCCTTTCTCTTCTCTTAATATTGTAAATAAAAGTTTGTCTTTTTGCGACTATGAGATTTTGAACATCATTGCTTCGCTAAATCCCAGAGATTTAATCTTCAATAGGTTCTCATAAAAAATTGCATAACTCTGTAATGAGTGACACATTAGACAGAAAGTGATTGTGTAAAGCTGTTCCTTCAGGTCAGAAGAATTAAGTCCATCTCTGCTGGCTTCACTCATTTGTTTTCTCACTACCCAAACAGCCCGTGGTCACTGCTAATCATGCATGCTGCAAAGACCAATCGGCCAAAAACAAATGGGCAGGGCTCATTGTAGTGGAAAAAAACCTGAGGGTAATGTTGGCTCCTTCACATCAACAGTGTTCACTCAACATCAGCTCATTTGAGGTTAACTGAAAATCAATCACTTTAGACGAGCATATTTGTGATAGATGGTGTGATCGGGTCAGATGGTTGTCCTTGTGTGACTAAAGCCAACGTAGTGGTAAACAAGCAATAAGCTCACCAGCCGCATTTGGTTTTTCTTGATTATTTTAGGGTAATAATCCCAAAAGTGGATTAACATGAGATAAAACGTGTTGTTTGACCACAGCCTGGTTGAGATCTCAATCAGCTCAAACAGCTGATACAAACTGATCCTTGTCCCAAATAAGACACAGAGAATATTTTTCTTTTTTCTGAAATGTGTCCATCTCACACATTTGGGATGAACTAACACTGTTAAAAGGATCTGGAGACCTAGGAGGGTAGATTTTTGAGATAAACCTTACTGGACAAGAGATAAGGTTTGATTTTTGGACTGGTTATATTGACAGAAGCAGCAGAAATAGTGTTCAAAATTGGTCCAAATACTTGAATTTGAGTCCAAATTTAATGGATGATGGACAATTTGAAGAGATTTGTCTGTTTTGTTTACTTCATGGGATTATGTTGGCTAAAGAAAATAAAAGGAAACCTGTCTTCTGAAATTTATTCAATTAAGAATCAAGAAAAAGTTTCATTTAAGCCCAGATAGACAAAGCAGACACAGCTATGCTGCCGCTGGATTCAAGCGAAGCAGTTTGGTGTCTCGTGTCATGAAGACAACTAAACCAAAACAAGACACAGCCAGCATGACATCCATCAGACACTTATTTTACAACCTTCCCTGAACTTCTGAGTATTTTCAGCATAAAATAGCATTTTTATTTCTTTTTGAATGAAACATTTGCTGCATCTTTTCCTGCATGACATTAACAGGAGGATAGAGATTTGTTTGTAATATTGATAAATTTACTGGAAGATATTCTAACAAATTTAACAAATTAATTAAATTTAAGGGATATTTAATCATTTTTGTATGTATAGTTTGACTAAAACAGTGTAAAACCGTGAAGATGGACATCTTCCAGCCTTTCATGTTGTATCCTGTCCTGTCCTGTATAAATCCTCCTCCCCTGACCTCTTTCCTCTGACTTCCTCCCTGTTTTTAGACGTCATATCGAAGGGAGGGCAGTTACCACCACCAGGTACTCCAGAGATAACTCATTAAGTGGATTACTGAATGACTGAGTGGAAATATGTATGAATGACTCTTACTCTGTACTACTTCCATGTTGGCTGCCTTTCGACATGCTGTCCGTCATGGTTGCTGGGTATCTTTTTGCATGTGGCTGCTGTGTTGTGGACGTGACTTATTCCACCATTCTCATTGGCTGGGACATGGCTGGGAGAGGGGTGATGCAGGCTTGTGAGAAAACTTTAACAAGGGCATAAATTTTACAAGTGAGTTCTTTGAGATTGAAATAGTTTTGGTGTCAGTCGATGGACTGAATTAAGGAAGAGGTGACGGCTTGTAAAGGGAAATGAAACAGTTCTGTTGCCCAACAGGGGGCCATAAATATGAATTGCAAAAAGAGAGGCTCAGCACCTGCAAACAGAAGCCATTTATTTTCATTTCTGTAGAATTTATAGAGTTGTTCAAGCTTGTGTCATCAACCTCTCTTGTTTGTGCATTTTCCTTTTAAGCCATGTGGTTTCATCCTGTCAGATGGAGCTGCTTTCATCCTGCAGTAGCGCTGCAGGAATCCTACATGGACCTCCAACCCAATTCTTTTTCACATTAGGTTCTCGGCTAAATTATATTACCATGGGTTCAAAGCAGGGAAGGAATGGCCAGCTGATAAAATGCTAAACAGCTTTCAGTGACACATCGTTCAGAAGCCTTCGGTGCTGTTGGGGATGTAGTAACGCAGGAAATCAGCTTCTGTATTTGTGGATTATTTTGGTTCGACTTTTCTCATCCTCATCCCTTGAGAGATGCAAAGTGAGCTGAGGGAAGGATAAATTCAAGGATGGGTAGGCGAAGTAGAGCTGGTGTACCTCCAGAGCAACAGGGTGTAAACATCGCAGGGAATACATGTAAATACTGTTGATGTTTGTTGTCTTCTGCTCAAAGTAATACATTAACTTTTCAATTTTTATAGCTCAGAGGTTTGTTTACACTCACAGCCATTTGTAAACATTTTATTGTACATGCTTTTGTTTTTTTCACAGGAAGGTGCATCAAATATTAAAGGAGTTCATAAATATGTTTTTTTGTGCAGCATGCATCCACTGTTTTTTATTTTATCATTTTGCAGACTAAAAAACTAGCATATGTGAGCAAGTGAGATAAATATTTATCATTGAGATTTTATTTCAGTACAGCTTGTGTCAATGTGGCAAGCATTTCTAAACAAACATCCTGTCTGGTATTTGCATTTGTCCTTCTAACATAAATCTTCCTCACATGTCCACAGATGTATTGACCCCTAGGGCTTTCAGTCCCTGGTGACTGTGAAGCAGTCTATCATTTTGTAAAGAGAGAAATGTTTCTGAACATAATTGCCGTGAGCGATGTGATGACATGCAGTTATGTGGCTACAGGTCACCAGGACGGACAGAATGGTGCATTCTTAAATATAATTTCTTCTCAGATAAGGAGAATATGTGAAGGAAATTCTGTGCAACAGCAATCCCTGATATATCTGTGTGATCTTGTTGAGCTTTTGGGGAAAAAATACTATTTAATACCAAATCCTAAGCTAAGCTGTTAGCTTAGTTTAGATTTAGCACATCCAGGTTGCCCACACTGGTGAAAAATTCAAGCTGGAAATAAAACACAAACAGTGTAGAATATGCAGATACAGTGTATTGGTCAAGTATTGTGTCAGCTTTAGGGCATAATCCGCCTATCAGCAGAAAGAATGACATCATCTGATGGCTGTGCTACACTGGCTTTACCCAAAACTGATGGGATTAGATAAAAGACATTAGATAAAAGACAATCTGTTGGGAAATACAAGCTCTAAACTTCTTTTCACACAAATGATAAATCTATTTGTAATTATTGGCCGAAATATTATCTTTTACTGCAGTATCTCACATTTTGTGCATCCCTGAATTAAAATATTGCGATCACTATTTGATCCTGCTTTCTCCTTGGAGCTTTCTCCTTCTGACTGTTGAGGTCCCCTGATTCCTGGTAAAACCTTTGGGTTCTGAGTAGATGAACTGGTTATTCAAACATTTCATGTCTTGAATCTGATGTTTGTTAGAGTCATTTAGTGCAAATTGCCTCCTCATTCATTATAATTTCTGATGATTTTCCCATCTGACCAAAGACATAAAAGAGCAGTGTGACTGAGAGCAGCTGAAGGGGAATTTGGCTCCACAAATGCACAGACTGAGGCCAGCTCACCCCAACCCATCTGAATGACACCCCCCCCCCCCCCCCCCCCCTCCAGCCCAACATTATCTGGGTATTTAGTACTTTCAGAGCATTGATTTTGTGCAACATAACTTACGCCACCACTCAAATGTTTGTAATCACTTTCCTATTGGATGCAATGGGAATGTGATCCACTGTCAATGCCAAGTCAAATGAACTT
Organism: Kiunga ballochi; assembly: GCA_037177335.1. Classification (NCBI taxonomy): domain Eukaryota; kingdom Metazoa; phylum Chordata; class Actinopteri; order Atheriniformes; family Pseudomugilidae; genus Kiunga; species Kiunga ballochi. The sequence continues at coordinate 3,462,491 of JBAMIG010000010.1, read as the reverse complement.
GAACCCTCCCGTGTATGCATTCATGAAAAATAATGCCTCTTTCCCCACAAATAGAGTAGTTTACCTCTACAGAAACACACTTTATTTTTTTACTTGTATCCAGTTTTAATGTTATTTATAAATAATTTATAAAATAATATATTATCATAATTATGTATGTAATAATGTTCATATTTTTTATTGTTTTAATGTATTAGATGTCTCACTAATGTCCATTGAAGTGGTTCATTTACAACTATATGCCATGCAGAGTTGTTTGCATGATAGTGAGTAATTAGCTGGGGATGAACTGTCTGCTCATGACTATTTACATTGAGGAAACCCTCCATAAATGGTCACAACGCTTCTCTTTGTAAATGACACAGAAAAAGCTTTTCCTCTGAGTGACGGAGAGGGAAAAACTAAAAGGTTCTGCTGTGCCGGAACCACTCAAACATCACAAATATGTATCTTGAAAATAGATTAGCAGCATTAAAACTCAAGTGCCAGAGCAGGAGAACATTGTCAAGCGTTTTGCAACAATAAAGGTGACTTGATTTGAGATGACCTGCAAATCCTGCACTGCAGACATTTCCTGTTTTATTGATTCCTTAAATCACTCGTCCTTTGGTTTGAGAGAAAATCTTTTTGCAACATAATTGGTGTCATTTAGCTCTGATGGGCTTCTCACTCTTGTCAGTGGCTAAAATCCAACTTAAATATTAACTGGACTAGTTGTGTACAGTTAATACAAGACTGATGAAGATGTAACAAGATATTTTTGGTACCCGTAACCGATCAGAAGTCAGTCTTCGTTCTCTTCAGCACATTGTTTTTTTTAAAGAAGTACTTACAGTGGAGCTCGGGGTTTTCAGTGTCTTTTGATGGCATCAGATTAGTAGGAAGTTCTCACCCGCCTGTCACATTTGCCTTTTAAAGGTTTTGAAACTACCTGAGCTGTGTCTATTCATTAGGGAAAAAGAAGTAATTATTATACAGTCAAGCTGAGAAATACATTGGAAATGTTGTAACACCTGCACAAATATTGCAGTACCCCTGTTCTATAACCACATGATGTGGATTATGCACACTCAGAGCTGTTCTTGCATCAAGAACATCCAAGAATAAGTACAAGTTTGTAACATTTTCACTATGTATGAAGATATTTCCATGCACTCAGTATACCCATATCTATGCATTAGCACAGTTTATGAGTCTTGGATATCCAAACGATCCAATCTTTATTTAACAAGTGCCTCTGATATAAAGCATCTCAACATGCTTTGACTCAAAAATTCTATTCTATTCTATTCTATTCTATTCTATTCTATTCTATTCTATTCTATTCTATTCTA
>JBAMIG010000010.1:3397383-3410460 GCA_037177335.1 Kiunga ballochi | reverse complement strand
GTCCACATACAGAGAGCTGAGCTGATCAGCATTTTGTTGCAAACAGTTGTGCCCGTTCAGCTCAGCCTCATGAGGAAATTTAAAACTGAGTTGTAACAAAATGATGGATTCTTGTAGATGCATGCAGATTGTGCTTGATGTGACCCAAATGAATCCATGTATTTCACAGAGATTTCTTTTGTACTACCAGCACATCTGTGTCTTCCACAGACTTGTCAGTCAGTGAGTGTTTTGAGCCCAGTCTGTGAGCCACAAAAATATTTTGCTCTAACATGAGAAAAAAGTTTTACCAGTGGGATTCCAAGAAGATGACATTTACGGAGTCTCTCCCTAGAGATGGCTTTCACAGTCTCGCTCAGGCACCACAACCTGCTCTGTCAAGAGGAGCATGAAGCATTGGGTGGCTTTTTGACGTGCGGCCACTCATTTTCATTTGATTTTCTCTTTCTGAAGCCACAAACCAGACTAAAAATCAGGAGGGTGGGTTTGTGTGTTTCCATGGCAACTTACTTACAAAATAGGTAGTTCAAAAAGAGATACTGAGACTAAAAGGCAGAAACTTGATCCAGTGAAAGATCGGGAATAAAGAGAGGAAGATTTAAAATGAAAGCATCCAGACAAAACTTACTGTAAGCAGTAAGCCCTTTGGGTTGATGCAGTGAGGTGGGCTAACATGGGTGGGGCTTGGTAGGCAGATTTATCACCAAAACATTGCTTCAACAGACACCTCACTGCTATCACATCAAGGTAGACGGAATACAATCATATTTTCTTCAAGTTGAGAAACATAAACAATACAGATATGAGTTCTCTCCCTGTTACAGACAGAAGTGGGTCAGTTTAGCAGTCTAAAGTCTTTTTAACAGCCTTTTTACAAGAATGTGCTAAAATAATGCCTTTCTCCACCCACAGTATCACAAACTCTGGCCTGTTAGGATGTCATAAATCTAGATGATCGTGGAGGTTTCCACCTTGAATTTATGGAAATTGTCATATAATAAAGCAGCTGAACTGTAATAAAATCACTTGACAAATCAGAGTATTATCCTCAAAGTGCTGCCTGGTTGGTGCAGAGGAGCCGAAGCTCTCTGAATCAGGCAGATGATGCTGTTTTCAACCACAAGCCTATTACAATATACAAACTAAACAGCCCTAAAATGGGTGTTCATTTGCTTGCAATCCTGCTCTGCTCACTAGTGTGATGGTAAAAATTGCCTTTCTCAGAGAAGCCAATCTTTTCTGAGACCCATGGAAACCTTCCTGAGACTTTGCTCTTTAATAGCATCACACAGTTAAAAAAAAAAACTGATATTTTCAGGAATTTGGGGTAGAAATTATGATAGACAACATTATGAAATGTAAATATGGTTTATTTGCTAGACATGGCAGAGAAATTTCTGTCAACATGTCTCATCAGGGACCGAATGCTTCCATAAAGTAAAAACACCTGGTCAGACATTGAAGTTGAGGGAAAAGCACATTGCCCTCCACTGGAAGAATGTGCATGCCATGGAGGAAGCTTACTGCTCACTCTCACAGATTAGAAGCTGGTGGGGAAAACTGACGAGGCCACAGAGGCTGGAACCAAATGTGCCAAAGACACACCGGATGATGTTTCAGATTATCTATTCTGTTGTAGTTCCTGTGTGTCCCTCCTTAGTTTACAGTGGTTGGACAGGGTGAGGACAATAGGAAGGACACAATAAGCCCCATCAATGAGGTGGTGCAGGGAGAAATAATGTTCTGACAGAAAATACACTACAACAAAAACTCAGGAATAAATCAAAATTCTCTACATCTTGTGTGTTGAATTACTTTTAGATGCAGCATAAAGCTGCAGCATTTGGTTCTGATATGAGGAGACGGGTTTTACATCAGGGACATCACTTGTCCTTGGTGGATAAATCACTTTCTCAGTCAGTATCATGTTATGTCGCACATGCCTTCATTGTTTTGCACACCTTTGCAGGTGTGTAGCAGGTGTCCCTCAGTTGGCATTAAAGCACCTTGATTATGATTGTTCAGCATGTATAATGTGCTTTATTATGAAAGAGTAGCAATATTTATTTAGGAATCTTTCCGGACATGTCTTTGGTAAGGTAAGAACTTTGCAGTGGGAGGAATTTTTGGGGAACACCTACTGCTGGATGGATGCCGTAAGACAACATGAAAGAAATTCTCTGCTGACCGCACTGGAAAACCTTTTTCAACCAAACAAATCAAGTTAGCAGAACGAACAAAAGAGTGTGTGTCATACACAGTGGAGGAACAATACTTTTATAATAATAAAACTTTTTGCCTGTTGACATGTTTTTTTTCCATAAACAATAAAACTTTCACACACTGCACAGTGACAGACATATTCTGAGATTAGTTTAACATTAGAAGTGGTGAAAAACACAGCTCATTTTGCTAATACTGATTTTTTAAAATGTATTTTTCATAATTTTTTAGTGGAAGATGTATTTAGTTTTAGGGGGGTGTGCCCCAATACACCCCATCACGAGGCCTTGTCTAGTCCAAATATTAAAAACAATGGGTATCTATGAAGTTTTTACGTGACATTAAAGAATGCTGGCCATTAATCAGACTGTTGACGCAATGGAAGTGAGAATATGGTGGTCTTTACACATGGGATGCATTTTATATCCAACTATCATTTCATTCTCTGTACATCTGCAAGTGAGGAGAATCATCCATAATTAGGGATGTTATGCTTGAGCAAGTGTCAAGCATGTGACACTGAAGTGTTGCGAGCAATAGAAATTCAAAGTTGTAGTAGGTTTTTTTTTATGACAAAAATAATTAATTAGGGTTTTTTTCATTAGGCAGATGGCAGCTGGAAAGATTGATGTAGTACCTCTCAGTCCTACATCGGACCTGAACAAGCTGATGTCTCCTCACTCTGTGTGAGAGTGTGAAGAATCCTCCATCATCTTCACCAGCTTGTGCAGAATGCTTTTTTTTTTTTTTAGATCAGCTCCAGTTATTCCAAATACAGATCCAGCTTTCTTGATCAGTTTGTTGATTCTCTTTAAATTTCTGGTTCTGATGCTTCTGCCCCAGCGGATCCCTGCAAAGCTGATCACACTTTCAACAACAGACTTGTAGAAGATGTTGAACATAGATGTTGAGCAGACGTTGGATGTCACCATAATGATGTTTCCTAAACAAATTGTATCAATTATATTGAGGCAGAATACAATATTCATTTGTTGTAGAAAATGTATCATTTTATTGAATACTGTCAATAGACAAGGTTGATAAAAGTGAACTGAGGAAAGCTCATCTAAGCTTCTTGCTGATGCAACAGACGTCCACAGCCAGTAAAAGTGGCTCTTTGATTTGGTCAAATGATTCAGAACACCAAGAAATGCATTTGTGTCAAAGTTGGCTCGAAGATTCATGAGGAATTGGTTTCACCATCCCTAAGCAACTGGGTGGATGAGGTCACACCGGAAGGTAGGATGCTGCACACAAAAGAGGGGTAATAACAACAGATTTAATTCCTAAAAAAAACTCTGTTTCTAAGACCACACGATACCAGGTAGTTAACTGGATGATCCGGCAAAGGTAGCTGAATGTGCTGGTGCTTAAGTATTGCAGGAGGTAAAGGTGAGTTGATTGCAGGATGAGCTTCAGGTGTGACAACCAGCCTAAGTGAGGAGATAGCAGCCCTGGAAGTCTTTGGCCAGGGAATGGCATGATGCCAAGGACAGAGGGAGCCAAACGCACCCACACAGGAGCCTTAACAGTGCTGGGGCTTTGGTCCAAACGGAGGCAATATCCAAATAGCTGGTAAAAAGCCAACTTGGCAAACTAGAGGAAGTGACATCACAGTCATGTAATTACTCCAGTTCATGCCAAACTTTTATATTAGACCAAAATATATTACTTATATATTTGAGTTGCTGTGATGAACATAAACAATAGAAATTATTGTGTAAATTTAGTGTTTTATGTATTTTTCTTTTTTGTTGTTGAAAATGTTTTTTCTTTGTAAAAAAAATAAAGAGTGATTGATTAGTCCAAGGGGAGGGGCTTAGGAGATTTAGGAAGCTCATTCAGTGATGAGCGGGTGGGGGGAGGGGGTTGCAGTGCCGGTATCTGAATTCTTTTGTTTTTGAATCTGAGTTTTGACGTTCCAGAGAAAAAGTTTGGCTTCTTGTAAATATTAAAATATATCCCAAAAAATCTTGGAGCACAATTTTGGGACTCTGGAGCGCAGTTTGGGAGTACTCCAAGCACAATAAACCACCACAACTAAGGAGCCTGACTCACTACTCATTATCCAGAAAAGAACCCCATCATACTGTGTGAAGTGGCTTCCATAGCATGTAGACAGACTTTATTTCACAATGACAGAACATAGTTTAGAGGGTGACATGCTTATAACACATCTGCTCATAGGGTATTAATATCAAATTTTTCTGAACTTTGCAAATAATTTTTAAGTACAAAATTTCATGGGCAAGGTTATATTTGATCAAAATCAAATGTGAGATGCTAACGGACTTGAAATTCAAAATATCAAAGACATGACTTTTAAGGTGCAGCAAATGCCTTTAGAAAGTGAACAAACGCTGAACTGCCTAGCTCAGTGCTTGTTCAGGTGCCTTGTGTTTGCGATATTCTTCATCCCGTCTTGGCTTTGGTCAGCTTGTCTCTCTGGTGCTAATCTTCTCCATCCCATGTGGAAGGTCAATGTTATAGTCAGCAAAAAACCTGCTTCATTTTGCCCAGAACAGCATCTTTTAGCAAATAGTTAACCTAGCAGCTGTGTGTGTGTGTTCTGTTAGATGATGCTGTCTCAGCTCTCTATTTACCTTTGTCCCATGTGTTAGGGCTGATGTAATGGCTGTTACTTAACAATCTTCCATTACACTATCTGTGTCCATGCACGTGTGCATTCTTCCTTAGCCTGTAATTAATGACTAATCTCTTTAAGTCAAACAATGAGAATTAAGGCCGTGCTATTAGCCAAAGATCAGAACCCGATTTCATGGCTTACTCTGCTCAGCTGAAAAATACCCTTTTCAATCCAAAGTGTACATGAGCAACCCAATGGTGTTGCAGTAACCCTTCCTTTACTTGCTAAGTGTTTCCCAAATCAAGCATCTGTCAAGTTGAACTTTCATTTTGCTGTGCAGAGCTTTCTAGTACTTACAGCGGTCTGGTGGGCTCCTTCTTTCTTGTGCTACCATTGTGTAATAAGAAGTGGAGGGGGTTGGGGAGTGGACAAAGACAGAGACAGAGACGAAAGGAGCGAGGGGACTGTTTAGCTAGTGTTAATTAAGTTTGGACTGGATCTCCAGGGAACCATTATGAAAGCCTTATCTGGTAATAGGAAAAGAAGAGACGGTAATTATAGTTCTGTGTGCAAAAGATGAGAGGAGGAAGGAGGATAGTGAGGGGTGGGGGGGATTGCAGGCAGCGGTGAAATGTTTTTCACGTGTAAAAACTGCTTAACTGCTTAGTTTTTTTTCTCTCTTTTTGTTTAGTTATTCTGTGAGCAGAAAAATGACCCGCAGTCTAGAGGCAATACACAATTACAGCACAAAACCCATCAGTCTTCAGTAATCCATGTTATTTCACAGTTCATTTGGAGTTTTTTGTTTTCTTTGTCATAGATTTGCAGAGAACAATGCAGTTAAAATGTTGATTTTTATATATATTTCTTCTATTCTACATTTACAATGATATATTTACTTTGACATCACAGCTTTTACAAATGTTTTTTTTTTTTTACCTGCCATTGCTAATGAAGCACGGTGATAAATCTGTGTAGAAGGGTTATTTTTTAAAGTATACCTGTCTATGACTGTTCAAGCATGCAACTGTAGCCATTGCTGATTTGACAGATTTTATTTAAATAGGTTTAGTGGTTAAAGTGGCTTGTAAAGTCCCATGATGTATTGCTTGGATGTGGATGTACTTTGTCTTCATTCTTTTACTTTTTCCGGCTTGATGTCCGGCATGAATGCATCATAACCTGCCTGCAAAATGCTTCATGGGAGCTGAGTGGATATGATTAAAGTAAAGCTTTTGTAGATTTAAGGGTCCCTTTGATGCTTTAGTATTTAAACATTTGCATCAGGATAGTCCAATGGAATTGCTGAAATTGGACTGGGAAATGCTGAGAAATCTATTGTGACCACTTGCCATAAAAAACAAAAAAAGCAAGAAGAAGAAGAAAAAAATGGCTTATTGATTGATCCAAAGACACAACAAATGGAAAACATTAGCTGCAACTGTCCAACTTAAACAGAGAAACCAGAAAAGCTGCAATATCTTTACCAAAGATGTTCTTCAGTCTCTGCAAAAAACAAAGCAGGCGATCATCATGAGCACCAATGACTACACTCAAAAAACAGGATTAACAACATACAAATGTAAGAAATCAGAGATTAAATCTAGCTACGTTTACATATAAATGAGGATGTGAAGTAAAGAGCTAAATGTGTTCATACATTCATATTATAAATTATTTTAAGAAATCCTTTAAATCTTATCTACTGAACTTTAAACAAGGCCTCACATCAATGTTATTTATCAACTTTTTCTATGTTTATCTGCAAACTCTTGCTGATTTGTTCCAGCCACATGTTGACTGGGCTGTGCTCGCCAAACAAGCCATCAGGCATGAGCAGGTCATCACCTGGTTTAAATGGAGTAAAAATCCCACCTACCAGGTCAGCCTCTCGATTGTCCAGGTGGTAAATAGTGAAGATCCAAAGTGAATGGACCCGGTGAAACACTTCCATATCCTGATTAGCATCATCAGATTTTCCTCATATCACCTCTCAGCCACATTCACTACTTTCACTATTTTTCCCATTAATGAGCTTCTTTTTTTTGCCCACTAAATTTTAGTTATCCAGTTGAGGCCATGGTACATGTTCAAACCACCAAGCATGCTGATCCTAGTTGTAAAGCAAAAGGCAGCTGTCATGTTATGTTGGTGCTTAACAGGAACCAGGAGATGGAGAATTGAGGCTCTTGGATTCCACACCCATCTCCGTACATCATCTAATTCTTTTCCAGGGGTTTTCCTCTCTTTGGTGGTACAGGAATACTAATTCTTATACAGTCAACATTATTATAACACTTAACGTAAATGCAAGGGTCTGCATCACAATATCTCTCTGTTCACTCACAGAATACTACATCTGTTTTATCAAACTCAGTGCAGTAATATTAATTTCCGATTAGACAACCATAAAACTAAAGATGCTCACCAACATTTACATTGGAACTTACGTAATGTGACTCGTAATCAGTGGAACAATCTTTTGATGATGAATAAATCAGGCACCTTAAGAACTACAGCAAAGGTTTAAATAACCAGCTAAGCATCCAAAAGTAGCACCCTTTCCTGATAAAACCAAACACAATCATCATCCTCTATACATAATACATTGATAATATTAAACTTTACTCACATTACCTTCACAATGTAAGCAGGTTTTTAACTTCCCATTTCTTACTCATTTAATTACACAATCCTTGGTCTAAACTGGTAGCTGCACCTGTTAGGATCATGTGACGTGTTTCAAGTTTCTTTTTTTGTGTGTATGTGTTTCTCATCTGTACCTGCCTGAAGTGACTCAGCATTCTCCTCTACAAAGAGCAAAAGATAAGCTAAAACCTACTTTCTCCCATCACTCAAGTGGAAAGTGCTCAGACCAGAAAAAAAGAAAGTAAAAAACCTAAACCAATCTACACCTCCTTCCTAACAAAATGGAACAGCCTAATAAAGCCTCAGTCATATTTAAGAAGCTCCAATGCAGCTGGAAATATTATCTTCCATAGGCCGGGCCACCAGGAAATAGCAACTCTAAAAGAAGGTATGTCTTTTAAAGCAAACCAAGTTAATAAGGTGACAAAAGACAGTAACCAAAATATGGGAACCCAATCAGCTAACCCCTTTGCCAAAAGTTGTTGATAAAATGTGAAATATGATAGTGTGTATTAAAACAAACGCATTAGCAGACCAGTGTCTGTGGCAGCTCACACTGCCATCACAGAAAGGCTCCAGACTTATGACCCTGAATTGGATGCAGCAGTAAAGAAAATGGATGGATGGGTAATTCTTAAAGCAAGGCAGATCTTTCAGGATTATTTGCATCATTTTTATGTAAAGGGGTGGTCACAGGCCACACAGCACATGTGTGAATTGAAACAAGGTGTTATGGTTAATGAAAGCAGGCAACTTTTAGCTCTCCATATGAAGAGGTTATCGATGGTAAGCTGAGCTCAGATCTATTTGGCTGTAGTGTTTTATATGAGAGAGGGATGACAGTCTGTGGTGACATGCTTATTGGGTTCATGATGGTTGACTCTGTGCATGCGTGCCACAACAAGAGGACAAATTCTGGAATCAAATACTTTTAATTCATTGACCTGTGATTTACACACTTTGGCAAAAGGTGCCTTTTTACAACAGTTATTGCATTTTGAAGAAGCAGCCTGAGAGTTTTGATCATTAGTCAAGTGTTTGTGAGAACTCCACCTGTTGCAAATTCACTGTTGAAAATGCGTATTAGTCGCTGTCTGAACTGGCGCAAAAAGAAATGAGGTGGATGCTGACATGAATGTAGCATTCTTACTGCAGATTCCACCCAGCCTGTGATTTTCAGAACCGTATCCAATGTGAAATTGTCCTCCAGTACCAGTCTATCTTTCACAGCACTGAGATGAGCATTGCAGCTTAACTGATCTCTAATCATCTCACTTTCCATTTGTCCGAAGTGATAAAATGAAGCTAAAGCTCTCAGAGCAACCGCCTGCTGAGACAGTTTCATCTAACCGCTAAATACGTTGTCTGAACAAGTGGCGACAGGCTACAACATTTCAAAAGTGTTTTTCAAGCACTGCAATGGCTTCAGCATATATTGTGTCTTGATCTGGTAACATGTAGAATAAATGTTCTTGCTCTGGGCCCAGGCAGTAGCAGAACAACACGTTTCCTTGCATCTGGGCATGCATCTCACGTATAATTTATCATTCATGTTTTACTGTCACAATATTTTTTACCACGTTCAAGCGAATGGAATCAGCAACTTAGTGATATGAGGATGGAAGAACCGTGGACTCAGAACCAAAGAGTTCTTCATTGTTGCTGTTATGTTGGTGTAAGCACCAGGAAACAAACCAAGAGACAGAAAATGGTTGAATTAGCCCTTTATATTCTAATCAGTACATCATCTCAGTTTTATTCTCGTTTTACTCTCTTGTCACAGAGTTCCCTCCTACAGGAATACTCCTTTTTACCCAGTCATCATAGGAGTGCTTAACATGAATGCAAGGAACAATTGCCCTGAAGTCATAACTTTAGGGACACAGTGGCTCTAGGGAAGTCCAGCATTAAGGCTGAAAACTTGTGTGGTTTTGCTTGTAATACGATGACAAAAGACCAACAACTGAATATTTCCAATAATAGAAATGTTTCCTAAAGATTTTTAACTGATAGTTTATATCTTGTTGTAATTATCTGGATACAATTCTGTAATTTTTTTTCTCCAGTTTTCTTTTTACTCCAGGTACCGTGTTGTCATGGGGATGGAATATCTAGCTTTGGCTTTCTACATTGGTTCAACTTTCCTCCAGAAATAGTGTCTGAAATTTAACCCACAAATATAAAACCACCACCTCAGATTCTAAAGATCTCCATTTTCCTCTGCTCGGCTCCGAGCTTCCTCACTCCCACTCACCCTTATCCTGCGTAGGATGTTCTGTCAACAGTTTTGACTTTAATAAAGTCTTCCTACATTTCACAGTTCAAACTCCTAATGTCTCACCATGCTTCTTTAGATAAAATCCTCACTGTGGGTTTGTGCTGCAGAAACCATCCATAAGTTTAAGACTTAATGTGCTGTGACAACCCTGACTGAAAAACCTGACTTGCAGCGAGATATATGATGGTAGGAATAAATTAAAACCTGAAGTCACAATGGTGGGCACACTTCACCAGTCTCAGACATCATCTATAACCAGCATTTTTTTCTCTGGTTACAATATTCAACTTCAAACTGTTTTCATGCATGAACTCTCCACACACTCCGCACCAGCAGAGATTGTGATTGGCTGAGATGTGAACTGAGGCCTTGAATAGAGTAAAATTGCACTTGGATGAAGAATCTGTTTCTAAACAACTTCTGCAGACCGTACGTTCTGAAATTGTTTCCTTACTGCAGCATAGTAAATGGCATGAAAGACAGATTGAGGTTGCTCAGGAGTTTTTCAAAATCACTGTATGATGACAGTGACTTAAAGATTTGTGGCCACATGTAATTTGATCAATCACAACATCCTCTGCTGTTTTTTAATTTGATTTTATTCTCTCTTTTCTGCCATCCTCCAGCTTCAGAGATAAATTCCTGAAGGTTTTTTTAAACTTCCATAAACCATAACAACTACTCCTTTACTACTTTACTGTTTTACTTGATGAAAACTTAGAGACCTTGTTGACTTTTCTCTCAGCATATCATTAAAAATCTAATATACATCAGAGCCACATTCGTTGAATGCATTTCAGCTTCTAGCCCTGCAGTCTTTTTTTCCCCATTTGGATTGTTTATACTTGATTATAATCAAACTTTAATCAAGCTGTGGTTTTCAGGTACCCAAAGCCTCCCGATCCTCCAGTCTACCACGTTGCTCCATCCAGTGTTTACTGTATTATTTATTCATTTCTTGCTTGGAAATTAGGAGCCACACTCATGTATACAATAAAATGTTTATGTACAATTTGAGACATGTAAATAATAGCCTGATTCAGATTTCCTCTCCCTGTTACAGACAGAAGTGAAGTCTGAACATCACAGCATGGCCCTTGAACCCTTTTTTATAGCAATGTACAAAAAATGATGGCTGCTTGTGCTCCACCTCAATCAGCTCTCTCTGTTTCTGTAGCTGGTTTTACCAAGAAAGAGGAGGAGGAGGATGGACTAACAGATAGGAATAATGGAAGAAGGAAGGGTAATATATGTTGCAGAAACATCTTGACCTTTGGATAAAGGGAAGAGGAGCTGGTTGAGCAAAAACTGCCGTTTTTTTTTTTATCTTTTATCAATTTCTTTAAAAAACTAAACACTAACTGCCTGGTATGTCTCAGTTTGTACTCCTCATGAATCTTTATTGTGAAGAGAGACTCACAACGTTCACAAACATATCATAAATGTATAAAGAAAAGATGATTAATACAACATTACAAATGAGTCATTTTAAATTAAGTAAATATGAAGATTATGTTTCTTCACACATACTGTGGATTACCAGTAGATGGCACTTTGTCTTGCAACCGGAAAAATGAAAAACTTCTGCGTGACAAAAACAAAACAAGCTGTCAGGGTTTCGTCCCTGATCCTTGGGTTTTTTCTTGTTTTTCCTTTATTGACACGTCTGATTGTTTTTGACTTGTCACTAATCCCTCTGTCTTCCAGGTGCGACGTCTGTCCCTCTCTTGTGTGTCTTCCCCTCCTTCCAGTCGCCCTGATTACCCACATGTGTTTCACCTGTGTCTCCCTCACCTGTGTATTTAAGTTTGCTGGCTCCCTCTTTTCCCTACCGGAGTGTTTTGTTTGCTTCTGTGTGAAACGGACTCACTTCCAGTTCCTGGTGGAAATTAAAAGGTCATTGTTTTGTGAGATCTGCTGTCCTGCTTGTGAGTCCACCCTTTCCCTGTCCTACAAGCAAGACTCAAACCAAAAAAACAAGCAAGTTGTTAAAACATCCCAAATGAAGGCAGTGGTTTACAGAAGATTTGATCAAATGCAGCTTTCCAATCCTAAAATGACAGCAAAGAGATAAATATCTGGTCTACATAACACAAGCTCTTTCTCATGTCCTTATCCAGAGATTCTGGTTGGGTGTAAAATTCCTCCGATTTTGATGTGATCCTGGAAACTAATCATCACATCAAGTTCAAAACAGCTGAGGTGGAAAGAGCTTTAGATAATCTGCACATCTGCCTGTAAAATGATGGTGCAAAAGATGTATGAGAGCAGAAAGCCATGTGTATTTTTTTCAGCTGACATAATCTATCATATAACCCATCCTCATCATCATCATGCAGACATCATTTACCTTCCCTGCCATCACTCACATGACAACGTGTCACTGTCAGTCTACCTCAATGTTTTCATCCTGGTCCTCAGACACCTCTGTGCCATATGTTTTAGCTCTTAACTACAGCCCATCTCATCAAGTTTTGCGCATGAGCATTGTATATGAGTCAGGTGTGTTAAAGCATGGAGACCTCTAAAACATCAAAAACACTGATTTAGCTGTTCCTGACGTAACCTTATAAAACAACCTCATGATCTCTCAAGTGGTTCCCACCACCTCACGATGCTGCCTCTATTCCACACAGGAACAGAAATCATCTATTTATCAGTTCAACATGTTTTTTATCTGGATCTGTTTCTTTTTTGTATGTATTATGTATATATGTCTGACATTTTGTTTGCTCAATGAAAAGGAAAAATAAATCTACAATTATGTCTCAAAGTTGTACATTTTAAAAACATGTTAATTTTCATTAACCGTGCAATACTTTTCAGGGTCACAGAGTCTATTCCACTAGGCACATTAAGAAAATGCAAGGGGGGGGGAGGCAAGAGGAAGAGGGGGAGGCTAACAGAGCTAGCATACACAAGACACAATACACAAGAGACTTAAAATCCACATTTGCTGCATGGTTTTTTTTTTTGTTTTGTTTTTTTTGGTCTTGTGAGAATGCATTAAGACTACATACTCTGTATTAACCTATTAGGAAATACATGAAGGTATAAGCATTTAAAACAACAATCAATCGATCGTCCCACAACAGCAGCAGTTTGTCTGAATGAGGAGCGGGAGAAAAACTGCTTGTTTGCACGAGCCGTAACACAGAGCATGGCCTCTATCATCGCTGATGCCACAAATAAAATGAAAACTACACCACAGATATTACCTAATGAGTCCTTGTAAAGTGCAGAAACATGGAAACTTTTAGTATGCAGGTAGCTGAAGTCTATCCCAGCAATCATTGGATGAAGGGCAAGGCACACCCTGGACAGGTTGCCAGTCCATCAC
>JBAMIG010000010.1:3363389-3375394 GCA_037177335.1 Kiunga ballochi | reverse complement strand
TCCGGGTGCTTTCTTTTCATTGGGGGGCGGTCCCAAATGGCTCTTTGAGTAAAAAAGGTTGCCGACCCCTGCTCTAGCCCCACTGAGACCAACAGACAGCTCAGTTCTGTATGCCCTCGTGACAAAGTCGTATTGAATGACCCTGTGAACCACAGTCAACACACTTCATGATTTTTGACGTAGCAAAAACCATACAACTAAAACCCTCAGTCAGCGACAAGTTTTTATGGTTTTAAAGTATGCATCAGAGTTACACCTGTCTTCTATGACATGTCTGAGCAGATGGAACTTGGAAACCTAAGAAGCCATTTTAATGAGGGAATCTAGCTATCTAAACTCTGCAGCCAGAGCATTCTTTCAACAGCTTTCAACATTGTGACTCATTTTGCAGAACTAATCAATGGAAGAATTAATTTAAATGTGTTTTGAATGACACCCCTGCTCAAGAACTTTAGTCGTACAATCTAAAAGAACTCATTATTCCACCATTAATACGAGAGGTGGATCTTATATTATCATAGCCCACAACCTCTCCAACAGCTAAACTAGCTTCTTTCATGTAACAGCTAACAGCCAGCATCAGTTTAAGGCCAAGGTGTTTGTCAAATTTTTCAACTCTGTTTTAACTTCCACCAAGGGCATTTGCCGAGCTGAAAAGGTAGGGAAAACCACCAACCCTTATTAGGAACAAAGTTCTCTATAAACAGTTAATCAGATGAGAAAAAGAAGTAAAGAAAACACGCAGATGCTTTGCGTCTTCTCACACCACTCCAACATCCACTCACTCCACTCAGAGAGAGAGAGAGATATTCACACACTCGTCCTCAAAAAACACACTCTTGCCTCACAAACATACCATCCCCTACACATGTAACCTTAGGCAAGTAGGTTTCTAATCACTACCAATGGACATGTCCCAATGACGTTTGGAGCTTAGCTGGTCCAGTTTAAATGAAAATTAACTGCTGCATGCTACAAACCCAAATGGTGTTATTTCAGAATTTAGATGAGCTGATTGATAAGTCCTAGGCATATTTGCCTGTTTGTCCTGGGAGAGGATCCACAGTTGTTCTGATACATTTTAAATGACCTAATTTGTTTTTGCTGTGGCCCTCTTTGTGCAGCTTCAGCTCAGAAGAGATGCTTGTTGTCACTGCAGTTGTCACTCCAAAATCTGAGCTTACAGTGCTAACAAATATTTTACTGCTTTGTCTGATGACAATTGTTGCCACATTGCTGACAAGTGATTGTTTAAATTTGATTTCTACTTCAATTAACTTGAGGAAACATTCACCCACACCGGAGCAAATATTTTGAAGTTATTTTCTAAACCCTGCATACATAAACTCAGTACCAAACATCCATCCAAACACAATTATGATGGTAATTTTTCTACATCTTAAGGAGTCTATTAATGAAACCCAAACTCCAACAAACAGAAAAACTGTTTCTTTCAATAGAGATGTCTGTCTTTTTCTTTTTATGCATAATCCTCCATCACACATGGACTCTCAAGCATGTTACCTCATTATGATGCTGCATGTGTCATGGCAGCATCAGGCACTACTTTGTATGCAGCAAACCTTCATTTCTTTGCAGCCAGTTTTTGACTTGTCTAACCAGAAAATAAAAACAAGTGATGAAAATGTATTTTCTGTAACTTTGATCCATGATGCAAAATAATAATGGTGATGAACCACGATCAGGAAGACTGGGACCTTCCTGTAAACTGGTATCTTTGCCTTACCTTGCACAAACAAGCTGCTTACTTCAGTAACCTACCAACATGTTCACTTCCTTTAGGTTGTGTTTATCGTATGTAAAGTTTGGTCTGATGCCCTAAAGTTAGTTTGTGTGTCTGAAACTGAACTCATTGTGCCATTTTGGTCAGCTTTGTTGTTTTTAAAGTGCATTATAAATAAAGTTGCATTGCATTGAACTTGTTTGTGTAGTGGTAAACCCTCCACAGACATACTGAAGTATCAAACTGACTTATACAAAGTCTCCAACAATTGTATGACAAAGAGTAAACAACAACAAAGAAAAAAAAGGGACTTCTGTCATAGAGCGAATTCGTCCAATAATTTGTATGTGTGGACTTTAATTTGTCATCACTGTAGCATGATAATCAGTGTGGTTGTGCCAAGCTGCTAATGGGTACATATGTTTGAACAAGGTGTTTCACTATGTCAGCAGATAAACACTACGGCCACTTAAGCTTTCTGAAGGGCATATCTAACTGCGTGAGGAAGACAATCAATTTCTGTTCCAGTAGCAGATAAGATTTAGATCAGAGATGAGAAATGCAAAGTTGGCTTGTGCTGTCGACCAACAACCGGTAAAAGTCTGATTCAAATTTTAATTCCTAGTATGTATTTTACAAAGTTTCTGTCAAAGAAAACAGATTTCTGGACATGCAATAAGTGCGAAGAAATACATAATTATTTAACAGGGTTATGCTGTCCTTTTCTGAAAGCCCAGTCACTGAACAGATTATCTTGTGGCCTGCCCAAAAAAAAAAAAAAAGATTCACCATTCATCTTGTATCCAGTTTCTTCTCTAAGATCTCTCCAGTCAGTAAAAACCAGTCTGATGATGATGCTGTCGCATCTCTCTTTTGCTTCCTTGCTTCATCCAAGGTCTCATGTGTTCCTTTTAAAGAATCAACTGTGGCTGATGTTAAACTGGTAGCTATGCTGATCCTGGGATGTGACATGGTGGTGTAAAGTGAAACATAATTCTCACATGATGCCCTTGGCTATAACACAAAGTTGTGAAGTGATGTTTCTCAGCTTCAGGGTGAGAAAACTGTCCTCTAGGGTCCTGCAGAAATATTTATTAAGGAAGTAATGGAAAAGGTGTGTTTATAATTTTATCCGAAGCTGATCAAAAAAGCTTAACCCTATAACATCTGAATTAAAAAGAACTGGGCGGAAACATTTCATTTTTAAAATCTAAAAACTTAATTTGACTCTTTTTTTCCCCCATTATTTACTTATACATAACAAACAACTGTAGTAAACTATTATTGTGTGATAATATATTAAAGTGTCATTTTCTGCTTTCTGCTATTCACCAGGGTGCAGGATACTAGTATCATATGGGGAACAACACCATATGAGTATAGTTTCTACCATTAAGTGATGCAAAAGGTGTCAAATGTGATACATTAGGTCTAAAGGGTTAATGACCGCATCTGCAACCCGATGAAAATGATCAGATTTATAAAAAATTATTTATTACGCTTTATTATGATTCATTATGCTTAAAATTGTTACTATAAATCATTTCAACTTATTATTTACACATTTTAACTTGTTTAAAGTCACAAGAGCCTGACATGCATCCTTAGTTAGTAAGTTATGATAGTGATTTCTTTATTTATAAAGAACTTTTCAGGCATAGCTGCAACTCTTTGGGCTTCACATGAAAGAAGGAAGAAAGATTTGTTCAAAGACAAAGTAAACTTGCAATATCTGGGATTCATTATCAGGACAGAAAACAGGTACGTGGTTATGAAATCAAGTGTGATCTTTACCATACATGCTGTAGTTAAATGCACTGCAGGGATTAGGAACTATATCAGGTTAATCTGTCCTCGTGTCTACAATTTCCCCATCTTTGATTGCTTCTCTTCCTTTGTCCTCTGTTCTGAATCAGACATTTGCAGTTTTCTTTTGAACTCTTTAAATTGCAGTTTTCTTTTGGGGCTGAAATCATATTAATTTGTGATGTGATAAGAATATTTCTTTTTGCAAAGCAAAACACTGTAAAAGAAGTTTTCTTTGCATTAGATTAGAATGATCAATTCTGTACATACATCTGTTACATTTTACAAAAATTGATATGATCTCCCTTCACACACACACACACACACACACAAACATACACAATCAATTATTGTGCACTCAAAACATCCATACGTCGCAATGAACAGCAGAAACACGTCTTGTGTCCTCTGCCAGCATGGCAGTAAATCCAGCCCTCAAAATGAACCACAGGTTTTGATTTTCTTGAATGATGGAAATGGAAGACAAATAGCTTAACAAACTAAATAAAAAGAAAGTAACTTTCTTCAACTGACAAGGTGTGTTATTGCTAACTTCTACAGACTGCTGCTTTTTTATAAGATGCTGTAAACAAACCTGAATTTGTCTTTCATCCACCTCCTATTCTGCATGTCATATATCTTTGTTCTCACTTGTTTCACATATTTGTTTACAGATTGCTACTAAATGACATTCCCAACCTTTCCCAAAAGGCCTTAAAATATGCTACTGTACTGACAAACATGAATTTTCTCATGACTAAGTTATATATATGTGCTGTGATTCACACTAGCTGACTACTTTTTTTTAAAGATGTTTAACCGTTTTCCACAAGCAGCCTCTACCAGCAATTTATTTTCCATTTAATAATACTGTTTTCCTTCTTGCAAGCAGCTTTATGGGACAAACTAATTATTTTCGCTTAAATATTTCTGAAGTGATGAGAGAAAAAAATAGCAAGAAGTGCAACAATACTGAAGGAAACAGCTATTTGTAATTGTTAATTAACATTCATATGCAATTTATTTCATGGTGTGAAATTAAATTAACAGAGAAAAAGGGAAGTGAAAACACATTAAACCCATCTGCTGTTGAGTTTGGCTGCTTTCAGTGTCTATGGTTTTTTCTTCCACTTCTATGCTAAAGTAAAATGCCCTTCTCCACATTCCACGGTGATGTTCGAAACAGCACCGAAGTGCAAAGAAATAATCAATCTTGCAATTTTTCTGTGGTTTCTGGCAAGTACTCTCATTACTGCATTACAGACAAATGTTGGCATTCTGTTCAATGTAAATAAATCCAGTCATTTGATGCCCAAATTTATTAAAACATGACACAAAGACAACATGTAAAATGTTGAAATGAGGCTGTATTAAAAAAAAAAAATGTGGCTTTCAATATTTTTGAATAGAAGAAAACATTGATATTTAAAACTGAAATCATTTTGTCTGTGAGTGGATGAAAGCAATGATGATTAAGACTTTTTATGAGGAATCCTGCATTTTTTGTGCTCCTGTAAGTACACATTTTAATGTTTTTATATTGTTACAATGTGAGTTTTGTGCAAAAGAACAACACACCACCCGCAAACCGCAACTTCTCAGTTGACTGTAATACTGACATGTTATACTGAGAGATGTCATGTCTGTTACAATATCTCTATTTCATTTAATAGTTTCTGCATTAATTGTATTTCTGATATTTTAAGGATTTATATTATTTATATGTGTTCCATATTTTATTCGTAATTTTTCCATCACCCTAATATGTCTTTAAATTACAAATGTGTTTTATTAGACAATTGAGTTTATAATGCAGGTTTGCTATCTGTTAACTAAAAACCACAATTATTTCTCAATTTCTTACCTCCTCCATAGAGGAAGTGTAGTGAAAATGGCTTCACAGTTTTACAGCTGACCATGGCAGCTCCAGTCAATCCGTATTTCCACCAGACCCAATGTGCTTTGTTTCTGAAGTGTCCATGAAGCATTGTGATGCTATAGTTCCCCAAAAATATATAGCTGCTCTTCGCTTGACAATCTAGAGCAGGGCAGGTTGTTCAGGATGGAGGTCAGTAGATTATTTATGTAATAAAGTTGTACAGAAACGTGAAATTACATTATAACCGACAGCTCGGCACAAAGCTATCAGGCGAGAAAGGATCTCACTTGATAATTGACACAGTGGATGACAAGATGTTTATCTTGTAGATAGAAAATTGACAGATTTTGTGCAATTACAAACCTGCACCATAAACACATCACTATAAAGCTTATTAGACACTGATTGAGGTGACTAACCTATAATTGGAATATTGTTTACTTGAAATACCTAATGTGCACCAATGATGATGCAGTGCAGTAATCCTCCTATGAAAGAGACAGGGTTCCTAATCCCAGGTGAAAGCTCAGTTTAATCACTTTGCTTTTGAGGAGTAAATCCCCAGTCAATTCTGTTTCTGATTAGTTTTATGAATCTAATAATATGAGGGAGCAGCAGCGACTTGTGAAATCCCAATGCAGTCAGTTTTGGAGCTCTTCTGTTTCATCTCCATACTCTCTTTGTCTCAAATATAATAGAACATCAATGATCACAGTTATGCAGACGATGCACAACTTTGTGTTTTTGCCACAAGATGACAACCGGATACAAGAGAATTTTCCACAATTAAACAAGAACCTACTTATTATTATTCTGTTTGGTGACAAAATGCTAAGTGTCAGCATTATAAACACCTGAGAGCCTGCCTTTTAATTTCTCAAACCAAAATGGAGAGTTCATACACTCAAAATTAACTTTCTGAAGTAACACAACCCTATTCTATTCTATTCTATTCTATTCTATTCTACAAGCATTTAGCAGACGCTTCTATCCAAAGCAACGTGAATCAGAGAATAAAACAACACGAGCATGAAATCTAACAACAGGAAACAGTATAGATAAGTGCCAAACTGCTGCAAGTCTGGTTGGACACAGCTATTGTCCTGTAGGACACAGGTTGTTGTCCTGAAGTGCTAGTTTTTTTCTTATATGTATATATTTACCATTCGTCACCCAGTATCATCAGTAAAGAGCTGGATAGATCTAGATCAGATAGAAGAGTTAAACTAAGTACAGAAATGCACTTTGAACAACTAAGTCTTTAGCTAGTTCTTAAAAGTAGACAAGGACTCTGCAGACCTAACAAAGTTTGGCAGAGTTTAGAGTTTCTTCCTAAAAGAACATTTAAAGCCCCATCCACATCTTTATCTCCAGGAAACAGAATTGTTATAACAGTCTTTTGTTATTCACCCCCTCCAAAAAAGTACATTTGCAGCTCATCCAGATGCTCCTGCTTGAGTTTTAACTAGGACTAAGAGATCTGGACTCATCATACCAGTTTGCGTCTGCTTCCAGTCAGTCACAGAATAGATTTTAAATTCTGACTGATAGCTAAGAAATCCCAAAAGTTTTAGTGTGAAGATTATATCTGCAATATATCTAGAGATGAAATAAAAAAAACTGCAGGTATTATTAAAAAAATATTTTTCATAGTTTTATATCCATTGTGTACTTATTTTGTTATGTAATATGATTCTTTGTAATTTAATGTAATTTGAATGTAATTTAACCTTTTATGTCATTTTCATGCTTCTTCTGCACATGCCTCTGCTTTTAATGTTTTATTTCAAGGATTTTGAATGGTCTTTACATAAAATGTGCTACACAAACAAACGTGTCTTGGCCTTTATGCTACAGCTGTTTTACCAGCAGTGTGTTGTTAAAATACTTTGGTTCATATACATCAGATGGACTCCAGCCAACTTGTGCTTTGGCTGTTATGTGCTCACACAAGCTTGAGCTGCTGGCCTTTTCCCAAAAAACACGTTTTAGCTTTTCAGACATAATTTAACCAGAAACACAAATTATCATTGAGTTCCACGTAAGAGTTGCTGTGGCCCTGCTATTGTGTTTGCTGGCAAAGCTTATTGGCAAGCCTGAATGGAAAAGAGTGACCCTCAAAATGAATGTTTACAGATGAGCCTTTCTCAAGCGTAAGAAAGGCCTGCCAGGGGTGTTATGTGCTGGTGATGTAAAGGCTGTAAATTCCAGCTGGACAGTTTATTGTTATTTCCCAGCTGGAGATGTGATAAGACCAGTTTGGCTTCTTACAACTTGGACTTGCAACTACAAAAAATAAAAATTCTGATCAATCAGTTGGAGAAAATTACATTTCAAAAACTATACTTTTTGATCAAGAAAGAGAACAAAATGCTCTATTTATATGAACTAAGTGATCATTCATATTGCCTAAAGGCACAAGTTAAATTTATTTACAACATGTGTTAATCAGGCTGTGACATTAAAACTTTTCCAACTGATTTGTTTTATCTGTGCAGGGCAAAAATGTGCTTTTTCAGTAAAATAAAATAAGGGACAAGTAAGAAGAAAATGTCACACCTTCCCATGCTCTCTCCTTTTTCTGGCTCAGCTACTGCTTCTCATCAGTGCAACTGCTTCCAATTGCTGACAACACCTGCTTTCCATCTCATTACCTCGGTATATGGCCAGTCTTGTGTCACTCATGCTTTGCCAGATTGTCTTTGCTTGTATGCCTGATTTTCCAGCCGTTGTATTAGACTGAATTCGCAACCCCACCTATTCCTGACCCCCGGCCGTTTTCATATATGGATTCATCTGGACAGAGTTCTGGAATGACAATCAATCATATCAGTCCTGCTGGTCCAGAGGAAACAAGATTACCTGGGTTTGATTCTCTCCATGCCTCACCAGTCGCTACAAACATCTCTGCTTGATTTCACCTGGATGTTTAATTAATTAAGGTTGTTTTTTTTTCTTTCACGTTACAGACAATAAGAAGGGTTTGGCCTGTTTTTGTAATCCATCAACATGCTGAATGTTAAAAAAAAAATATCTACATGAATGAGTGTAAACCAATAGCAATATTATATTTACCAATTATGACATTACGATAGATAAGATCATAAGATGATGTGGCCTTTTATTTCCGGGTTTGGATGTGTTGGGTGGTTATTGGCCGAGGGTCTGACGAATCCGGAGGGTGCAGGTGAAGGTGTGGCTGATCCAGGCCTCTCCAGGTGAGCGGTGCAAGCAGGTTTACAGGAGGAAAAATGAAATGTTTACTGATATGGCAGGCATCCATAACATCAATGTATCAGGTTTATATGAAAATTTTTAAGAAAAGATTTATATCTCATGATTACTCCTTCTGATACTTTTTATGTTTTTTTTCTACTTAGACAAAAATAAATAATTAAAAAAATAGGAGAATGAAGGTATAAATCCCAAATGTACCTTAAAAATCCTCGAAGATCCCAAAAAAGGTAAGTCCAACATGGTGCATGATAGAAAATTTAAATACTACCCCATAAAACATCATCTTCGCAGAAACTTTCAGACAAACAGGAGAACAGAGTTCTTGTCAAATAAGACAGACATCTTTGTAATCAACGATATATATATGAAACCTTGTGGTAAGTAGACAAGTCTAATGTTTTTGATACATTCAAGTCTGAGGTTAAATGGTGTTTTGGTAGCTTGTAGCTTTTAGCCGAGGGTCTGTGGGATTTTGGTCTGCTACATGTTGGGATTCCTGCTTCCCAGTGAGTGCAAAGGTCTTCTGCAATGCACGTCTCTCATGCTGACTCACATACAGAGGGCTCTTGTGATAAATAAGTTACAAACAGAATTACAGCAAAGTCTTATTAGATTTCAGCTAAGGTATTTAATCTTATTTTTTGCTGAGGCAATCCTACTGAAACAAGCAGTTGGTACGAGGTGTACTGATGAGTTTCCCCCTTTCCTGTTATAAAACAAGAGCTATGGTTGTGAGCAGCTTTTTTTTTGACAGTCCTGCATCCGTGTTTCGCTTGGAGGCTTTTATTGTACTTCCATTAAAGGCTGATTAGTTTGAAATGAACCTTTCAGTGAATGGAGTGAAAGGGGAGTGTGTAGGAGTTTGACTAGAACCGGGCCTGTTTCCTCTCGGGTCTGCTCTCCAGTCCATGATCCCAAAATAAATCATAGCAAAACATTTTGAAAGATGAATCTGGAGACAATCGAGGAGAGGAGGCACACACTAGAGGAAACGATAATAAGGAAGAGATAATGCAGGTGTCCAGAGTCCATATTGAGATAGAAAGCAGGTCTTGTCAGAGGTCTATTTATCACAGATTTGATTAAAACCAAAACATATTTTTTTTCCAGCTTTATTTTTTACCTGAAATACATATTAAAATGCATCCCATGTTCCAATTTTCTACTAAACATAAGATGCAGCATTGTCATGTCATTTGTCAAACGCCTGCATCGTCAACTCCTTTCTCCTCATTTCTCTTTCTCACTTCCTGCCTTTAGACAGAATGTCCTATTAAACAAAAAGCGAGAAATCAAGCGGAGAATACACTAACTCACTGTTTTATTGACACAACTCGTGCTTCCTCACACACCTTCCCTTCCTATGGCCCATTTTTGCTTCCAGCAAAATCAAGGAGGAAATTCAGGTGTATCCACAAGTCATCATTTTCCTCATTAGCATGACATAATGCCTCAGGAAATTCTCATTCAGCAGTATTCACCTCCTGTTTTCATCTCTCTCACATTTTCAGTGGGAGAAACCAGGAAGCAAAGTGCAGGAAGGGATCAATTAGACATAACATCCAGGTAAAACTAGAGCATTGATAGATGGCAAAATGTTTTTTGTTCAAATGTTTTTGGATATTAGCAAAACTTCTACAGTGATGTGTAATTTAGTAATCACTCTTTTAAATATTCAAATATGAATTGAATCATAGTGGTTGAAGTGGTAGTGGTTGAATCTACCACTACTAGGCTACTAACAGTAGTAGTGGTAGATTTAGTCTCAGGGTGACGAGCTGACGCAGTACGCTAAACAAAGGGGGATTTAAAAGAGAGCACCGACACTGTCTCTTTACTTCATGCTGGATGAATTCAGTTTTTTCATCAGCTGAATTTGCAACATTCAAGGTGGTAAAATCAGATGTACTGCATTTACTATTCTGATCACTTGTATGATTATTGTATTAGATAAAGCTTATGTTAAAAAAAAGACATTTTCTCCAATTTAACAGTAGTGGTTTGGTCATTATTTGATAAACGTGTCTTTGTGCTGAAACTGAAAGATTTACCATTTTTAGTAAGGAAGGTAAACTACATAAAAAGAAAGCATCAGAAACAGTATTTTATCACTAGCATGTTTATTATCAAGACATTATTATTATTATTATCAAGAAGGATTCCTGATGCCACACTACAACCATGCTTTTCTGACAGACACCAGTCAAAAAGGTCAGACAGAAGCAGAAGTAATGAAGGCTTGAAAGGGAAGAGAATGTAATCTAAAGCCAGCCTAAAGTGCAGTTTTGTACAATGAGGGAAAAAGCTTCTATCTGTGCACATGAGATCCATTTGCAGATAACATTAAGAAGAAGAGGCTTACATCGTCCAATGGTTCATGCATTTTACTCTGCTGAAGCTGAAAATGATTGCTTATACTGTCACTGATACATTGTAGAATGCTGGAAAACACCGGATTTTATTTATACATTTTACTAAATTAATCTATATGCACTGTGTGGCGCTGATTATTTAAATTTCTCTCAGTGCACTTCATTTATTTATTTATTTTTAGTCTGTTTGTTTGGCACAGTTTCACCACAATCACTTATTAATTTTGAAATCCTGATTAACCATATGGACTCCTGCATAAAATGAGCAGGTGCCGGTATAAAACCTTTTTTCCAGCAAACAAATATTTACATGGTTTTCTGTTTTAAATCCCTGAGGCTAAATCTATTGTTGTGTGTGTTTATGCAACAGTTTTTGGTTGTACAATAGTGTAGTATAGTAATTTCCCTGAATATTTAATAATACGTTTATTTCTCTCACTGAGTCCTTAAAAAGTCAATCTGATTTGGGAGTAAATACATATAAAACTTTATTACTACCATGTGCATTCATCCAAGAGTTAGTTTAACCATGTGTATGTGCTTACAAGTCCTCACTCTATCAATAAATTGTCAATAAAAGAAGATTGGAAAACTTTGCACACAGCACGCGATTAGATTGCAATGTTTACCGAGATCTAACATGCACGTGTTTACTCAACACATTGCACACAAAGATTACATAGAAAATGTAGAAAACTCAGGGCTTATATTTATTTTTGAACACTTT
The DNA here is from genome assembly GCA_037177335.1 of Kiunga ballochi. Taxonomy (NCBI): domain Eukaryota; kingdom Metazoa; phylum Chordata; class Actinopteri; order Atheriniformes; family Pseudomugilidae; genus Kiunga; species Kiunga ballochi. The sequence continues at coordinate 3,363,629 of JBAMIG010000010.1, read as the reverse complement.
CCTGCATTAGCTACTGCAGTTCTGTTTTCAAATAAACAGAGTGAATCAACTGGCAGGGATTTAAAGTGCATAAGCACAGCTGTAGGCAACAGTGAAGATGTTTTAATCCAAAGGGTTTGAGTGGTTAAACATTCTGTTGAGTACTTCCATTTATTATGGTCATGGTCCAGATAATCCAAGGAAATGCATTACAACCAGGTGTTCAAACTTTAAATGACACATCAACAGACTCTGTTGATA
>JBAMIG010000010.1:3216548-3233304 GCA_037177335.1 Kiunga ballochi | reverse complement strand
TGCAATATCTCAGTTGATTTGTACTGAATCCAGAATGTATGACATTTCATGTTTTTTAATTGCATTACAGGAAATAATGAACTTTTTCACAATATTCAAATTTTCTGAGACAGTACTGTAATGATAGAGGATGCTATTAGTGGAAGTCAGTTTGCTGGTGTTAGTATGTACACTCTTGTGCAGTCTTGTGTCTGCAAACATTAGCAGATATACCACTGATGGCCCCTGGACCAGGTTCAGTTGGGTTTTACTTGTATTCTGAACCAACTGTGAAGCTGTAACTTTATTTTTCTTCCATTGTTGTATTGTTTTTTGCATTTGGATGGATAGATGTGTCTGTAAAAAAGTCTTCTGTTACCACAAAGGTATGATGATAATATAAATACTTTTTATATTTATTTTTCCCACTACTTAAAACCAGGCGAGCAGCGCCATCAGCAGAGTTTTCTGTGGACCGAACCCGTCACGTCATGTCTTTCCTCACCATGCTTGGTCCCAGTCCAGACTGGAATGTGGGGCTTTCGGGAGAAGACCTCTGTACTAAGGACTGTGGCTGGGTCCAGAGACTGGTGACGGACCTCATACCATGGGATGCAGGCACAGACAGTGGTGTCACATATGAGGTAGGACAATGTTTTAGGACTTCATCAACACATCTATGTGAGATTTCCTGAATTGTACTACTTTGATAACCAAATGCTGATGCTCTGGAGGCCAAAATGGCATAGATGTTTGCCACAATCCTGATGCATAAGCACTTAATTAAAATGCTTCCTATTATGATCAAAGTCAGCACCTTACATGATTTGCTTAGACATCCTACATAAATAAAGCCAGCAGGAAACTAACTCTGTGAGGTTTTTATTTTTGGCTTTTGCAGGAAGTAATAGGATAAAGAAATAGACACAGATAAAAGTACATAACCTTTTAAACCACTCACGTTTGTTCAGCCAACATGTCCTGTATGTACACGCCTTGAACAAATTATACGGGTGTAAAAACAACCGGTTTCAGCTCTCTGGTGTGGACATTTCACGTTTAGTTCTAATTTACTGTTTAATCAAGCATTAGTCACAAAAAGCCACATTCTGATTGTACACTTTTTTGAGATGCACTTTGAGACGGACATTTGTGGAACTTATAAAACCTTGTTTTGTGTTAGATTTAATGTATATTGTATGTATAGTTTTACTAACAGTGGAATGCATCTCTCAGGTGGCTCAGGAACAAGAGCTGTATGTTGATATAAACTTGATATTATGAGTTGTGAAACCCACTTAGAGCTCAAGATACCATGTTCAAGTACAATGACGTACAGTAAACATGCCCTGCCTTAATGTATTATTGTTCATTTATTTTACCATAAGGAGATCCGGTTCTACTAAAATATAACCAGGAACTAACAAATGCCACCAGAAACTCAGAGGACTGAGTAATGAGAAAAGTATTAACGCCACCAGGATTTGTCCCTTTCTGGTCATTTGATAGAATGCAGGGTAAAAAAACAAGGCATAATTGTTCAAATCTGAAGCCTCACATTCCCCCCACCTCCACCTGTCTGTTACTGTGACAGACTTGTTTAGTTTCTATATCCTTGGGATGAAAATGGCTCATCCATATTCACCCACTGTTTGGGGACTGGAGCAATTTATTTATAGTTTGCACTCATGAATAAGCAAGAAGCTTATAGTGCGGAGAGGAAATTATACATGCTTTTCACAAACTTTTCTCAGCAAAGCAAAACTTCTTTAATGAAGATTCTCTTAGATTTTAAAGAAAATTTGTTTTTGAGCAACATGGGTTGGATTTTTAGCCTCCTCAGATATTTTGTATGATATGAAAACTTTTGCAATTTGCATTAGGTCTATAGCTACTGGCATTAACACCCACAATTCATACATAAACAAGACAGCTTTTGTTTTCCATTGTGATTTTTTAATGGATTATTGTCTTATGGTAAAAAAAAGGTTGTGAAAACTGATCAGTTTCATATTTACATCTTCAGACTGAAAGTGCCTCCATGATTTATTTGTATTCAGTGTTATTTTCATGCACAAATGACGGGATAATGAGTTGCTTGTTACAGGTTCAACAATATTAAAGTCTCTAGAATAGAAAAAAGCTTAACTAATATTCATTAAGAAACTTCTGTCTCATCCTTGCAGAGCAGAACAATCTGCAGTATGATCGTTATGGTTTGGTTAGCTCCTGCATCTTTCAGCCATTAAATGAAACAAAGAACTGCTGCAGGTATACAATCATACAGCTGTTAGTGTGTGTTGTGCACACCTTAAGCACAAGTGTGTCAACAGCAGCTTAGTGCCTCTAGTCAGATTTCCAGTCTGCCTGCATCTAGAAGAAACCTGAAAACTGTTTTAGCCAGGTGTAATTATGTGTAATCTGTAACTGTAAGAGTAACTAAATTACATTTTCACTTGACACTTTTTTTTTACCTCTTTTATAGACTGTGTAATGCATTTAAACACATATAGTATTTTATGTATGTTGTATTTTTTTGTTTCCATTGACATCAACCTGCCCAGTGACTGCAGATGGAAACTAGCCAGTGGCTCCAGTCTGATACACATTTACATCAATGTGTTCATTACTGTCTACTGAGCCTTTCTAATAAATAAATATTCAACATGTTCCAAGATATCTTATCCATTTTATACAAGAAATTAAATGTTTTATCATTCATAATAAATTCATTACTTTGCACAGCAGATATTGTGTTCTTGCCGCGCACAGACAGAGACATCAGAAATGGTCACAATTCATGTCTGACAAAACAGAAGAACTTAGCTTAGCCCTGCAGGCAGGGAGGGCGAATTGCTGAAGCGAGATTCATATTGCCAGCCTTCTGGTTACTGGACAACCACTGCTACCAAATCGACTAAAAATGCAAGATATGCTGCATTTCCATTACACATTTTTACAAAATAAATACAACAATTTCTAAAATTTCAACAAAGTTTAATGAAATTTTCTAGGTGTTTCCTTTGCATGGTGTTTACTGCATAAACTGTAAGAAGATGATATGCCAGGTAGCTAGGAAGCATTGTTTCTGAGTTTACCACCTGCTTTTCCACCATTTTCATGTCTAATTCTTTTGAAATCTCTGCATTTTTATTCTGCTGTACATGATGGCAGCAATACGTTTCTCGTTGTTTATTTCGTAAAACAATTTTCCTCTCCTCCTCCTTCCCCAGTAATAAGTAACCAATGGACTGAGAAGGGAGACAAGTATGCTAATTACAGACTGGTAGATCGATGACTGATGACGAGCAGATGTTAGAGGGAAGCAGGAAGTAAAAATAACAGTACACAAAAACATAACTTCTACCAAAAAAAACTCAGCCTAGAGCAGAACAACACAGAAACCCCAACCTGGTAGTACCTGAAACCAAGGAACAGAAAAGCTTTGCAGCTAATTGCTCAACTTTTTCAAGTAACTCTATCCATTTATTATCGGTACCACTTATTGTAATGCAGCTGGAGCCTATCCTAGCAATCATTAGGCGAGAGGCAGGGTGCATCCTGGGCAGGTTTTTTTTTTTTAAGGAACTCAATTTTTTAAATACATTTTTTGACTGAGGAATTAATACAAAAAACTAAAACAAGCATAACAAACTCACAGACCAAACAAAAGCATCAAATAAAACCTTAGGTCAACTATTCTTTTTATTTTAGCCTTTTTTCTTTATTCTGAAAGTGCAACAGAAATGTGGAACAAGAGGGATGGAGACCATTCATCCCCACAGAGGAAACTCTAAATGAACTCTTTGACAGAGAATTATCAACATTGTTGCCAAAGTGGCAAATATCAGGATTGAACCTTTAATTCTTGTCTAATCATCAGAGACAAAACGCTAGTTTTGCACGCTGGGCAAACTAACACACCTGAATGAAATAAATGCTCGTTAACAGGTTGAGAAACAGTGCTCTAATACGTGCAGACATCTTTCTTTTGTCTTTATTAATTCTGCTGTTAATCTTATATCAGAATTTGATATGAAACTTTAAAGTGCATCGAAGAGTTAGAACAAAGAATGATTTGTGTCTGTCGTTGGTTCTGTCTTTTCTCTGCATGTTATGACACACCTGAAAAATGGGTAATTGTTTTTTATTAAAGGGGGTTTAAATGGAAATAAATGATAGCTATTGAGATCAAATAAAAAAAGGAGCTATGGGAGAGTTTGACAGTGTTAAACATATAGGGACTCTTTCAGGCTTCTACCACCCGCCAAATCTTTATGTTTTTAATTGAGAGTAAAACATAATATCAAACAACCACCGATGAAATATTACTTTGAATTATTGGTCTGGTATTGTTCTATTTTCCCAAGAGAAATGCTGTTGGTCTTCTTTTTAAAGCTTGTCTTATAGTCTTTCATTCTTGTTTGAAATAATTCCCATGCCCTTAGTTTGGTTTGCTTAACTCTGACAACCACTTTGGTAATCAGCAACTGTCTATATATTCCCTCCGGCATGTATGATATGCAATATACAAGAGCAGATATTTTCCTCTGAGATGCCAACTCTTCTTACTTTTTTCAGATTCTATCATTGGTGCTATACATAACAGCAGCCTCTCCAGTAGCTCTCCACTCTTTTAAACTACTTTATTCTTTTTAAAACTTTTGTCTTTCTACTTTCTATTGTTCTTGCCAAGAGAGAGAGTGTTTGTGCTTCATCCATATCCAGTGAATATTTTTTACCTTTAAGTTTCTCAGAATTTTTTACTCACGAGAAAAACCATTAGCTTTGCTAGCTCTGTGGAGAAAGGCCAAACTGGGATATGACCGGACACCCTAACACAGCTGAGGAGGAGATGTAAGGCAAAGCCAAGCCAAATGGTCAGCTGGTGGAGAATGGAGGTGCCACAATTCCCTCCCTTATCATGGGTAATATGAACTCGCTGCTGAACAAGATTGACGAGCTGTTCGCACTGTACAACCAGCGGACCTACCGGAGGAAGAGGACATGGCTTAACTACCTTGTATGCTAACGTGGACCTGCTGGGATTTACTGCCTTGAGAGCAGACAGAGACACAAAACCAAATGGAAAAGGAAAAGGTTGGGACTTATCATGTGTGTCAACAATCACTACTGTAATCCAGGAAATATCTGTGTAAAGACAGTCTTGGGTTGGCCGTGTTCTCAAACTGCTAGCTGTTAGCCTACAGCCCTACTATCTGCTGAGGGATTTCAGTCATGTGATCATCATTTGTGTTTACATCCTCCAAAAGCGGACACAGCCACTGCAAATGAGAAGATCCACTATGTCACAGCAAGGCTGCAGGCTCAGTACCTATTCTATGTTTTAAATTTTGTTGTTTTGTATTGAAGATTCTTTCTTTGTTTATGTATAAGCTGCTGGAAAACAAATTTCCATGAGGGAGTCATCCCAAAATAAAGTTATGTCTTCTTCTTTCACAGACAAAGCGTATTACAAAGAGTATTGGATTTGCAGTCATAATTTGGGAGGATAGAAATAGTTTCCCTTCAAATCATCACCAGGGGACTCTTAATAAAACTTTGCGTAGCACAGAAGCCTACTGGTTGCGTACGTACAGAAAACAGAAAATGTTGCGCACATTCATCAGGTAAGAGAGGGTTAAGGAGAAGTCAAGAGAATATTAAATAGCGCTGATTATATAAAAGCTCAGTTTAGTCTTTATGGCTTCTAAGGAGAGCCAGGGTGTCACCTAGCTGCAAATAAAACACCTACCATGGGCAACAGGTTTTCTATATTTTTTTTAATTAAAGCTGTAAAAAACAGCTTAACCATCAAGCCCTGAATACACAACACCACAATGTGAATACAAAAGCCACAACAGCAACAATAGCCATAACACAAATACAAAAACCACAATCTACACAGATGGATGCAACATATTAGAAAAGTTACAACAGAAGTAGTGTTTTTCATCCCTAAGTATTTACACTTTTGGTAACAAATGAAAAGCAAGATATTTTAGGAAAAAACAACAGAAGTGAGCAAACACAAGAGAAGTCTTTGGTCAATATTTTCCACAGGAAGCTTGTTGAGTGTGTTAGCTGATGGAAGATTTTAAAAATAAAGCAAAAATATCAAAATTATGTTGCACGTAGTGTTTCTCCTCATGGTGCTAATGCTGATAGTATAGCTGAGTTTACCAGTTGTGACAGCCATGAACAGGGTGGTTTATTGAAGTGGTTAAGGCTTACACAGAAGATAAACCGTGGCACTTCAATTTGCAGATTGATAGGAGATGAAGTGATATAGATCTACTGTTTGATGATGGTTTGTATGGAAGCATTAACTGTGAAAACAAAATCCCGTAGCGATTGTGATTACTAAAGTGTCACATGTCTAAGAGTTTTTCCAAGGAAGGGTGCACACACAAGAAACCAAGAACCAAAAATTACAAAGAAATATTCAAATCTGGGATTTCAATTCAGGCCAAAAGCAAACACATTACAGAGGGACACTAAAACATTGCTTCCAGCAGTGTTAAAATCCATAAACAGGAACAAAAACTTCAAAAAACCTTACTTCTGTCTTAGCTCCTCCTAGAGGTGAAAGGGACAGAGAAACATTGCATCTAAAATGCCTCTGGATCCAATATTTTCTTCCATAGGATGCACATTTTTACTTCAATTAAAACCAATTTGGAGGAATGTGTGTGCTTTTTGAGAAATAGACGACACGAGGAACAATGAGGAACAAAGTGGAGAATGTGATGAAAGCTTGACTGTATGAACACAATACACTTAAAGGTTTTCAGGCCTTTCTCTTTTACTTACTGTAGTATTGATGAGACAACCGAAGATGAAAATATTTATGAACTGTGAAGGAAATGTCAAAGGAGATATTTTGCATTTATTTAAGAGGGATTGTTTTAATATTGATGGTGTTGTAATTGGACTTAATGAAGCGTGAGACTCCACTGATAAACTGTGCGAATAAAGCATGTGACCTTCAGCCGATATTAACATCTGAATTATTGCAGCTGCAGATTCTCTATGTTTCCCACTTTGTGACACTGTGGATTAACTTTACCGTGTGTTATCAGTTTGAGTAGTGCCTGCAGGCACAAACCCCCAAACACTAACAACCTATAGCCTCGAACTATTTTGGTCCCAATTACTGGTTTGTATACTTTCTAAAGTTGAGAGTATATTTTATGCAATTGAGTCAGTATAACCACTACTAACCATTACATAACACATCTTTAAATGCAATAGTTATATAATATAAAAGATCTAACAATAAAAATGGTAAAGTGCTTAAAGTTTTTTGGTATTTGCATCAAATTTTAGAAGGCAATCTGTTTTGCCTCACTTTACTGTTACCAATAGCAACGGAATAATAATATGAAATGATTAATTACGGTGTCTAAGGACAACAATAATGTGCTTTTTTGTGCTCATGTTTCTTGTTTTTACATTTACTCCTGTTCTCCCAGTCCCCGAACAAGCCTTCCATACCCCAGGAAAAAATTCGACCCTTGACTAGTTTGGACCACCCACAGAGTCCCTTTTATGACCCGGAAGGTGGCCCGATCACTCCTGTAGCCCAAGTAGTGGTGGAACGTATTGCTCGGAAGGTATGATGTCTGTGTAAATGTGTTTGAAAAAACAAATTATTCACCATGTCGTACATGGCAGACATAAACACATCCAGTCTGTTCACAGTTGGAATTTAACGAGAGCAACTCAATGACTGGGTCTTAAAGATCCATCTTTGTTTTTTATGCTGTTTCCTTAACATGTTGCAGGAGAATCCTGCGAAGCTTAGATTCCCACCAAAAATACTGTTTTACTTTCATACCAAGCAATAGTTTTTAGAAAAGAAGAAAATAAAAACCTTTAGCCTAAAGTTAAAACAGCTAAAACACAAGGAAACTGTGTTAAACACAATCCAGTGCAGCAAGGAGCATAGAAACCCAACCCTGGAGAGCAGATTCCTCTGATCAGACCTCACTCACATCCTAAAGAGGAGCAAACACTTGTGCACAGAGACGTGCACATTTTGCACAGATAAGAAAAAAAATGGTGTGGTAGACAGATGAAAAAATTTATGTTAGACTGCATTCATGTGATGGTTCTGTGGTTTTGGACATGTTCTTTCTGTGTGACATCAGCTTATATCATGTGTGCAGGGGGAGCAGTGTAACGTGGTGCCAGATACCATTGACGACATCGTCGCTGATATTGGACAGGAGGAGAAGCAGGAAGGTACAGTAAACAAACAGTCTGTAATTATTACATTTTACCTCAAACATAAACCAGTCATCAAGCATTTTGCATAACTCTATGTACTGAGAAACCTTTCTGCCTCTTGGGACCACTCTGTTTACAAAATATTGACCTTAATTACCGAGACTTGTGGATTCAGACTGAGATAAGGCTATTGGGACTTATGATCAAAAACACACACACACAGCTCATTGTAGACACAACTGGCTTCATATAAATGGAGGTCAGATCACACATCTGGCAAGGCTTCATCTCCTCCCAGTTTTATGAAAGTGAGCATCCTGCTGTTACTGAGAAATACATCCATCCATCCATTTTTTGCAACTTATCCGAGTTGGGTCTTGGGGGCAGCAGCCTAAGGAAGGAAGCCCAGATTTTCCTCTTCCCAGTCACAATAGCTAGTTTCTCAGGGGGATCCAGAGGTGTTTCAATGAGATGTGATCCATTCACTGTGTCCTGGATCTACCTCGGGGCCTCCACTCGCAGAGACGTATCCTGAACACATCACCAAGGAGGTGTCTAGGAGGTATCCTAACCAGATGCCCAAGCCACCTCATCTAGCTCCTCTCCATGTGGAGGAGCAACGGCTCTACTCTCAGCCAGATGGCTGAGCTCCTATCTCTAAGGGAGACACCGGCAAACCCTGTGGGCGAAACTCAAATCAGCCACCTGTACCCGGGACCTCATTCTTTCGGTCACTACTCACAGTTTGTAATCATAGGTGAAACTAGCAAAATATAGAGAGCTTTCCGGTTTAGCTCCGATGACAGACCGGCACAGGGTCTGTATTACGCACCGATCTGGTGTTGATCTCATGCTTGTAGGTTGCTGCCTCGCCTGCTGCTCATGCAGGACAGATTCTTATAAAACTGCAATAGATTTAAAATATAAAACCAAAGCCCCAACACTGAATAAAATAACATTTTAACTTGCTGGGTCTTAGTCCTCTTTTGTCCTGCCCAAACGATGAGCCACATTTTCCTTTCATTCTTTGTGATCTGGTGTCCTTTTCGGAATATCAAATCACCCCTATGTAATCAGTTGTAACTGGCATTAACTTTGAAAAGCTAAGTGTGAGTAGTAATTTGTACAATGCTAAGACAGTCCAACTCTGAGATGTTTGCTTTATATTCTTATCTTTTAAGTCTACCTAAAGTTCTAGCAGTGAATCCATTCCTGGCACATTTATAATTGGCGATGGTAGTGTTCATGTGTAGCCAGCCGGGGCAGATTGATGGAAATGGGACGGCCAATCCATGCACCAAAACTGTTCAGCACCAAATTTTTTATACACATTTACACACCAGTTGAGTGAAATGCCAGGTTGAATGATTTGTTATAGCTATTTCCTTCATTCACCTGAAGGCACCTGAAGCGCTATAATGTCAGTCACTGGATGTTATCTGACACAAACTAATAGTTTCTTTAAAATACCATGTGATGACTTTTCATCAAACTGTTCCATTTAGAAAACTTTTAACATTTCATCTGTAATTTATTCAAAAATAACATTATATATAGAGTATTAGCTCTGATATAAGTCCTTAATGTTACAGAATCAGTTGTTGTTTCAGCATCTGCCTCTTTGCCAACTGAACAGCAAAGCCAGACAGCCTGCTACATCACAGTGTTGGAGCCTTGTGCATATTTCACTGTTAGAGCCTTTAGGTAGTGTGCAGGGTTAGGCATACATAGCAGGATCCTTACCAAAGATTCCCTGCTGCCTAATAAATGTCTTTCCCTGTCAGTCACAGGCCATTTGCTTCTCTCCCTCCTCCCATTTCCCTCTCAGTTCCTGAACCTGTCCTTGTTTTTTTGGGGGGTTTTTTCATGTTCTTGGTGCAAAATGACACTACACAGGCAAGTTTCCATTTAGGCTGTTCCCCAGCTCTGTCCCAAGTTTCAGCACTTTCACTGAGACATCAAGATATCTCTCCCTGTGCCTTCCTCTTTGTGACTTCAGCTCCCTCCTTCCTTCATCCGTCTCTTTCCTTCCACATTTTCCAGTGAATTGGGCTCACTCAAGTATATCCCCAAAGCATGACTGTATATTCGCCCTTGCCTTTTGCTCTTTTTTTTCTGGCTCTGAAGCCCCAAGAGAGCATTTTTAATTGAAGCCAGTACCCTGCTACCACTAATAATTTGACAAGACATTCACAAATCACACTTATCTCTTTCTCTCAAGCTCAAACCCCTTTGCAGCTTCCACTCTCACTTGGTTGTCACTGGGTTGGCCTCTTGTGATCCACTACCTGCAGTGATCCCCTTAAAAAATGTTATGTAATCAGTCACACTCCCACTACACCTGACAGATGAGTTGTGTTGTTTCACTCAGCAAAACAGCAGAATAAGTTTAGTTAATGCTAATCAAACCATCAGCACTGATCACTTCACCCAGTTGTATTGAAATTAAACAAAATACAATCTCCCTTCTCTCAGACGACACACCAGAGACATGCATCTACTCCGCCTGGTCTCCGTGGTCAGCCTGTAGCAGCGCTACATGTGACAAAGGTCGCAGGATGAGGCAAAGGATGCTGAAGGCTCAGCTGGATCTCAGTGTGCCGTGTCCCCACACACAGGATTTCCAGCCATGCATGGGCCCAGGATGCAGCTTAGAGGGTAAACACACACATACAAAAACAAATTCATTCTTTAAAGATAACGTGTGTTTTACTTCCACTAAATAATATTCATTTGAGTATTTAAAAATGACCACCGCTAACACCAACTCAGATAAGTTCTGGTTTCTCTCATTAGAATGAAAGTCACTGCTCTTTATTTCCCTCCACACATATAATAAAAGAACACAGTGGTTATATTGTTGTGTATGTTAAATGTTTATAACCTTATTTGTTTTCTTGCAGTGAGAAAAATTCCTCAGATTCCTTGTTGTTCCTGATCTGGATGGTAGTATCTAGATTATTATCAGAATCCAGATCTAACTCTGATATCTTATAAAATATTTTTTTAAATGTTTTGGCCAAGCTCCGTGAACATTTACTGTAAGAAAGTTCCTGATGATCTATACGATGATCTTTTGCTTTAATGATCATTAAGAGTTTTTTTTTTTGGTTTGTACTTTTCATCTACACGTTCTGAAATTAAATGAATACTTACACATCACATCCTGAACACAGTTGCAACCATCAAATACTCACCTCATATTCCAAAGTATCTTTTTTCTCTGTTTCTGTCCAGATCTATGCAACACAAAACAGCATAAGCATCCTTTATTTTATGCAAATGAACAAACAGCTTTCATATTGAAGACTTTTGTGTGATGTTGTGGAGATCCTCTCTGTGTTACCAGCTCGACTGTTGGGGCATGGAGAAGAAACCTCCTGGGATGTCTGGCACTAGAAAGCTGACAGCTAATACTTTTGGTTTTATGGTCTCTGTGACTTGCTTCCTGTGAATGTTTGATTAGACTGAGCTTTGGTAGTTCATACACAACACACTGTGTTGTGCCCCTTGTACCTGTGTGGTGAGTGTGTGTGTGTGTGTGATGGGGCAGGGCATTGTCCAGCTGGAGCGGAGAAGCATGACTCTTCATCCACATCACTTCTTGACTTGCTTTTCCTGCGTTTAATCCTCTCAGATTTTGGGGTGTTACAGTTTGGGGTTGATCAGTGAACCACTAAAATAATAGACAGATTAAAGTTCAAGCTTTCATCTCTTGGTGTGGTTTATTATGACTGAATCCAATGGAATCTATAATGAGGCAGCTAAGCTGCTTTGTCATTATTATTTCATCGCCTGGTGAAATCCTTTGAATGCAGAAATTTCATAGGGCAACCATCGCATCACAAATTAAGGCTATTGTAATTAGGGATTACAGTGTAAACAGACAGGTAAAAAGAACAAACAGACAACACCTCTTTGATTATAAAGAGAATGAGCAGCCAAGAGCTGGCTGTGAAACAGATAGTGTCGCGTTAAAACAGAAATAGGCCACAAATATCTGAAACTCATGAGCTTCAATCATGTTACAACATAAAGTAAATCCAAGATTACATAGAATTAATATGTAATATCTTAATTAGCTCAGTAAAACACAAATGATTAGATAGATTAGCCCTTACATCTGTGCAGCTTCTGTGCAGGAGGTTTAGAACTGATTTGTTTGTATTTGTATCTGACAGGAAGAAATTAAATCACTATGTGTTCATTATTAAAACCTATTAAAATAAATTTAAGATTGTGTATGTTCAAGATAATGAAGTGACAGAGCGCTCTCCTCATTTCCTTCTGCCTTAAAAGTTTCCATCTAATTTCAGTTTATTTTACTTACTAAAAGAAATAAGTCTAGATCCAACGGCAAACACACAGAAACACCAAACCAAGAAGTTTGTTCTTTCTGGTCAAATTTACAGTGAAGATGCCAGTTTGGGAACAACTATCAGCATCTGTGTTCCTTCCTCTTGTCTCCTCTTCCTTCGCTCCCAGGATGTCTACCTGTCAGGAAACAAGTGAAACTATTTAAAGCTGAAGAAGCTCCTCACAGACACACCAGCATACTTCGCTGCTCCTCTTATCGATTATCACACAGCAACACAAATAGCTTTTTGTTCCTGAGCACCTCTCCTTTATTTTCATTTAGCGCTCCGCTAGTGTGCGGCGGGAGATTGATAATTGCAGAGCTCATGCTGGGGCAGAACAGGAAAAGCGACTCTGAGGGTTATTAATATTCCTTGGGAAGCATTAGCTCTCTGGAGGCCTCATCTGAGCTAGCGATACCTGTATCTTTTATTAATGAATCACTTAGTTATGCTTTATTAGGCCACAGCCGGTAAGGAACACCATTCTCACTTAGTTGGAAACTATGAAATTCAGGTGTGAATAAAAGAAAAAAATCATTGTACCTTTCTCTGGTTTCATTGATTAGAACAGACAAAATAAGAAATGACTAGGTCTGCTTTTTCATAAAGTTTTCCTTTTAACAGATTCCCTGCTCTTGCCTTTGATCTGCGTAAGGACATTGTTCTCAGAAGAGGAGTTGGAGAAAGATGGTCGTTAAAGTAGTTAGACCTGTACAATGCCTCTCTTGTGAAGAATAAGGAGATCTTGAAGCGTGATGCTGACTAATAATTACAAAAACAGCGGAGTGGAGCCTTGTTAAGGATGAAAAACTGCGGCTCACTTTTCAGCTGATACAAGCTGAGGTCATTCGTATTGACTTTAGCTCCCTCAGGTCCTTGCTGTGACTAGGTCTGTCCCTCAAGCAACTTGCCTTATTAAAGAAGGACTTGAAGCAGTTTTTCTTAGGGAGCAATTTTAAAATGACTCTTTAAAGTTTAAGCTGACAGAACAGACTCAAATCTGAGCATCTCAGTGGAGCTATCAGGTGACGTGTGGGAGCAGTGTCTTGAAACTAGATGATCAGGGGTTCAGGGACTCGTGTCATGAGTTTTCTGTGAACCCAGAGATTATTCTCTGAGGCAAAAATAACTTACCTGGGAGAGTAAAAAGCACAAGGTCCCTGGTTTGAGCTTGAGCTTTGGCATTAGATGGCCAATAGAGATATTGTTAAAGTAGTACGATGTAAAGCTTTTAAAGTACGCTTTATGCTAAACAGTGATTTAACTCTAGTTGGGATTCAATAAGTCTAGTCTTCTTTTTGTAAACTAAGTCCCCAACAGGAGTACAGCCAATGCTTGAGTTAAAAAAGTTCCCTGTTGTATTAGTGAATTCATTATTTGTACTTCTAAAATGAGCCATGATGTTACGTCGGGGCTTTTGCTATCTGCATGACTGCTTTGTGGTGTAAGCCGCTGCTTACATCAGATTTACACTTACGCTTACTTTGCTTTTCTATGGCATTTTAGACAGCAACACTAGGTGAGCCAGCTTTGCCGCACCTGGAGTGAAAAATATCATAAGATTTTAAATTTGAGATATGTCATAGTTTTTTTTATTATGGTAATTTTCCATTAGCCCAATTTTTGGTAGCCTCTGCATCGTGTTTGATGCTCTGTGTTATGGACTGCACTCTAATGCCCAGAGTATTCATCTAATGTCCTGATATGATTTCATATAAGAAGCACTGATAGCTTATAAAATAACCCTACCTTTAGCATGCTTAGCTAACATTATAGCATTATAGCTAACACAAAGGTTGGTGTCGGTACAAGATCTGCCCGGTCTGTAGCTACCCGCTGATGACATAACACTTATTTATACATAAATATTTAATATTGACATTTTATTAGTCAACTTAGAAATATTTATTACATTTACAAATAAAACCTTTTGAATCTAAAGATGTATTGGTTTTATTGTCACTTGTCAATAGATTGCAAACTTATGCTTCTATCTGATACAGCAAGAGAAATAACAATAACTAGAATTTTTGGTTTAACTCGTTAAACTGAAATGTTGCAAAAAATAATTAAATGGAAGTTTCTGACTCGTTTAGTCAGACTGTTACTTATATTTATTTAGCTATTTCTTGTGACCATGGTCTGACCCTTTCCATAGGTAATGCATAAATTCCTAAAAATAATAACATCCGACTTTTCTGAAAAACTACTCCTGTAATTTCTGTAACTATCTTAATCCAGACCAACCCTCCATCCATCCATCCATTTTCTGCCACTTATCCATGGTCGGGTCACGAGGGCAGCAGCTCCTGTGGGGACCCCGAGGCATTCCCAGGCCAGCCGCGAGATGTAATCAGTCCAGCGTGTCCTGGGACTCAAATGAGAAAGGGCAGCCTTGGCGGACTCCAACCCTCACAGGAAACAAATCCGTCTTAATGCCGGCAATGCAGACCAAGCTCTTACACTGGTCGTACAAGGACCGAACAGCTCAAACAAGGGGGTCCGGTACCCCATACTCCTGGAGAACCCCCCACAGGAGTCCTTGAGGGACACGGTCGACTGCCTTCTTCAAGTCCACAAAACACATGTAGACTGTTTGGGCAAACTCCCATGCTCCCTCCAGGACCCTATAGGGTAAAGAGCTGGTCCATTGTTCCACGGCCACAACGAAGACCTCACTGCTCCTCCTAAATCTGATGTTCGACTATTCGACGGACCCTCCTCTCCAGTAACCCCAAATAGACTTTCCCAGGGAGGCTGAAGGGTTTGATGCTCCTGTAGATGGAACACACCCTCCGATACCTCTTTTTGAAGAGAGGGGCCACCACCCCAGTCTGCCAATCCAGGGGCACTGTCCCAGATGTCCATGCGATGCTGCAGAGACGTGTCAGCCAGGACAGCCCTACAGCATCCAGAGCTTTAAGAAACTCTGGGCAAATCCTGCCAGGCCTGACCGGCATCCTCCCCCACCATCTGAGCCAACTCACCACCAGGTGGTGATCGGTTGACAGCTCCGCCCCTCTCTTCACCCGAGTGTCCAGGACACGCAGCCTCAAACCGCCGATACGACTACAAAGTCAATCATTGGATGCCAGCAATGCAGACCAATTTTTCATTGAATTTTGGCCCAGTGTGTCCTGATGCCAAGTGTACATGTGGGCACTCTTATGTTGGAACATGGTGTTCATGATGGACAATCTGTGAGGAGCACAGAAGTCCAACAACAAAACACCACTCTGTTTCAGATCTCGGGGGCCATGTCTCCCAATCACACCTCTCCAGGTCACACTGTCATCACCCACGTGAGCATTGAAGTTACCCAGGAGGACGAGGGAGTCCCCTGTGGGAGCGCTCTCTAGCACTCCCCCTAAGGACTCTAAAAAGGGTGGGTATTCTGTACTGTTGTTCGATGCATAGGCACAGTCAGGACCCGTCACCCCACCCGAAGGCGGAGGGAGGCTACCCTTTCGTCCACCGGGGTGAACTCCAATATACAAGCGCAAAGCCGGGGGGCAATTAATATGCCCACACCCGCTCGGCGCCTCTCACCGGGGGCAACGCCAGATTTGAAGAAGGTCTAACCCTTCTCGAGGATACTGGTTCCAGAGCCCAAGGTGTGCGTTGAAGTGAGTCCAACTATATCTAGTCGGAACTGCTTAACCTCACACACCAGGTCAGGCTCTTTCCCCGCCAGAGAGGTGACGTTCCAAATCCCTAAAGCCAGCTTATGCAGCCGGGGATCAGACCGCCAGGGCCCCTGCCCCAGGCTGCCGCCCAGCTCACAATGAATCCTGCTTTGCCCACTGACAGACAGAAGTATATAAAAGAATGAAGAAGTTATCTCTGCTTTTCAATGTTATACTTTTATTTCCCTATTTTTAAGATTGGTTTGATGCACTGAACCGTCGATAAGCCCGTTCCTGTGGGAGGCTGTAGCACATGCTTCTCTGTGCACTGACCAGAAACAGTTGAGTTGTCTTTTATTTTCCAATGTGAAGTCAAGCTGTTAGGAAACACCTGGGCCAAATCTCCTTTAACATTTTGATACATGTGTCGAGGTAACATAAAACAAAAGTTGAAGCAAGGCTGCGAAAAATTCAGCTTAACAAAGAATGAACTTTAGATTCACATGGTTCAGTAAACTTTGCTGATCCACGACTGTAAGGCTTCCTGCAGATCACAGCTGA
>JBAMIG010000010.1:3172934-3187216 GCA_037177335.1 Kiunga ballochi | reverse complement strand
TCTATCTATCTATCTATCTATCTATCTATCTATCTATCTATCTATCTATCTATCTATCTATCTATCTATCTATCATGCAAAATGTCTGAGAAAGTTCTTTGGATAATTTTTTATTCTCATAGATTCTTATCTTAAAGGTTTTATGTTACTTTATTGCCATTTTTATATTGACTTTATATGCCGTAAATTTTTATTTCATTTTACCTTTTTTCAGTGTCTTAGCTTCTTGATATGATAGGGGAGGGGACTGTGCCTCTTCAAACATAATTTTATGTATTCATGTGCTCTAGGCTTATTATTTATAAGCCTGACTTTTATTTTTCTACTTGAGAGAATTTAATCAGGATTTATTTGATAAAATTGTGCCTTTTTTTTATCAGTTTAACTGTAAAGCACTTTGAGCTACATTGTTTCTTATAAAAGGTGCTTTATCAATAAAGATTGATTTATATGGAAACCATTTTAACAAGCAAATCCCAACAGATTAAATCATTTGGCAAAGATTAACCCTTACCCAAACAGTATTAGAGCTTATCTTGCTCGTCCACAGCAGTGTTTGATATGAGAGCAGGGATTCCACAATACTCACAAAGCAATACATGCCTCTCTAAAAGTACTTCATAGGAACTTCTCAAAATTGCTTTTGAGAACTCAAGAGGGATAAATTAGATGGACAAATTGGCTTCATATGCAGCCTGAAGATGCTTCACTGTTGAATCATTTGTATTGCCTGTTGATAGGCCAAATTACATCCAAGAAGCACTTTGTCTTCACTAATGCTTTTTCTCTCTAAGTGCTAGCCAGACTGCACACTCTACTGCTGCTTAGGAATGTGAATCTAGATGACTGATAATCTTGTCAGTATCAACATAAATACTGTGTCAGCATCCTGTTAAGTTATCTACAGCAACCTCATCATGGAAATATTTTTTGTTCCTACAGAGCTTTGATATTATCATCCCTACCCCTTTTTTCATTTGGGGCGTTGTATCGCTCCCTTAAACACTGTCAACAACACAACAACAATGCATATCTCACTGAATATTCATTTATTGACTTTATTTCTTTTGTCTTCCATGCCATATTTACTTGATGTGTCTCCAATGATTTGGAAGGCTATTCAACAAACAAAAACTGGAATATTAGTTCATGTGGTGAAGAAAGTTGTCTATAGTAACATTTTGATCATGAATGAATGAATGAAATCAGCAAGTTTATTAGTGTAGCTGCTTGTGTGCTTCTGAGGGGGAAAACAGATTATTACAGTTTTAAAATCACAACATGGTCTGATTTTTTAAGTTTTTTTCAGAAGTATATGAATGTGTTAGTGGTTGTCATTTCATTTTCTGACCTGCTTTTGAATTATAATGCCTTGCAAAACCTGAGATCCTCCAACGATGGCTTTATAGCTATCCCCAAAGTTAGAACTAAAACTTATGTTGAGGCCTCGTTCCATCATTACAGCCCTTACAGCACAGAGACGCTCAGGGATGCAGGAACGGTTGTTTTTACAAAGATGCTCAAGACAAATGAGCTTTTATATGTGTATTTATGGGTTTTGGTGGTTCTCATGGCAAATGCCTTCTGTGGTTGTGGGGTAGTTTGTTAATTTCCCATTTCATTTATTCCAACTTCGGGTCATGGAGATACTGAAGCTCGTCCAGTAAAAATTAGGGTAGGGAGGGTTAAACAGGTTGCTAGGTCAGCGCGCCAACACAAACAACCACACACACTTACATTCAGTCCAAGGCAGATTTTAAAGTGAATTAAAATGACCTATAGTGTCTTTGGATTTTGGGAGCTGTTCCATCTAAAGAGAACCAGCAAATACACACAGAAAGAACACTGTTCAAATCTCTCCCAGTCCTTGGTTGAGGCCAGAAGATTAATCTTTTTCCCTGCTGAGCTGTGATGAAAATGAGATTTATTCATATTTACCAGGGATGATCACCTGTGCTTTTACATGCAGGTGTGACAAGACATTCCCTCACCTGCACCCAATTTAATGTATCTCCTGATGAACAGAAACAGGTGTGTGACGTGCATGCGCGTTGTTTTATAAATGAGGCCGTTTTTGTGCCCATTTCCTCTTTTCTGTGCACACCCCCTTTAATCCGCTTTGCTTTACACAGTTTTATAAATGAGGAAAGATGAACATGAGCTCCTTTCTATTATGACTGGTGTGTCTTTATGTTTCCCAATTTTCCATAAAAATATCTTTATAAAGACCAGTAAACTATCAAAATGTCCATCTAACCATGAAGCTAACTTTGGTATCTTGATTTAAATGCTGTCTCGTTCTCCTGCTTAATAAAAGACACACGTTCACAGTGATGAGTGGCATTGCTATTTATCACTGAAGCAGGAAATGGATGAGTGACAGGATTACTTCACATGCAGATAGTTAATGAGAGCTGTCACCTGGGAAGTAATGTCTGATAGAATCATGGTTCAAGATAAAAGCTTGATCTAAGCTGAGATTTGAATGACTTTGACCTCTTGAACATGGTTTGCTTCAGACCCAGCTGTCCCAGTAATAAGACATCAGTATGCTCCATCTGACGTACTTTTTAGATGGCTGAACATCATTTGTAGACTTACTCAAGCTTTATGACATTAAAAAGACTTGTTAAGCTAAGTCTATAATGATAATAATTATAAGAAGGCTAAAACAATAGCTGGACTCAACCATGTAATCAGAGTACTTTGATACTCTGATCTAACCGACACCAGTATATGTACTGTAAATAATAAATAAACATGTAGCGGTTTTCCAATCATGTTGAGCACTCAAAGCATTTTACACTACATCCCATATTGACCCATCCATAGACACACTCGCACTTCGGCATGTAATCAGGGAAAGCTTGGAATGCCCTAACCTTCATGTTAAAAGACGATTGCTCTTCCACCTGAGCAACAGCCACCATGTAACAGATGTAAGCGCATCTCTGCTGGGATAGCTACTACTACACAGCCCTTTATCTGGGTAATGTTTAGCTTTTCCTTTATCATTCTAATATAAAATGCATGGTTAATGCTCTGTATGTATGAGGTAATAATCTGATAAAGATGCAATATCGCTGCTACTTCTTTTGTATGATCATTTAAGCCAATAAGTTAAAAGATTGAATTGATTAAATACACACACACACACACACACACACACACACACACACAAATGACAAAGAACACAAACATATGATTAAAAGTGTTCCTGTCCCAGTTGTTCAGTCAGAGGAGTTTTATAGTTACAGTGCATATACTGGTGTCTACTGGGTGAATAAATTATCTCAAAGGAGAATCCACCAGAGTTGGACACATTATTTGACCAAGCTGACTATGCAGGCACTGAGTCCTTTTTGCAGCGTTGTTTATTCCCCTATTTAATCCTGAAAGCTGACACATAACAGAGAAGAGCAGCAAAGGTACAGAATATTGCTTTAAGATGCCAAATTAATATAAAAAGGGCGAATGTCAACCAAGTGTTAAAGAGCGAATACGCTGCTGACCTTTTATGTTTTTCTCTTTTATGTTATTGAGCTGCAATATACCCCAAACAAATAAAAAATGTGATACTATATTTCACACAGAAAAACATGCTGGGGGCTGATTTACATCAAGCATAACAGTCATGTATGAGTAAGCTCTTTTGAAAAATCTAATTGCTTTCACATATTTCTTTCTAACTACACTTCTGTTTATTTTACTGTTTATTTTGGATCCGTTGGAAGGCTTTTCCTCCTAATGTAAACTATTTCCCCCATTGTAACTGGTAATCCCATTAGTAAGGATGCTTTCTTAAATACATTGAACAATAAATACATTGTGCAGGCAATTTTCTGATATATTTAAAGAAGTAATGTTTGCAATTTGATAACAATGATTTGAACTATGTTACAGTTATTCTGTGTTACTTCTGACACTGATGTGGTAAAAGTGCCACATATTTTCAGACAAGTGGTTCCTTTATCTGTGATAGACTGGCAGCCTGTCCAGGGTGTACCTGCCTGTCACCCGATGATTGCAGCTGTCATCTACCTGTGACCTTGAATTAGATTTAATGGCATGTGAAATGAATGAAAAAGTTTCTTTGTGGCAGGTGTACTCAATTTGGTCCTACGAAGGTTGAAATCCAGCAGGTTTTCCATGTATTTTCTTGCAGACTGAGTCATTGTGCAGAACCTGATAGGCCGTTAGAGCCACTTTTATTGATACAGGTGAGTTGAAGCAGGGAAACATGGAAAACCTGTTGGATTGCAGCCCTGGCAGAACCAAACTGATTGTCCCTGCTTGGTATATCAGCTGTTGGACTTGTGAATAACAAAATAAGATGTTTAAAAGAACGTTTTGTTGTTATCAAAGTAGGGAAGACATGAGGTCTTCCTATTTCCAACAAACATCTGAAAAGCACTTCAGCTGCAGCACTGATACGGTGAAGCTGGGTTTCTACTAAAAGCCACAAACCTGAGGTCTTACAGTGGTCAACCTTGTCTTTAATTTTCTATTTTTCACATTCGTCAGGCATTTGCCAAGGTAATATAATTTCTTAGAAATAAATATTAATGTGACCTTGACATTGTTGATACTAGCAGCTGTACTCTGTGCAGACTGGAAATAAGACTGCAGAGAAAATCCAGCTATGAATGAAGGAATCTAAAAAAATGAAGCTGTTCCAATGTCTTGCTTTTTCTAGTTAAAAGTATTGAAGTCTTGCTTCAAGTTGTACTAATAAGTATCACCACATAAACAAAGGATCACGTGACTCAAAACAAGACTGCTTGTGCTTAAATTCACAAATAATTATTACGAGACTCCAGATTTAATCCAAACCCTCTCAGAATGTGTCTTTTTTAACAAAACTCTGCTGTTTTGTCACCCACAACCGCTGCAATTCTTCCAGCTTTTTTCTAGCAGAAAGGGCGGGCAGCATTTCAGAGTGAAAAAGCTCCCATTAAACCCCATGCTGGATCACAAATGGAAACTGGAGGACTGGCTTTAACGGGTGGAAATGTGGTGCTCTTGTTGTGCGGAACCTGATGAACCCAGAAAATTTGAGAGAATGTGTAAAAAATGTGACGTGTCGTCAGTATTGCATAAACTGCTTTTTTTTTGGCTTTAAAATGATAACGCTGCAGATTTTTGGTGAAGCTGATAAATATGCCCCACATATCTTCAAAGACATGTTAATATTTTGCCCTTCAGCATTACAGCTGCCAGGAAAGCCTCCATCAGCATCTATGAAGGTGTCACACAAAGCGTGTGTCAGAAACTCTTCATGGGTCTTTCAGTCACAACGACCTGTTTGGGAGAACTCACAGTGAAGGTGTGAAGGGGGGTTGGACGGGGTGATAGATGTGTTTACCAGCTACTTCCGTCTGTCTTTCAGGCATTTACTCTTTGAATTTCACGCTTGTTACAGATCAGTCCATTCTATATAAAGAAATATTTATTAATACTGTGAAAGGACAAATTAAGCAGAAGTACATTTTTTGTGTTTACAATATTTTTAGTATTGCACAGCAAAAATAAAAGAAATTTGAAAATGACTTAGAAATGATGCATGCACCATATCTATAAATGCAGAAGCAAATTCTATTTATGATGGTGTTCAGTACAAAAGCATACTGATTTAAACTGCTTTAAACAAAAACAAGATAAAACCATCATTAAAACCACAGGGCACAGTCCCAATTAAAGCTCTGAATGTGCCAAGATGTAATCACTGACATAAATATCCAGGTTGATCAGCTTCAATATCTGAAGAACTTCTGTCTTAGTCTGTGCACGTAATGTGGAATAACAAAAGGCACATGTGATTTCCCATAAGCTGCATATGATCATGGTTACACAAAATATACATCCACGGTCATTATGCAGCAACTAAAAATACCTAAAATATACCAGATGAGTTTGGTGTCTGGGAACACAGGGATGTCACAGCGGCTCAGATAAGTAGCAGGTAAAGTTTATAAGAATATTTAAAGGGGACAAATGCAAAATCCACATATTTAGCCCATAAATACATGTTTTTGGGCACTTTTAAGTGTTTAGGAATGCAAAAATTGGAAATTTATTCCCTCCTGATGCTGCACATTAATCTTTATATTATTTGTGGTCATATTTTTCAGTCTGTTTAATTTTCTGTATTCTCTATTATGCTTTTCTTTTTATCTAGTACCTCAAAGTATTTTGCTGTGGGTTTGCCAAATAAGGTCGTAATCAAATTTGTGAATCTGATTCATTGATACTTATAGTAAACTTACCAATAAAATGTTTCTCTGCCGAGATATTAGCGTATTGCTGCTATCCAGCTACAAACATGGCGGAACAGGGTAGAGTTGAACTTCCTGTGACCTGGAGGGGGCGGGGCTTAACAAGCCTCACATTTAAAGAGACGCAAAACGAGTCGCTCTGAAGACGCACCTCAGAACAGGGTTATAAGGTGTGTGTGGAGCGAGAATAAGCAAGAATTCCGACCAAAGCATTGCATTATACATATATACATATATTATAGCTTTATACAGACAATAAATTAATTATTTACTTGTTAAAAGGAAGGATGTAAAAGCATCCTATATCTACTTTAAACAACCAATCAAACCTGTGAGATCAGAATAAGTCTGTTTGAGATGATGGCAATGTCTTTTTTTCATCTATTCCATGTCTCGTCTTTCCCACAGACCTCATAAGCTATTAAACCTAAAGCACATTTTAGTTATTTGTATGAAATCCGATTGGGTGAGAATTAGCAGAAAAGGAATTTGCAAAGCACACCAGAAGCTACACTGATTTTATTTTAGCATGCGACTTTGCCAGGTGCACTGCAAATAGTATTTTTTGTTGCTGAAACATTCACTTAACTCTGCAGTTTCTGCGTGGAGAAGTTCCAGCATCTTCCCTGTTTTCTTTCCAGTGATTCCACCAGCTTCATTTCCAGGCAGCAGGTAGCTGTCCTCAGTGAAAAGATGCTTAGGGTTTAATGGACATTTATGAAAGAAGCGAACGCTAATCAGCAACATTGGCAGATGTTTTCCCCAGAGAAATTTGGCACAGCAATCTGAAAAGTAGGTGGATTGGTTAAAATGAAATAGGACCTATACTGTTACTCTTCATCAGCTGGATGTTTAAATGAACAAACGTTAATGATGGAGTGCAAATATGTTATTTACAGTGTGTTTGAACACATGGTTAAAAAGAAAAAAATAATCAAGTAATGCAATTTGTTTTCACCAAACATTTATTTTCAGAAATCTCTCAACACATTTCTTTTAATTAAATGAGCTTATGTTAAGCAAACACGATGACATTTTGTTGATATGCTCAAATAACCAAAAATGGGCAAATGCGACTGGACTGTTTTCCTGCCAGAGAAACCCCCAACGATAACCTTCAACTTCTTTTATTTTGACCACACCTTGTTGATAAAGTAGAACAATTTCACATGCACCAAATAAAACATCATTTTCGCTCCTTTACAGCTTCTTTTGGTACAAATATGTTTATCACAGAACTGCTCTGTGAGAATGTTTCCCACTAAGGTAAAACCAAGGTTTACACTGAAATCTTTGCTCGTGTCCACTCTGGCCTTCAAAAAGTACAGGCAGCAAGACTGTGTGCACGGTAATGGCTGAATGCTTCACACAACAATTGAACAAATACTCCAAAAAGTTTTAACATCTTCTTTTTCTTAATCTGAACATTGATGTTCTTCATTTTTTTAATTCTGTTACTCAGCTCGTTCAACATTTCATGTTAGTTACAGTTTGTCTATGAAAGCATTACACTCACAAATCAACAGTTACAGCTCCAGACATTAGCCTAGAAAATAATTTTGGTCCACAAACCTGCAATTTTCAATAATAATAATAATAATAATAATAATAATAAAACAGAAATAAGTAAAAGGCTACACATGTTAACTTAACCTAAATACTAAAGGCTTGATTTGCCAAATAAACCAACTGGATTAGTTTGCTTGGAATGTTAAGTGTTTTTAGGTTAGTTTCTTGATTGCGACAACACAGACAGAGGTAAGAAGTGGGAATTAGTCTTCGTAGCAGAGTCACCACAACAAAAATACTTCAAACATCAGTTTTAGTAACAGCACTCACTACTGTACTCACTGGTTAGTCACACCTTGTACTTAATGTTCAAACATACTTGTTTAAACTAGTAAGATTATCTGTTGGTCCATACTCTGTAATTTTACCACCCTGAGGCTTATATGATGTGCATGTGCAGTCATGGGGACGGTGGTGTCTTCAGGGAATTGGTGGACCCTCCTTGGCTTCCGCTTACTGTGGCACCTTGTCCCACCCACTAAGAAAGAACAAAGAGTGAGGGATTAGTAACAAAGTTAAACAGAAGTTAGGACATTTTTAACTAATAGTCTGTATTCATAAAGAAATACTACAAATATTCAACTTTTGAGTAAAACTGTCTTTATTTCCAAAAACAAATTAAGTAGGCTACATATGACGTTAATAAATTAAACATTTGTCCAGAGTCCAGAGTTTTTTTATTTAGATCAATTATTCCAAAGTTACTTTTTAAAACACATAAATATTAATATCATAGTCCGTTTATTAAAAAAAACATGTATTCTTAGGAGGTTAATATAAAGAAAAACACCATGTTGGGATGGGTTCTATAAAAATATTTGTAGTCTTGCAAAAAAAAAGAAATATAATCTATAATAATATAATTTTTGGTATATAATAAATGGTTTGTTTTACACATCTTGTTAAGAGACAAATAAAAAAAAATGTAATCACTATTATTGAGTCAGTCCCACGTCTGAACATGCTGCCCCCTTATAAAGCTATTTATAAATTTATATTGCATCCTACTTTAATGCTCAGCTTTCTCCAGCCAAACTATTCTGATTTTGTCTGATTATCTCCTGGTTTGTCTCTTTCTGTCTATCATTTCCTTACTTACTCATATACTCTAATCCTGTATTTCTTTGATAAATCAGCCACAATGTATATTCACTATAAGGTGGTGTGCTGCAGCAAAATGCTGCTGGAAGAGTAAAGTTAGGCAGTGCTGTGGGGAAAAAATTTTTTTAAGTGTGATTTTGCAGCTAAAGCCTTCAAAAACAGCTCTATAATAAAGCTTAATATATCAGAACCAATCAGGAACACATATTATATAAATGTATAAAGTTTTTAAATCTACTTTAAAGTAAAGTGTATTTTATGTGTTTTTGCACATCTGGACTTTGTACATCTGTAAGTACTGCCAACCGCTGCAGGAACAAACCTGTAACTGTGACTCATTGAACGAAAGTGTCACATTTTCTGATAATTACAACTTCCCAAGCTTAATAAACAGTCAAAATCAATAGCTCCTTCTCTTT
The DNA here is from genome assembly GCA_037177335.1 of Kiunga ballochi. NCBI lineage: Eukaryota > Metazoa > Chordata > Actinopteri > Atheriniformes > Pseudomugilidae > Kiunga > Kiunga ballochi. The sequence goes on along the minus strand of JBAMIG010000010.1, from coordinate 3,177,852 downwards.
TTGTCCATGACTTATTGCCATTAATTTCACTGCATCCTTGTTAAATGTTATATCAGGTAAACCTGACTGGAAAATAAAAGGGGAACTGTTCATTGCACCTCAATAAAAATCATACCTGATTGATGGGTCAGCTGATAAACACACACACACACACATACACTTATTTTACAGTGTGTGTGTATTTAAATACTGATAAAGTACTTTCCTGCGGTTCTCAAACGCCAAATGTTAGTGAGTGTTTTGGCGTTTTTAACCTGTTAAATCACAAGCAAATAAGATAAAATATGCCACGTCCCCCCAGGATTAAATTATTTTTATTTGTTGTGTGGTTCTTTCGTATCTAAATTTAAGCTGCCCAGGAGCAAGTTGGTAATGAAAACTCCTGATGATGCATTTTAACCTGAGCCACCCCTATAAGATCAAAAAGCCAGATATTTAAGCAGACAGCCTCTCAGTGAGCGAGCGGCCCCTGCAGTGTGCCTCGCTGCTATTCAGACACTCATTCATGTGACAAAGTGGAGGAAACTGAGCTTTCAGCTCACTGTGTAGTCTTTACTTTCCATCCAGTAACATCAGAACTGACTTGAAATTACTGTGGGGAATTCAGGAGCATTTTGTTGTTTTTGGTCATGTTTCTGGTGTGTGACGGTGTGTGTGTTTGCAGTTGTGGTGGAAGAGATCAAGCTTATGAATTATTGATGGTCTCAGTTTGTATTGCTGAGGTCAGTGAGGGTCAGTCCAACACTTCAGAAAAGCAATACAAGGATATCAGGAGTAGTATGTATGTGTGGTGGGAAAACGAGGCCTGCGTTGAGATTTATTTGTTAGAAAATATTCAATCATCTCTGTGAGGGATTATACCTTCTACTTACTATGTATTATTGTAATGTATGTGTTTAAGATGTGTGTGTGTGTTTGAACGAGTGTGCCCATGTGCAAAATAGCCAGGCATCCAGGCTCCCTCAGGCTTTCTGTGTGGAGGTTTTAAGGAAACACGGATAAGCCATTACTCAGGATCCCGGATCCTGCTGCAGTAGTCCAGAGCTGCTGTTAATGGGTTTAGACAAGTACTGCTCCTGAAGAAGATTTGACAGACCATCACTGTGAGTGTGTACACTATGTGTGTGTTAGTGCTATACAAGAGACCTCCACTGGTCTTAACACTTAATATCAGGGTTGCTAACCCTTCACCAATACTTCCAAATCCATCCAAACTGAGTAAACAGTGTTAAGGTGATCTTTCATCTCACCTTGATGTGATGTTCACTAAAGCAGTGAGATGTTAGCTGGGAAGAGTGTACAGACAGAAATCCAGTGTTTACAAAAAGGAGGCACATTGTTCATACGGAAAACATGATAACAAAGGAAACCTATATTCCCTATGTAGCTTTTTTTTAGGTCAATGACTGTATAATGAGGACAGTGTAAGCACTGGGTCTGAGATGTAAAGCCAACCAACACTGACAGACACTAAACATTACATTTAGTAGAAAACACATTTATCTACATCTGTATAATTGCAGATTCACCATGGCATGAAGTTATTTTGCAAAAGAATAATAAGTATTCTAAAATTTATATTAAAGTAAAAGGATAACTTATGAAACCATTACCTAAACATTAAAAGGTTTTAAAAGTGCAGGAAAACAGTCTTATCAGTCTTAGTATCTGCTTCTAAAAATTACTTTCAACTTTAAATCAACAAGCCTGGCGACAAAACTGTGGCATTATACCATGGTTAATTGTCTAAAGAGCCTCATTCATTTGAGTTTTCTTTCTGATAAGCAAGGGCTACTCATTTCTTATCTGTTTCGACTTTTTTTCATTCATTTGCTCCAAGCACTTCCACAGAAGTCACAATCTGATCAAAATGATAAAAATGCACCAAATTAAAAAAAATGATGAAATGTATAGTTCTTTTGCTTAAAAGTAGCAGGGTACTTTGAATATATCATAGAAATATTAAAAAGGCATGTTTATAACTAAAGATTTAAAACAATTCTAAACAAAAGTGTCATAAGAAAATTCTAAATGCTAATGTTAAAAGATAACTTACGATATACAATGTAAGATGACTGCTATAGAAATCATAACAATTGATTAATGCTAACCAATTCCCTCACTAATAAAAGCATTTGTCAATGTTTTTAGAGTGGGTTTCAATATGTATAGTAAATAACTATTCGTAAATATTAGCATTACTAGCATTGTATGGATAACAAACAATAACTTTATGTAGTTATTTAGAATGAAATAAAAATCTATTTTTATTATTTATATGTATTGCACATGACATCTACATAGACAGAATAATAATCCCAGCAGACTTTCTGTGGGAAAGATTTAATGGTTTCCATGTAGAACTTTTCATCGGTGGACCACAAAGAGCAGTTCTAATAGCCGTGGGGTTCGCATCCTACCTGGATGCTAACCATTAGGTTGAGTAAATGGAGTATTAAATATGTCAACACATTTAGAAAAAAAGAAAAATGGTTCATTTTAGCTGTCAGTTGCTAATGCTAGACAGCTGATCCTTCGGGTTAAATGTAACCGGGCAGCAATCCTTTGGAGGTGTTTTTGACCCCCCTCAGCTGAATAGTGATATGTTTAGCTTTGACAACTCCACATGAATTTACATGAAACAGTCCAGCATCTGTTTTAGCATGCCCTGTTTTTTTAATGAGTGTGGGCTGGGAATTCAGAAATAGAAACTGCTCTGTGAATGTAGCCACCTCTCCCTCTGTCTCTCTATCTCTCAAAGCTGAGCTTCTGTTGTGGCAATCACAGCAAAACAACCATAAACAAGGGTTGTGCAAAATGTTTGTTATATAATTGTTATATTTCTAGTTATTTCCCCCCACAGTTCCTCCAAACTGAACAACACAACATAGAAACATGGACTATTGTATTACACCTGTTTGTATGGAAATGCCGCATTAAAATAACTACTGGTAAAGCATCTTTTATTTCTTTGAGATTGAAAACATGTTTATTGATGCATCTCTCTTTCTTGGAATAACAAATTTAGCTTTAGATTAATTTTGTGAATGGTTAAATCAGTTTGTCAATGACAGAGGAATTAGTGTGGGAGGTGATTCAGAAGAACTGATGTGGGTTGCTGGTGTGCTTTATTTGTTTATGTGCAAATAGAAGCATTGAATTATCCATTAGAGAGTAATTAATAATAAGCAGTCAGGGTATTATATCTTGAAAAATGTTTATGTATTGCATCCCACAAGAAAAAGGCCAATAATTTGATTTACCCATTAATATTCAAAATGTCTGGATTATTTGTGCATTCCAGACTCTTACTTGATGGATTCTAACAAATCTGATTTCTTTTTAATCTTGCACGACTTTGAATTTGGTACATGTTGACAGATCCATTTATAAGATTGACTTATTTACCATTATTGGTTAGAAAGTCTGCAGGGATTATTGAAGGGGACGGAACCTATCCCGGCTGTTCCCACCGACATAGGGGAGGTGGGAATACCTGGACAGATCACCAGTCATTCATGCTAACACTCACTTCTAATGAGAATTTAAAGTGAACACTCAACCTAACATGCATGTCTGTGGATGGTGGGAGGAGGTTGGAGTACTTGGAGGACTGTTCAAACCTTCCACCAGCCAACGCTTTTTGCTGTCGGGCCATGCTACTAACCACATTACCACTATGTAGCCAGTTATTTAAGTGAATAACAAGTTCAGACAAGCAGGAAGGATGTTGTCTTAACAACATTACATGGTAAATAAAATATATTGCATCCATAAGGAAAGCAGGGCATACCTCTATGAGTGGGTGCCAGTGTGCAATGGGTTTACGTGGGTACGTTAGCATCTCACTCCAGTGGTCTCGTCCCAGACCTTCCGCCTCATTACCAACCCTGCACACCCCAATCACTTCATTGTGTCCGACCCTGCAAGACAACAATTATCAGTACCTGTGGGAAATCAGCTATGAGTTGGTGAATGTGGCGCATGAGAGTGCTCAAATGAACAAACCGATCATAATCCATGACCGCTATGAGAAGGCTGATCTGGTCAATGTTTTCAGGGGGAACATCGAACACAATGGCTTCGTTGTACACTGGGTTCAGCGTGTTACGCTTGGTCGATGTCTTCCTCTTCTTTAGCCTTCGTCCATCACACATCAAGGACACTTTCACATATGGATCTGGAAAGAGACAGCATAGCACAATTTTAAGATGTAACACAATGTAAGGTATTTAAATGTTGTTGAGATTATGGAGAACAAAGGCCAACTATTCTAACAAAGAGCCACATTTCAAAAGCTCCTCCAGAATCTGTGCTTTCACTGAAGCTTAAAATAGCTTAATTTTTTGTTAAAGTCAGCTTCATTGTGTGGAAACGCACCAAAATGACAACAAAAGATTTAAGAGAAAGGCCAAAACTTGAGGCTAAACTGATGTAATTTCAACATGGAAACGGGCCATAATTGTTAGTAGCTACTTGTTTTTAGTTAAAGCTAGTCATTACACATCTGGTGCCATTATCCTAAACTGGTGCAAAACTAGTTGGTCCTCCCACAGTCCAAAGACATGCACCTTGGGGATGGGCTGATTGAAGACACTAAATTGCCCATTGGAGTGAGCAGGGCCGGCTTTGCCAACAGGCGACACAGGCGGTTGCCTGGGGCGCCATCTGCTGGACAGGGCGCAAAACTGACCCTCTCTAGATGTTTAGATAATACACAATACAGTATATTGCAACTTTTGACAATTAAATTTACTTTTGAATCGTATCTAGATGCAATGAAACAATATCTGCAGCAGCCACGACAAGCATCAGCTGACGCCGCGGGAAGTGTCAAAACAAATTTCATTCGATGAAACCATAGATGCCTTTGCTGCTAGGAAGTCCAGACGAGTGAAATTTTGAATAGCATAGGGAG
>JBAMIG010000010.1:3147163-3165317 GCA_037177335.1 Kiunga ballochi | reverse complement strand
GCAGATCCAGTAAAACAGCCTTGTCACTGACCACCCTGAATTATGTTTTATATTTGTTCTTTACTTGCTACTAAGTCATTTTAGCTCCACTGGGATTGCTTCTGAAACAGGTTAATAATAGTGATACTGTATTTCTGTTTCCCACATGACATCACTATCCGTGTATCCATGGAGGAATGGATATTTCAACACAACGCGCTCACATGGGAGCGGATCCTTTAAAGAACTGGGAAAGATAACATAAATAAAGTATTCCCACCAACGTTTGTGCTGTAATACAGTGATCTGAGTGCTGCCAGTTTGTACTGTCCCTTTAATTAATACTGGATAATCTGAGGAAGTTACACACTAACAGTCAATCTTCTCCTTATATTCCTTCCTGCTATTGCAGCAACAACAGTGTTGCTTTTAGCCTCAATTATGTTTTCATTCTTCTGGTTTTGGAGAACAGCAATCTGCTTATCCATAGTGAAATACACTGCTCTGCAGGGTTTGTCTATGTTTGCGATTGGTCAGGACCTCCAAATACCACCTGGATTGATAATCAGCTTCGTAGTAACACTAATCCAGAATGTCTGGCCCGGTCAATCCAGGGAACGAAGATAAGTCCGGAGTGTGTTAATCACACTACTTAAGGCCCCGGGTCTCAGATACTTGTGTTTGTCATGCTCCAAATAAAATAAAATTTTTAAAAATGTGATTTATTCCCCTAACCCCACGTGAATAATTAATTGTTTTACACATGTGGTTAGACTGATTTGTTGATTTACTTATTGAAATTTTAGGAGTGAACAAACTCTCGCACCCAAAGAAAAGGACACAAACATGATCTCTGAGGTAAATATGGAAGTGCCAAGCAGCTTCACATGATATTCTTAAGCTTGAACTTAAACTTAAAAATCTGAGCTTATTTGTCAAGTTTGATCTACATATTTGTTTTTTATTTGTTTTTTTGTTTTGGTTTTTTTGTTTTTTTTTCAAATCAGAACTTAGAAGTCCAACTCTAACTTTCAAACTAAACACATGTTTAGGTTATATACAGAACCAGTCAAATAGTTCAACTTGGGGACAGTGTTACATTAGGACAATGGTCTTAAACTGGAGGTAATACCAGGAGATCGCCAGATAAATGTAAAAAATATGTACCAGAAACCTACATTTGTATAAATTTAAGACTTTTACCAAGGCTTTGTAAATAAAACCATTAATACTGACATAATTTTGTGAAATTAGCAAGGTATTTCAAAGTAATTTGGAACACGGAAACAAGAAAGTTGCTGCAAAGCAAAAACTAAGTGGAGCGATTGCAATTTAGTGGAAATGACACACTCTTAAAACATGTCCTAGTAAGAAACCTTAAATGTACTGGTTAATCGCAAATATACATGATTATTATTATTATTATTGTTATTATTATTATTATCAATATTATTATCTTTATTATTATTATTACTATTAATACTATTATTATTATTATTATTATTATTATTATTATTATTATAATTATTATTATTATATAATGAATTTATTCAAATAGAAGCAGATTTGTCTAAGTGCTTGGTCACAGGGCTAAACTACCAAAAAACACTTTATCCTCATTTTTGAAGATTCTGACTTACAGCCTGTTTTGGGGTGTGGTTGCAGGAGGACCCATTTCATACATCACACAATTAATAATTTAGTCATTTTTTGAGGGTTGCAAATCCAACATATGCCTTTTCGGTGGTCTTGGCTCAAAATGCTTGAGAGCAATTGCATTAAGGTAACACCGGAACCAGGTTTTATATGTCAAGCACAAAGCTTTGTATGATAGAGGGCCATATTATTGCCATTAAAGACATAGAATCAGCTCACCTTAACAACCATTACACGGGAGCTGATCAGGAGCACAGTGGCCTGGATATCTGTTTGAGCGAACATAGTGGAAGTAAATAAATCACAGCCTCTACTAAACTTTAGCTGAACAGATAAATACACCCTGGCAGAATCAGGCTAAGCTGGAGGATCCGTCAAAACTGGCAGAGAAGAAAACTGAGGCCGTCATAAATAAAACTTCTGCTTTGTTCAAGTAGAAAGAGCTGAAATAATAGCAGCTTTAGAAAAAGAAATGTTTACAGAAACCATTTCTTCCGATTATGTAAAGTGTCTCTTTTTCATGCAGTGTGCATAAGCTCTAAAGAGAAAGTCAGCTCTACAGTTACCAAAAGGTTTGTCTAAGTGTTTGCATAGAGTTGTAAAACAACTTTAAATGTATTCATTAATTCACTCAAACAAATAATAATTTTAGTTGTTTGTAGGGTTAATACGAGTCAGAAAGATGATTTTATCAACGAGATGATAGTGGTTTGAGATGCATGTATGAGATGCATGGCTATTATTTATAAGTAGGCCATCTCTTGACTTGTCAATGTAAAAACTGACACAAATGTGGAGAAACTTAAGGATTGCTTCATGAAAATAACCAACATGTAACAAAAACAGCATGTTTACTCGTTTGTGTCGACAGTCATATTCATAACTTTGTTAAGACAAGCAAAGGGCAAAGAGGTTGGGCACAATTTATCATTGCTGCAAAATTGGATCCAACGTTGACGATTTAATAACACACATCTATACACGCACTATGTGCACATGCTGACCCCATTCATCAAGATGCTAATTACAGGCCAACCACACTGCAATCAATAGTATTGACTAGTCCTGCTGGAGCTGCAGGGTACTGTGTTTGCAGACTCTTTCAATGACTTTAATCTGCAAAAATAGAAAAAATCTGCTAACTTAAAAAAAACAAACAAAAAACAACAAAAAGGGAAGCAATCAAAGCCAAAATGGCAAATATGATGACATACTAAAATAAATTAATTTAGGTACCACTGTTTCACGAATGTGTTAAATGATGGAAGAATTATTAATCACACTTCTATACTATACATTGAGCATTAAATGCCTTAATACCATTTTGTTTTTATTTTTTTTGTTTTCAATCCAAATAATACAAATTTTAGGAATCCCTGAATAAAGCACTAAAGTAAATTAAAAGTTCATTTTTCATTTTTGTCTTTTAGAAGCTTAAAGAGCTCATTTACATATATTGTCTGTTAGTTTTAAACCTTGTTGTCCTCAGTAATAACCACAATGCTAAAGACTTTCCCATTTTCTGATTGGTCCCTCTGTGCTTCCCAACAGATTCCAGAGGATCACAAAGTCCTCAGAGTAAAGAGGTTATTGAAATTGAACTTGTACGGATACAGAAAGGTAACATTTGGATGAATGGCATCAAAGCACATGTGGAAAATTCACTACATGGGTGGAGAAAGAGACCGGTTCCTGCTACAGATGTGGATTAAAGAACACATGTAGGCAGCAGTTCCCACCTGAACCACCACAGATATGTGTGGTTGTCAGAACATGTTTTTAATTAACGGTTCATTAATAAACATTAAACATATATATATATATATATATATATCTGGATAGCTGGTACCGTCCTCTTTCTTTTGTGCTAAACTGTCCTTGGGAAAGACACATTGCCCCACTTTGAACGTGTGGATTGCTTAAACTGGGCTGAGTAATGGTGAACTGGTTAGCACTGCAGTCTCACAGAGCTGGATTGTGCCTCAGCTCGGGAAATCCTTTCTGTGTGAAGACATGCATCAATTAGTCTTTTTCACTCTAAATTCTCCCTGGGAGGTCGTTTGGTTCTCTGTGGATCCTGCAATGGTGTGGTGGCAACCTGTCCATGATTTACCCTGCCTCTTGCCTGCGGATTGCTGGGATGGCCTCCTGCTCGTGTAACTCTGTATTAGACTATGCAGTATATGAAATGCATAAAAATGTGATCTTGATTTTGATTTCCCTAGTTATTTTTTATTCAATTGACTGTTGTTTAGTTGAGGGGGTTGGGGTGGTGAAGTGATGAAGAGCAGTAACAGTTAAAAGCTCACTTACTGGAAACATGACCTGGTGCTTGGGGCCATTTTTTGACTCAGAGTTAAGTCCAGTCACCGCTTGAATGATGTGAATGATGTGATGATGAGTAGTCTCCTTTTCAGGCCAATAATCTGTTTTTGTACACGTAGTTAAGAAATGTATATACATTTTAAATGAGTGTGCATGGCCAAAAATGGGCAGCAGCGTGCTCCGTGCCAGAAACTGTGATTAATATGCATGCATTCACACTGAAGAGTGGACCAGCCGGGGTCCTTCCACTGTAATCCCGGGAGGCGTAACCCAGTTCTGCTGGGGACAGAGAATGAACTTCATATTTCCATATTTCTATTGAGACATCAAACAAGTGCAGCAAAATGACAAACTTCAATTTTGTTGTTTGTTTTGTTGTTTGGCATCATGAATCAGCAAAAAGAGAGAGCCTTTGTGCTTTAAGTGTAACACGCTCCTATTCCTCTGCTTTTTCTGACTTTACAACCTGTAATTTGCTTGAATCTTTTTCAGTGTTTTATATTTGATGGCCCTACAAAACCTACCCGAACTTTTTAAACTGGAGTGGAAACAAACAGGAGGGAAACTGTTCAGACACCTCCCAGAGTACTTGAAAGTCAATATGTGTGCAATTTAAGTGCCAGGAAAGCTGCATATATACATTTGTTGTGTATAAATCCAAGTCTATGACACCGGTATGCAAGAAACAACACAAAGTACAGAGCACAATGAGAGCATAACAGCCACAGGCCTACCCTGCGAGTCAGGAACAAGCTCTGCTGACATACAGAGTAACAACACAGCATGCAAAACTCTGAATATTCATTGAGTTGAGCCATAAAAAACTGTTAAGAAAGGGCGGAAGACTCCCGCCAAAACTCGGCGACCACTAGAAAAGCATTCATGAGTGAGGTTACCAAAAAGTGAGCGTGTCCACTGGACCACTGGGTCACTGGTCACTATTTTGACTGAAAATATACAATTGAGTTGCAGAGGTTGTTCATGTCAGGCTGAAGCCAGCTTGGTTGCAATCTGTGGTGAGTAGATGTATGATTAATCAGGGATTATATTTAGAGAGTGGACTTGTTTGACTTGGACACAGGAGGCAGAACCCTACCCTATGTTAAGCCTCACAAGACATATAACCCATTTATACTGACCTCATTTAGATATGATTAGCATGAGTCTTAGTGGAGTTAAAACAATGTCTGTGAACTAACATGTGTATTGAGCATAATTACTGTTAGAGGAGCAGCTGTGTTGAACTTGTATGTTTCAAATCCTCATCATAATGAAAAGTTATGCCCATTAGCGCAAAATCATTCACAGCATCTCAAGAAGATCTTTAACTTTGCAAGAAAATATGAGAAGAGTTAATGATTTATTTGTATTCTTTATAAAGGAGTAAGTTCTTATGATCCTCCAGTTATTATTGTCAATCTGTATAAAATGTTACACTGAAAATAAACTTAACTTAAACTATTTTCAATAATTGAAATGAAGAAAAACTGAGATTAAAAACCAGGAGAAACGTATCCATCATTCATCCACAGTAGACTGGATCACTGTAATGGTCTTTCAACAGGACTTCCTAAATGGAGCATTAAACATCTGAAGCCAATCCAGACACTGCACTGGGACAAAGAGATCTGAACACATCACACCAATTTTAACATCTTTACACTGGTTTCCAGTCAGTTACTGAAAAGATTTTAAAACCCTGCTGATTGTTTATAAATCCCAGAACGGCTCTTGTCTAGAATACATCTGTGATATGTTCAGAGAAAATAAACCAAGCAGAGCTCTTAGATCCAAAGACTCAGGTCAGCTGGTCCAGATCAGAGTCCAGACTAAGCATGGAGAAGCAGCATTTAGCTCTTATGCTGCAAACATGTGGAACAAACAAAGATTAAACTCTCACCACTTTTACATCCAGGTTAAGCACATTTCTTTTCTCATAAATCTGACACAGAGGTCCGAGTAAGGATAAAACAAAATATAAATTTTATTGGTAAATTCTATATGAAATATTGATCTAAAGATCCTTTTATTCTTCCGCTCATATTTAAATGGGGGCGTGTACTTTAATCGTGTCACACTTCCGATCCTCTATAGTGGCTACAATCTAGCTTGGAGTTCACTTCCATATTTTGACCCTGATTTGTAGCAGTAATGCTCTGCTATAAAGCTGTGAACAACCCTTCAAAAAAGCCCAGAACAACTACAACATTTTTGCTGTTCTCAACTTGTGTTTTATTTTGGGTGCTTTTCATTTACAAGTTTCTGCATCATCTCCTTCCTGTTCCTCTTCTTCTTCCCTGGTTGATTCCCTGGTAAAACTCAACAAGGGCCCCGATGTTTCCAGTGTTATCGCTTCATGTTCTGCATCATGTGATGTAAAGCTAACCCCCTGAAAGTGGATCAGTTTACATACATCGCTGATGGAGGAGGTGGACCAAACAGTCTGTGTTTCCATCTTTTGCGTCAGGCATAGATGTGGGCTCGACATAATAAACATCTTATCAACTTATCATTGAGGCTGAAACTTGGATGTAAGTACATTTCTTTTTGCGTTGGAATCAAATGTTCACATTGTGTTTTAAACGAGAGGCGCACATTTTGTTACTCATTGACAACACGCTATACTATTATTACGGTTTAATTGCCACATTGTTCCTCCAATTGCATCACATTTCCTTCTCACACCTCAAGAAAGGTTTAAAGGCAAGAGAATTGAATATTCGACGCTTCAACTCTCAGCGATCACTTTGGTGCCAAGTAAAGTATTGTTTAGCATGTCTGTTAATTTTCTCATAAATGTCAGGCTATTTCATAAGGAACTTATTAACACACATCACAATCGCTGATGTCCGTGACTCTTTAATTAACTGTTTGTCATTTCTATTTATCTGACTTTGGTCTCTTTTCTGGTTCAAAAGGAATAATCAAGAAGATGAATCCACTGTGACTGTAATGCTGTAGAAACGAATACGCTGCCCTTATATAAAAGACGCAGTAGCCTGCAGTGAGGCCAGAATGGCAAATGACAAATGAAGCTGCAAAAGCCATTCAATGCACAAAGCTCAAGAAACAAAGTCTGAAGTGCTGGTAACAGAAAAATATCTGTTAGGTATCCTTGGTTCAGTTATATTGCTGATTTCAGTAGGCATGCTTTCAAAATTGCTCTTAAAAAAATGAAAATTATTCATTTCCAAGGCTGAAAAAATGAAAACACAGGAAGACAGGAAAGTGTCGAGTCTAGTACATAATTAGTAGCACAGTATAACACATCCATGGTTCCTGCACCCAATGGTAGAAGTGATAATAATTTGGTAGAAAGAAGCTTAACAAATAAAAATTAAACTTAATTAGAAGAAAAGGTACTTAAAAATCATTAGGCGTTGTGAAACTGTGTATTGTACTTGATTTCCAAACGCTGCAAAGCAGAGTGATGGTGGTGAGAACGCGGTAGCTGTAAAGAATCCTCATATGATAGACTGCTCCATTGTACGACAGCTGACAAAAAATGTAATAAGCGTAAAATAATTAACCTTATTAATTGTACTGTTTTTTTACTTCTATAAACTGACTATAAGTAGACATGTTCATAACTCCTCAGGATGGTGATCTCACGCCGACAGCCCATAAACAAGAAGTCACACCAAAATGCAATCCTTCTTCAAACAAGAAAATCAAACCGTGAGGGATGTCTTGGCAGGAGGATCTAACCTCCAGCTCCATAGATCTATCTAAGTGAATAATGTAATATAGACAGTGTTGCTGCATCTCTGTCAAGCTAACCCAGTCTTATGCGAGTGTAGATCTGGGTCAGTACCCCCAAGTGTTTCCTACTGCTTTCATCAAACATTAACTGTGTCTAAGTATATTTTTATGTCTCTGCCTCTCTAAATCACAGATGAATTCCACTTGGAGGGAAAATGAGATATAACACTGCTTTTCCCCACTGCTGGTGGGTGGTCTTTCTAATTGTTTATGTGAAAAAATGTTATTCATGCTGGTATTAAGACAGGATTGATATGTGTGTAGTAATCCCAGTTTAGCAGATTAGCTAACCCAATGTCCTGGAAACCTGTTTGTTAATCAAATAACCCAATTATGTAGAAAAAGAGAGAGAAATAGAATAAAAAGAGATGGATAAAAGTTCTCACCGAGGTTACATAATCTATGTCACGGCACAGTTTTGTCTCCCGGGGAAAGTCAGCCAAATCCAGGAAGTTGTCCACCACCACTTGGCCGATCAAATCATGGCGGGAGAACCTGTCAAAGTCATAAACACTGAAGTGCAGCTTGCGGTTTGACAGCTCGGAGTACTCCACAGGAAAGAGAAACACCTCATCAAACACAGGGTTGAGAGTCTTGCGGTGCACCTTGGTCTGGTGCTTGGTTTTGCGGTTCGGCAGCAGGTAGATTTTGACATAAGGGTCGGAGGTTCCTGAGAAGTCCTTGGCTGGAAGATCTTGGGCCTTGTGGATCTTCACAATCAGCTGCTCCAGGTCAAAGTCAAATTTCAGGATGAAGTGAAGACGTCCGCAGCTGTCGGTCCGGCGGCCGTCTTCTGCGTCCATTGACCGCTGCTTGTACAGTTCTGGTTTGATCCGGCCCAAACCAGACAGAGAGTCTTGGCGCTGGAACTGAGCAGGATTGAAGTCGGGATTGGACAAGTTCAGCTGACGGCGGATGGAGTTGTGCCTGCAAAACAGTTTAATCTTTTAAAACATTAGAAATAAACTATCTTTAATTAACAATACTCAATTATAATTGCTGAACAGGAAACTGGTCCCCTAAGGCCTGATATGTGGTGGATGTCAACTTCCTGACCTAGCATCTCTGAAACCCATCTGTGCTCCTATCTGCACCTAATCCGCCCCCCAATAACATCAAAAAGCAGACGGGACCCTGGGGGAGTGATCTACTAACCGTACAGATGACGTAGGCTCAGTAATCTGTCTTTGAACCCTGTCCCTGGCCAGAGTGTGAATCTGGTTTTTCTCCACCTTGGTCTGAGTCTCCAGCGGGATGTCAGGTGATGTGTGGCTTATCTTCAGAGCAGACTCTGGAACTGCTACAGCTGACATTGGGCCTGAAGGCTCCTTCACACAGCCGTCCTCGCTGTACTCCCTTTCCTCCCCATCCACCTGGACGACAGGTATTACAGTTTATGCTGCTTTGACTATTGCCCAGAAATGGTCATTTACACTGAAAAAAAAGACTTGTTAACAGGTTATCACTCATCCTGGCAACTTGCAGTGCAACGTCTATCTATTCTATCAGTACTTGTCAGTGTTGTTACCTGTGGTTTCTGGTAATGACACATTTGCCAGATAACGGTGTATGCATAAAAAATACACTAAGTCTCTGCAACACAATCTTTAAAACACAATATGCATTTTTCATTTATGTCTGTTTGGTCAGAGGTGTGGCACAGTGGCCAACAGATGCAAATGAACATCATACACAATATGCTGCATAAATAAAAACAACTGCGCAAAAGAAAAGCTGTACAGTATATTCACCCAGATAACAGAAGTGCTCTGATGATATTAACCTCTTTCCTAAGCTCATTCAACTTCAATCATCTGATCTTTTTATAATATTGTATTAAATTAAGCTAAATGTTACAGAGCCTTATTATTGACTTTTGCATTAAGAAGGAAAAGGTTTTGCATTCTTGCAAGAAGGAATCATCTGTCAGACACTGATTACTAGGCTGTTGACACTCCTGTAGACTTGTAAAGTTGTTTTGATCAGTTTTCTTCTTCTGAGCATCAAGTCAACATTACAGCACACAAACCTGATGTTGTGTCCATATTAAGGACACACCATGATGTTTGCTGTGCTGCTTTAATCAGGAACGATACCAAGCATGTTGCTGCTGTACTGATGAGTCTGTTTATGTTTAGCCTGTAAAGTTTATTTGATGTGATTTATTGATGAAGTATTAAATACATTCCAAATTTCCATCCATTTAACCTACTGTTTATTATTAAAAATTAAGACATTAATTTGGTAAAAATGGGCGTTTATCACAATGAGCAAATACGTTAGAGATTTCTTTTGTCTGCAGTCTTAGAAGTGTATCTGGCAGCTGTGATGTGTTGCTGATCAGATGTTTTTTATTGCAGAACCACCAGGCGGAGAAAACCAACTTCATACTAAAGTGATCAAAGAAGAGATGAACACAAAAGATTATTTATGGGGTAATCAGAAAAGAAATCCAAAAGCATGTCAAGAGCAACATCATCAGGTGGCAAAGGTCAACCTGGTGGATTTGTGAAGTTCACAAAATGATAAATGATGAAGGACACATCACAGCGGCCAGATAAGGCTTCTGATCTCAAGTGCAGATTAACTAGTGTAAGTAATTGTTTCACCATAATAATAAAGAACCTTGCTAGTCTGACCTGGACCTGACAGATCTGCTGGGTTGCTGAATATTTATCAAATTCCACTTTACATTTATTTACATGTCAGTGAATTATTTAATTCTACTACTAAACTGATTATATCTGCTCTGTGATGGACAGGCGACCTGTCCAGGGTGTACCCCGTCTCTCACCCAAATACAGCTGGGATTGGCTACAGCACCCTTGCGACCCCGTTCAGGAAATAAGTGGTAGATAGTGGATGGATGGATGGTACCATTCATGTTGCTGCTTCACTGCTTTGGAAATTAAGAAATTTAATTGGGTTATAGCATTTTGCCCACATCTTCATCAGAAGATCTGACTGCTTTGTTGTGTCATTCACCAGCAGTTATTTGGTGAAACTGGTGAAACAGACAAATCCGCCACCTGATGGACTCCGAGAACAAAACCGATTCCTCATCCCTGCTGCTCAAGACACAATTTCTGATTTCTGTTCTGACGCTTAATATCTCTCTTGAGCTTGCCTGTCTTACAGCTTACTTGAAGCTGTTTTGCATTCCAGGCAGATCTGCAATGACTACCGCCATTAGACACGCTTCTGAGGAAGAGTACTATCAAAAGAGTCTAAGAAAGTCTGAGCATTGTGATTATTATTTCTTTTTTTACACTTGGCCTTAATTTTGTACAATATTATAAAAAGATCAGCGAATTTAAATTATTGACATATTCCAGTAGAAACTGTGATGTCAAATGCCAGTTTCCTTCTTGCAGTTGTTTTTATTTATGTAGCTTTTCCTTCTTGAAGATTTTTCATGTTCTATGTTTTCATATGAAGCGTGTTTGCTTCTGTCTGCCCCTATAGTGGGAAGATTTGCTTGAAGAAAGAGATTTCGTAAACAATTGCACTTAAATGATGTTTTCTATGTGCAGACACCATGAGTCGAATGTGCACAAAATGCCAGGCGTGACATTTTATTTAAAGCAACATTTTGTGTAGCTAATACGGAGTAAATTTAAGGCTCTCAGTAAGAAGGGGTCCCCTACAATTAGATCTTTAGGAGCAAAGGATAGAATGACCATAAGCTCACAGACAGTAACTTCTGAAAAACTAGAGGCCTCTGTGACATCAGTTGATGTCAAAGTCAAAGAACAATGAGAAACAATGTTGCAGCTTGTAAATGATTTTGCAGGTTATATCAGAAATCGATCGAACATGACCTTTATATTCAGTTGTCATGCAACAAGCTTGCAAATCAGTCCAAAACAATAGTGTGTAAAAGTGATCTCAAACACTGCATGTGCCAAAATATGTTGCATAAGTTTGTGACAGGATTTATTTTAATGCAAACAGGCCAAAAATCAGATTGCTTTGACAACTACTATAATAGAAAAATAAAGTTTTTTTTACAGGATTTAGCATTTTAAAGCTGTTAATCCTAGATTTCCATCTTAGACACCAATTCTTACCTCTGTGAGGACAGGTTGTTGGTCTCCCCCCAAGAAGTGTGCCCCTTTGAGAACATCTGGGAGGAAACGGCCACTCAGTGGCAACCAGCACAACTTCCATGAAACAAAGAGGGAAACGCTGAAGAGGGCCAGACCACAGGTGGTCACCAGCAGGGACAACAGGCTCACTGAGACATCTGGGGAGAAAGGGAAGGGGGTCAGCTTTTTCAGGGGAAAAACTGAACATTTTCACAGATTTTATGGAACATTATACCCTGATGAGAAATGCAAACGTTGACACCAGAACCTACAGTCCTGTAGTAGTTTCCACTTCCATAGGATAATGTTTTAATACAGGTACTACATGTTGACACGTTATATTACATTATTTTGATGGAAAGCATGGTTCGCTCCACTGTATTTGTGCACCATTCATCCTATGTGGTAAGAAAAAAAGGGAGGAATGTTGTGTAGCAACATAAAATAATACCTAACTAGAAAAGCACCCTGAGAGCACAGACCTTCTCCATGCAGCACCATTTACTGAAATTACTGAAAATTTCAAAATGATCCAGAATCCAGGATCTTTCGTGGATCTCTACCAAAAATGTAATCATATTTCCCAGTGACAATCGCAACATATCCTGAAAATTTCATCCAAATCCGTCAATGACTTTTTGAGTTATGTTGCTAAAAGACAAACAAACAAACAGACAAATCTGGCAAAAACGTAAGCTCCTTGGCGGAGGTGATTAAAGATGTGTTTACATGGCTCTGACATTTCACAGAAACAAATGGGGTAAAAAAAAAGTAGCAAAAACACCAGGTCCGAGCTAGAAACACTGAATGTAAACTGTCTTTGATATGAAAAAATATTATGCTCCTGCAAATATTATAGGTTATAACTGAACTTTTTTAACTCTATAGAACAAGAAAAAATTTTAAAAGCAGGCTGAAAGATTGATGGATGTTTAAGATCGTTGCACAACAGTATTGTTTTTCCATGAACAGGCTCTAACTACTGGGTAAAAGCACAGAACGGTGTCAGGCAGATAATGTCCTTCTTGGGAGGCAGCCTTCCAGAAAGTCATCTAAAACCTGGATTATGTGCTGAGGTAAGATGGTTTTATAGAGGGAAATTCAGAGCAATGAGAGTATTCTCTGTATCCATATCTCTTTTTCTTTGCAGCTTGTCTTTCTCTATCAGATTCAACAGAAGGAACGTCTGAATTTTTCAATACATGTCATAAAACACTTTATAAGTGGTACACTAAGCCTCTATAATGTTGAAGGAAGATTATTGACTTATGACATGATGACACCAAAATACGCTCTGCATTTCACTCATTCTGTTTGCATTGACTTTAAGTTCAGGCAGCATTTCCTTCATGATATTTATTGTTTGACTAAAAAGAGATGAGAGCTTCTCTTAATGCCATAGCAGAAAGTGCTTAGCCCAGTGTGAGATCAGATAATTTATGGATGCTGTTAGTGTTCTCTCTTAGATGCTCAGGAAAATAATTCTTTCCCTTCCAATTCTGAAGTCAATCTAATACAAATTACTGTTTTAGGTGTTTTTTTTAAATTGTGTAATTTTCCTGAAAGTGTTAAGATAGATATTCTATCACAATACCAGGACTTATATAAAACAAAAGCAGCTTAAGTAATCTGATCGGGAAGAAATTAACACAAGGCTTTATTGAGAAAGCAACTCAGCTAAACCGTTTTGCAAACATGCAAAGTGCTGCAAAGATCAGCACAGAGCAGATAAACGAGTGAATTTTAAAAATAGAAAAGGTTTGATTATTTTGAAAGGCTTGTTGTACACCAGTATATGCTGATTTGCCAATAACCATGTCATCTCTAGCAGTGATATACACCCTGTAATCAAATGGCACAAGACGTACAGATTACGGCCCTGAATGGTCTCCATAGCAACTACTATCACTGGCTTCTTCAGCAAAGCCGGTGGCTTTGAACATGAATGTAGTATGTCCAAAATGCATTTTCTGCCATTTAACTCATGTTTTTGCACATGTTGTACTGCCAACCATCATCACATTTCAGCTGTCAAAGATAGCATCATTATTCAATGCAGCTGTACAACAACATACACATAACCTGGCACATTATCAATAAAAAGTTTAATTTTCTCAGGTTATGATGGACATCTAAATATCAAGAAATTAGATCTCAGCAAGAAAACCGGAAGCAAATTTGAATAAAAGCTCAATTTTCTTAATTCTTAACTCTTGATTCATAAAGTTTATGAATGAAACATTTTCATCAACTAATAAACTTCAGCTAAAATCGAGTTTGGAGCTGTTTTAGAGATAATCAGTCATCAATGATAAGGAGATTTTTCCATTCAGTCAGCTGAGCAACTACATCTCAGAAAATCATGGCCACATGCAAGCGTTTATGTATAAAAGTAAGGGAACCAGTCCTGGTCCTGTGCTATGAATATTTAATTAAAAAAATTACTTTATTATTCCTATGATGGACTGGCGACCTGTCCAGGGTGCCAGAATGATTGCTGGGATAGGCTCAAGCTTCCCATGACTCTTAATTGGATTAAGCGGTTAAGAAAATGACTGACTGATTACTTTATTACGCTTACAGGGAAACTACAACTGGGAGTCTGTACATGATGTCAGATTGGATAAATTAATTTGGGAAAAATTGTATGGATGGAAAGTGACTATATACTGATTACAAAGAAGCAGCAGTAAAATAAGAAGCTAGTGTTGGTAGCCATTGGCTAATGGCTGTTTGCTGAGTAGTTAGCTGCTAACTGGCCATGCTAGCTCTGTGAACAATGAAGTCATCAACCACTAACTTGACCCTGCAAAACATTGTGGTGTTGGTCATCAAAAAACCTCGCTGAGCAATGGGGCATTAGCTGCCAGGATATGGCCTAGCCACACAAGGAGCCCTTTGTCTTTGCTTATCACAGACAGGGACATACTGGCATACTTGTATTAAGAGCTTGGAAGGTGTGGCATCGTTTTAAGGCAAAAACTGTGAAAAGTTATTTTAGAGGAGCTCATGTTTTTAGGTGACCAACTGCAACAGTGGGATTTTAGGATGTAGCGTGATGTAAATTGACATGGGCGGTAACATGTGTAAGTGTGTGTCTGTCTGTCTCTCTCTCTCTCTGTGTGTGTGTGTGTGTGTGTGTTTGTGTGTATGTGTCTATAGGTTTGAAAAAGATTCTATTATTTTTTAAATACCTTATTTTATGTTTATATGCACTTTTTATGCAATTAATGAACAAACACAACAAGCAAATAAAGTAAATAAAGGTCCAAATCTGAACATTATGACCATTTAAATTCCTTAAAATCTCTTTTTTTATCCTAAAAATTGATCATTTAAATCTGGCTTCCAGCTCTTTCTGTGTACCTGGTCTGCACCTCTCTGGTCTGTTCTTCCTTTTGTATACTGATATGATCCTACTCATCCAGAATAGACCTCAGTGTGCCTGTTGAAAAAGTCTTGTCCCTTAAAGGATTCTACGCTCTACAGGAATAGGTACTTCTGGTTTACAAAAAAGAATCAGGTCTTTGAGTCAGCTTGTTCATGAACAACAACTCATCGCTAATATGTGTAACAATGAGCATATCTTGACTTTGTTAGATTCAAAATCTTCAACATTTATATGAGACAGGGTTTAACTAGCTTGGTGTGAAATCACATTTCAGACAAATCATCAGTCTACTGCTATAAAATAAGTCAAAATAAAGAGTATGATTTCTCTCTGTAAATAATGTCATCTTTATCAAGGTGCTATGTACTGACTATGATTGTCTCACATCACTCTCAACACTGTGTACCGTCAGTTTAGCATTTTACACGAGAACCCAATGGAGGAGGTTCAGAGTATGAAGCAGGAATCGCTTCCTGTTTGAAGGTATCCTGATACATTGCACTTCTGATTCCTAAAAACTATCCTGCTATCTGTAAACACAGTGCACGGACAGAACACAAGTTATTTTCAACTCAGTGTAAACCAATAAATATGATGCTGCTTCAGCATGTTGTGACACTGCAGGACAATTATGATGTGAGACTTAAGATGGTCATGACGACAACAACAAAACTCTATTGAAGTTATTGAAATGATTTGCAGAGTTTATCATTGCAGTGATAAAACTGAATGACAGATTTAATACCATGATGTGCACAATTATTATCCATATTAACAGTTTAAATTATTATTTACATTCAACTAAATACTCAGTGTTAAGATTAAATCCTTTTAAAACAGAAATGTGAAAAGTACTTTTTATTTGCCACATGTATTTTTCATTTAATTTCATACATTCACCGAATTTAGTTAATATTTCTTATATTAGAACAGAACAGAGTCGTTGTAAATAAAATGAGAAAACCCTGAAGGTGTCTGGATACGTCTGCAGAGCTCCACATGAAATGCTCATTATGACTACAGCAAAGTCAGCAATGTGAGAGGAGAAAGGTTTACTTTTCTATTGCATTTCTCTGCTCTGGGAACTACCTGCTGCTGAATTCATTTAGAAAATGATCTGTGATGTGTGTCCCAGTACAGTATCACCACTCACATTTTCAGCTGGCACAGATTTTTACACAGAAATTAAAACAGCTCAGTATTTTCGTTCATTGCGTTCAACTTCCTTATAAAGCTTAAAAAAAAGGCTAAATTACTGTTGTTTTTCCCTTACTAATCTTGTAAAATGTAAAATGTAATGAAGAAGAACACCTTTTTTTAAGCCACTGGGTATTTCTGCTCAGTTGCTTTTGCACGGTGCAATCAAGACAGCGCGAGCTATCCTCCACAGAGCCAGCACCGGTTAATTGGATTCTGTTAATCAGTAAGCTCACTCCTCACTGAAGGAAGTCAACAATTATAATTAAAAAAAAAAGGTCAGGAAGGTTTTAATGAGTACAACTGTCTGCTGTGGGGCTGCTTGCTTTTATACAAGTATGCATGAAAACATGGTAAAAGTACAAAGTTTAATGGCTTTATTGTTATATCTTTTAAGCAAAATTGGTCAATAAACGGTATAATAACAAAATGATAAAAGTTTCATGTCAGCCTGGAAAGTTTTTGGCATTTTAGTTGGGAGATAAAAAAAAATAAGAAGCAGACCAAAATGAGGGCAGCTGTAGTTCTGGAGAAGGAGAGGCCTGCCAAGCTGAGGGTTGGTGGTTTGATCCCTGATTTCCCCAGTCCACGTGTCAGTGTCATATGATGAGGCACTGGACATGCATTCATCTGTCTATGTGGAAAATAAGCACTTTGTAGTCCGTGATAGATCATTATGTAAAAAAAATGCACACATTTTTAAATAACTAAACATAGCTCACCAGTCATTGATTAGTCAAATTTCACAAAAAATATATATGCTTACCTATTTTTGTTCTCATTCTCATGTTTAGATTGTATTCTGTTTCTATTGTAAAGTTTGTTTATTTTCTTGTGATTACTTCCTGTTGCCTTGTTAAACCTGAGGTTTGAACTGTGAAACTGGATTTTTTCATTAGTCCATACTTTTTTATCTTTAGTTAGCTTGATCATTGTAATTGTGTCTTTACAGCTTTAGATAAAAAAAAAAACAATACTGAGATCTTGGTTCCATTAACTCTGAATGTCTTTGTCAAAAGTGAGGAACCACAAGCAAAAGCCATCATCAGCTGTGCTGCAACACCGGGATTCACCATGACAACCACTGACAAAAAGCCAGAAGTTCCTAATGAAGCATACACACAAAGTTTTTAATAAAGAAAGGAGTAGTTCTGCTGCTGCTGAAGAGACGCATCATGGAAGAAAACATGGACCAACATGGAATCCACAGGTTTGCTCACGGATTATTATATATTTCTAGTTTCACACCTGTTGCTACACTAAAAAAATATCCAGTGGCTCAATGTCTACATTCAGAACACCTTACATCCCAACAAATGCTGTTTTTTAAATTTGTGTAGTATTTGTCTTCTCATTTACAGTAGTGAGGAGACGCTGTCTGCTGGGAAGGGCGAACAGTAGAGCGCTACCCATCACACATTCAGGAAATTAGGATTTCAGAAGTGCGTGAAGACTCTCATCATGATTTGACATTCACTGTCTTTCAAAAATACTCTGACTCTACTATAATATATTAACATACATATCTAGAAATGTTTGGCCAATGACAGCCATTTAACAGCAGTGATTTTGGAGACTTCATGCAACAACACTTTTTTAAGTAGTTTCTCCCCCCATGTTCACCACAACATGTTTGTAAGGCCTACAAACTGTAACCCTGACCCCTTAGGGGTCACTGGTGTAACGAAGGACCTCCGAGACAGGAAGCAGGGTTAAACTGGTTTATTGTCACTATTGTCTTTGGGGAAAAACGGGA